>LFYR01001077.1:139772-408362 GCA_001185155.1 Zostera marina | reverse complement strand
ATCCGCCATCTAAACTATTTTTGGTGGGAAATGGGGATGGATAATAGATGGCGGTCTTTAGATGGCGGTTTATGGGTTTTAATGGCGGTGTCCAAGATGGCGGGCTTTAGATGGCGGATTTCCGCCGAGGATCACTTTAGATGGCGGATTTCCGCCATCTAAAGTCCGCCATACAAGGTCGGATTTCTTGTAGTGCGCGCTGGCCGGTACTCCACTGCTGCCCGCTCGGGTCGCTTCGAGCACTCCCCTACTTGATACTCGCTTCTCGTCATTCTCTTCTTCTCCGGCTGTTGTGTGTTCAGTTCACGTCAGGTTCACCACTGTTGGTGTGTGGGTTCGCCGGAGTCAACTCACAACCACAACTTAGTATCAGTTTACTCTCTAGATTTATCAACCCCCTCCCCTGTTGGACCAGGGGAGGTATTTATAGCCTCCCATCGCCGACCGCGGGCCTCGCGGGCTCGTGCGTTGGGCCCTTCCGCTCGCCCGAGCCGCCGACAGGCCTTGTTTGGTCCATGGGCCGCGGTCCGCGGTCCATGGTACCAACAGTAGTTAAAAAAGAAATGTAGGCTAGGGAAGAAATGTAGGAAAATAGTTGTTGTAAAGAAACTCAGAGCGTCTTTTTCAATGTCGACATAATAAATATTCTTGGATGTCAGAAAGTATCTTTGTGATCGTCTAAATTTTCAGACTCGCGAATGGTAATTATCATATTTTGGTATCGCCGAACGAAGTTAAACAATAGGTTCTTGGCTGTTACTTTCGTCTTAAAAAAAGAATTCATTCTTTCGCTCCTTTGGGTAAAATGCATTCCGGCAAAAAAATGAGAACACATCAAACATGGTACCCAAGATTGACGAATGTCGTATAAATTTTTCAACCATACATTGGAGGACACATTATTCTCCTAGATCCAAAGAGAGCATGACTCTTCAAAATCTTTTGGAGTCTCGAAAAATTTAATAATCTTGTAGAAAGTGTTTAGAGAATTAGTGTTCTGACATACTGTTGGGACCTTGGTCGATAACTTATTGGTTATGTGTCAACGACACAATCGGTGAAATATTTCCGGAAAAACACGAGCTATAACACCTTTCATCGTCAAATCTTGATCAGTAATAATTGATTAAGGAGTGTGTCTCATACATTGTTTAAATGTATTGATTAGTCATGCAAAGACATCTACATTTTTATTACTGCAGACAACGAAATGGAAGACAATTTAATTTTTTGCAAAATGTTAGAAATGAAAACGTATAGATAAATGTATTAATGAAATACCTTGAAAACGCACTTCCGGATATTGTAGTCTTCCAATGATAGTTGACACCACAAAACATATCAAACATCATGGAATAAACATTGGTCTTATAGGTTGTGTCGAAAGTAACAGAGTCTCCGAATAACTTATCATTTTCAATCATAGTAGAATCGGCCAAAAATAAGTGTTTCATTCGACCTTCATCATCTTTGACAAGGTTATAGAAGAAGTCCTTATTTTCTGACTTTTTCAGTTCGAATTCCTCAACAATTAAATCGACATCATAGTTTTTAAAATCAATACGATCGTCACGGACCATATTGTTAATATCCAATGTCGTGCAGCCCATATTCTGTACGCCACCTAGTTGATGAGAGAAATACGCAGTCTGTTGTGAAACAGGAACATTAACTTCGCCTAGCGAGGCAAAAAGTAATCTAGACGTTTGCGATAATGACCGATTTATTAGAAGGTATCTGACTTTTGAGGGGGTGGTAAGTGGGTGATTATGATCAAGATTGATAGTATCAGTAACCCACTGATCAGATCTGTCAATTCTTTTAAATTTGATACTTGTTTGGCAACCACATCTAGAAATGTCGTTCTTCCGCCTAGTAGTATTGGATGGTGGAAGTATTAGACTTGGACTACCTTGTTTAGAACATAACAACCTTTTCATTATAAAAAATTTTCCCCACTGTCCCGATCCAATACATTCTTCGTCGGTCCTAAACGAACAGAAAATCCCACAGCGGATACGAAATCGTAGTAGAATTGAACGATCATTTCGAACAAAGAGAAAACCTGGCCGACAATAGGACATGACTTATTTGATTAATTGTTACTAGGACAACCATTGTGATGAACGGGAGAATTTTGATATTGAGCAGGAGAGGAAGTTTTTCGTTTAGAATAGTTTTTGGGAGTTTTAGCAGTTCCGCTACTCATGTTAGCGGAGGATTCCCTAATCTCAGCAGAGGTGCATTGGTCGAAATTTGAATCAAACATGGTGCTACCTAGGAGATCAGGATCCAAGGAGGTCGAAGAATCGACATTACAAGCTGTAGGATCAACATTGGTCGGACATTGAGGGGAATTGAAATGGATATTCAAACTATTGGTGTTTTTAGCAGTACCACAACTCATATTAGCGGAGGATTCCTTAATCTCAGTAGAAGTGCTTTGGACGAAATCTGAATCAAATATGGTACTAGCTAGGACAACAGGATTCAAGGAGGAGGAATATTTGATATTACAAGAAGTGGGATTAACATTGATCTGACATTGAGGAGAATTGAAATGGAAATTCAAATTAACGTTGCATGTTGTGTTTGAATGATCATGTGCAAACTGTTGTAAACGATATGGAGGAAGGGTCACGAAAATTGAATTAGTGTTGGGGGAAACTTGCAGGATGGGAGATCGATCTTAATTCGTGAATGGTGGTGAAGAAGCAATTATATATATGCTATGGGGGGGAACGCATTGGACGTAAGAAATGAAAACCAAAAATAAAAACAATAGAACACTAACCTTCAATTCAGAGGACGAACTAATTGAAACCAGACGATGGGTTACAAGAACGCGAGATACTAGATAAGGAAAATGATGAAGACTTAGGGAGTTTGAGGAAGAAGACGTTGTGAAAAAAGAACAAAAAAAAAGAAACATTGGACGATTGGGACAAGGTGGCAAAACCAAGCAAGAACAGATGAACAGTAGGAAATGACAATGTGGCAAAATCGATTTGGATATAGAAAGATTAGGTCTTCATCATATAAAATTATTTTAGCAGAAGAAAGCTATGAAATATCAATGTATGTCGATATATTATAGGAACATCCAAGTGTAATAGAGGGAGAGAATTGAGAAGATAGTGATTGGATGGGATGAAAGATAATGCCAAGAGAAAAAAGACAAGAATTCGACTAGTAAATAGCATAGCTAGGGAGTACAATAAAAAAGAAAGATGTAGGTTAAGCCTGTATATCGGTCGGATTCGGACCGGATATGCAGGTATCCGAATCCGAATAATTATCCGGATATCCGAATCCGACCGAATAAAATCCGGATTTGAAAATTTGAATTCGAATCCGAATAAATTATCCGGATATCCGGATAATCCGAATAACTTTAGGGTTAGTATTAGGATTAGGGTTAGGATTTAATAATTATAAGTTAATAAGTTATAAAACTTTATAATTAATTAAATATAACTTAGGTAATTATGTTTAAGACTTTAAGTGTTTAATGATTTATAATATAAATATATAATATAATAATATTAATTTATTATATATTTATCCGGATATCCGAATCTGAAATTTTTAAACGAATTCGGATTTTATCGGCGGGTTTTCCGGATATCCGAATCCGACCGAATAAAATCCGGATTTCAATTTAGGTATCCGAATCCGGATAGTCATATTCGAATTCGAATGCGGATTCCGGTATAACATTTACAGACTTAATGTAGGTAAAGGTAATGTAAGAGAGAAATGAGAATAAAAGTAAGGAGATGCGACTACACAAAGAAGAATCAGAAGTAATAGAAAAAAGAATATGACAAAAGTTTGACTATCTATAGTAGACAATAAAATATTCAAACTTAATAGACAGTTGGGTTTAAAAAGAGATCCAAAAAATCAACTTAGTTAGATGGTCAGTGAGGTTTTTAAGGGTCAATGCAAATCCTACGGCCATGTTTTTTTGGAGAAAAATATTAAAAACAACCGTCACTCTACGAGAATCTTACTTTTTAATTTTTATGGTAATTTACATAAAAGGACAATTATTTCTTTATTATTGCTTAAGGATACTCATGGAATTCGTCTCTCTCTATATATAAAATCACGAATGATAACGCAATATTAAAAAGATGGTAACTCCGGCGAGAAAATGGCTTGGGTTCGTGACGGCGGTGTGGGTTCAGGCGATATCGGGGAACAATTACACTTTCTCAAATTACTCCGACGCTATCAAAACTCTCATGGGTCTCACGCAACTGCAACTCAACAATCTTTCAGTGGCGAAGGATGTGGGAAAGGCGTTTGGTATTATCGCCGGAATCGTCTCCGACAAGGTACCTACTTCCGTTATGCTCTTAATCGGTTCGATCGAAGGACTCGTCGGATACGGTGCACAGTGGTTGGTTGTCTCGAAAACAGTCGCACCTCTACCGTACTGGCAGATGTGCGTGTTTCTGTGCATGGGAGGGAACAGTACGACGTGGATGAACACGGCGGTGCTGGTTACGTGCATGCGGAATTTCCGACGGAATAGAGGACCTGTTTCCGGTATTCTTAAAGGTTACGTTGGACTCAGCACTGCTATCTTCACGGATATCTCCAGAGCTTTATTCTCCAACAATCCGTCTTACTTCCTCTTCATGCTCTCCGTTGTTCCCGCCGTCGTCTGCCTCGCCGCCATGTTCTTCCTCCACGAGGTCGTCGAAGAAGAAGAAGAAGCTCAACAACAGAAACAAGAAAAGAACGATTACTTCCGTATCTTCGAAATAATAGCAGTGGTGGTGGCTGTTTATCTCCTTATATACGACCTTTTGGGTCGAGATATTCTGCCGAAAGCTTTCACCGCCGGTCTTCTCCTTCTCTTGGTGGCTCCGCTTGGGCTTCCGATATACCTAATCTTCTCCAACTACAAAAACTCACCCACTTCCGACGAAGAAACGCAGCTGATTCACGAGGATACGGAAAAAAGATTTGAAGAAAAAGATAAGATAATAGTAAGGAGAAATGATAGGTCACCGGAGTTGGGAGAAGATCACAGTCTTCTGGAGGTTGTAAAGACGTCGGAGTTCTGGGTTGTTTTCATATCGTTCCTCTGCGCGGTGGGAACGGGATTAACCGTGCAGAACAACATGGGGCAAATGGGTTTGGCCATGGGTTACGCCGACGTCTCTCTTTTCGTGTCACTCATCAGCATCTTCGGCTTCTTCGGCCGTATCGGCTCCGGCTTCATCTCCGAACACTTTATTCGGTACGTTTTTTTTTATAGACCGTTTTGCAAAATCCCAAGGAACTGTCTCTAATAAAACTATTTGCCAGTACTTATTTCTAATTCCAAAGCACAAACTTTTTTTTTTTGCAGAATAGCAGCAATACCCAGACCCTTTTGGAATGCCACTTCTCAGATCCTGATGTCTGTGGGTTACATTATCATGGCTATTGCCATGCCCGGATCTCTCTATATCGGATCGGTAATCGTCGGGCTTTGCTATGGTATCCGACTGGCCGTCACGGTCCCAACACTGTCGGAGCTGTTTGGTCTTAAGTACTTTGGACTCATGTACAACATTATCATATTAAATCTCCCTCTTGGCTCTTTCCTGTTCTCCGGCCTTCTAGCCGGATACCTCTATGATGCTGAAGCAACAGAGACAGCCGACGGAGGGAATACATGCGTCGGCAGCCACTGTTACAGACTTGTGTTCATCATCATGGCAGTAACATCTTTGGTAGGGTGTGTTTTGGACATTTTACTCACCATCAAAACCAAGCCATTGTATAAAAAAATATGTGCCTCCAAGAATGAAACAAGGATATTGAAATAGTGTGTGTGGTGACATTGTGATTTGATAAATAAAAAAATAGTTTTGAGATTTTAAACAAGGAAATGTGTTCAATTGTTTGTGTTGGAAATGAAAATAGATACCTAGATTAACTAATAGAAATTCTTGATGAAATGGAGAGTTTTGAATCAGCACCACCACTGATAATACTATCATCTTTCCACCAATCTGCACAAAGAACCTGTAATTTTCCAAGACAGTGAATAATTTGAACAAAAGCTCAATTGAAAAAAATAACAGTTGACACAACGCAATGGTGGAGTTTTGGGATATGGAATCTGCACCTTTTCACCAGAATGTGAATCCATTACTGCCAAACAACACTGCAACACATGACAATAGGTCAATAATATAAACACTGTATAATTTTATGGGACTGAATCATGTGCGGTCGACCTTAATGTAGCACCCATTGATCCCAGCCATTCAATAGTTAATAGATTTAAGTTGTTTATAAATAAAAAATCGATGGATGGACTTGATGCAAAGGCCGCATCTGGCCTTGCTCAAACAGTCCGCACCTGAACTGTTTCCTAATTTTATAATGAAATGGAAGATGGAAGGGAATTAAAGGAGATTAGAGTCTACCAATGTTCTGATGTCCCAAAGCATGACTTTTCCATCATAAGATGATGAAAGTAAATGATACCACGAACTTTTGTGCCACTTGCAAGCAGATATCCATGATGAATGGGACATGAATTTGAACGTTGGAGTAAGGGTGTCTGTCGGGGTAAAATGTAGTTTTCAATATTTGATCCTTGATTAGGAAATTAGGATAATTCTTTTTTTAAAGACAGTTAACCTGGTTTGCGTGGATCCCAGACCCGAATTATAGAATCAGCTCCGCCAGCAGCAACAAGTGCAGAACTCTCACCTCCAACATCAATGCATCTCAAAAGTTTTCCAGACGCCTATATGTGTTTATGAAAATTAACGTTAATACCAAACAAAACTTCCAATGAAGAAAAATTAAGATAGACTGATACTGCATTATATTGCACTGCATTTAAAGGAGAATTATTATAGAGGGATAAAAAGTGTTATCTACCAGGTTCCAAGTGTGTTTTCCAGTCTGGACGTCCCATCTTTTAACTGAATGGTCAAATGACGCAGAATATATAGTTTCTCTCTCAGTCCAGACAACTGCTGAGACACATTCTGTGTGCCCTTTAAGTGTTGAAATAGATGTTCCCTTCAAGACAATAAAATGTGGCATCAAATACGAATCAGGGATTAAGGATTTGGGGTTCTTATTAATAGAAACAAATGAAAGAGTGCAGCAGCTTTTATTGAAAGCCAAATAATCAAATATGTACCTCTAAATGAGATTCTTCATTTAAACCACCACCAATTGTGTGCACTTTTCTCTTCTTTATCACTAAATCATCTTCAGTTTCATCCCCAACATTCCATAATTTAATAGAGCTGTCCCATGAACCTGAACAGACCTAAAATCAAGAAAAAAATAAAACATATAAATACATTTGTCACTAAGAAAGAGCATATTTAAAAACAATGAATTAAATAGATCTCTGTGAAAGATATAAAAGTATCGAACCATGTCGCCAGAAGGAACTCCTGATACACACTGAACTGATCCTGTATGACCGTGGAATGTTTTGAGTGATCTAACTTTTGTTAAATGGTCGATTGTGCTGTCTGCGTTGATCTTTTTAGGAAAATATGGAAAGAGAAAACAAGAACTGCTGTTATGCTTTATTTTTCAAAAAACATTATCAAAATATTCAGGAATACCTGCCAAAGTTTCAAGTCTCGATCTTTGGAAGCAGTGACGATATGTAAATTATTACTATTTCTTGAATCTGAGGATAAACAATAAAAAAATTAAGACCCTTGATATAAAAATGATGATATATGGTGGCACAGAAAACTTTTGTATTTCTCATAGATGAAATCATCTGTTCATATATATATATATATATATTGATTTATAATGGTAAGTTGTTGTTTACTTTAATTTTATCATGTAATAACACTTTTCCAAAACGATGGGAGTATATTATTTTAGTATGTAAAAAAAGGCATATTTTTTTGATGAAGTTAAAATCCATTAAAATGGAGATATAGCTCATAAATTACAAAAAAAAAGAATGAGAGATGGACATGGTCAGACTCTGATCCTACTTAGCATTATTTCTAGTGATTATGCAACTAGGAAAGTTGCCTCAAAATTGAAGCCTCCTACCTATTCAAAAACTGCAATTCAGGTCTTTAACTTTCCTTACTGTGGAACACTCCTGCTTATAGGACAGATTGGAGTCTCTTATAATATCTCTGGTGATCACTTCAGGTGACCTCAGTATATGTCTTTTAAGTTTTCTATTTCTCTCTGTCCAGAAGTGCCAGGATGGCTTTCCCAATATGTTCCAGTGCTATTAGAATAAGGTTAATTGTTTGAATTTCTCCCAATTGTAAATAGTTAGCTAAATTAACTTATTCAAGAATCTTCTATAACTGAAAAAACTGGATGATGGAAACTGGAGCACAAATGGGTAATCTTCTATTTTTTCCAATGAGTTTGTCTACATATATGATGGACTTGGTTGGCCTGGCCTGTTGTGGAGGAGGCAATGGGGAGTACATGAAAGAGTTGGATCCTACACGAGAAGACTACGATTTCTTGGAGACTGCTATTTTACTCTGTAGAAGACTAAAACTTCATTTCTATTACCATGTATCTGAAGGCGATACTGTAAGCGCTTTTTCCAGGGCAGGTTATCGGGTCAGGTAATGATCCGGCCAATTACGATTAGATGTTAAATTATTTTTATAAAATCTAAATTATTTTTATAAAATTTAAAATATTTTTTTTCCAGTTTTGCCCCTAGTCTTTAAGTTAAATTAAAATAGTTAATACTCTTTCCTCAAAATCCTAGATTTTAGAAAACCCCTTTCCCACTTCTCCTTTGTGACCTCGCCAGAGTAGCCGTCCCTTCATGCCGGATTTCGGCCCTACGTCGTATGAAGACTTTGTCAACCTCCTCTATTGTTCTCCTCTATAAGATAAGCACTTCCCCTCTCCAAAATCACCACTTCCCCAAACGAGGTTGGCTGAAATCCAGCCAGATCCTCCCATTTTCCCCTCGGATTACCTTGTTTCCTTCATTTTTTGGCATCGTCTTCGACCTATAGACGTCAAGGAACCAGTCAATATTCACCAAAATTATCATTACGGCGAACGTCGACCATATTCCTGTCCCTATGTCACCCTTTTTTCTCACTCTTTTATTCTAAACTCTATATTCTAAGCATTTGCGGTTGTAAAAAATAAAATAAATATATTAAAATGCTATAGTAACAATTTAGCGTTTCTGAATGTCAAAAATGCTTTACCACTTTTAAATCCTAATATCATTCTATCACTAATAAAAATGTTAAAGTAAAACCTCAAATAGCAATCTTTTGGGAGTTTACACTCTTTTTTATATTTACCTAGAGGATAGTCATCATAAATATTAAGTATTATTTCTTTTTTATAGAGCTAAAGAAATTTTCCTAATGTTATATTTCAGAAACTATTTCCACATTAGCATGAACATTTATAGGAAATCTGGAAAAAAAATTATATTAAAACACCTACCGTTTTCTTTGATAATACAAATGGATGAAATTGCACCACTATGTCCTTCTAAAACATGAGAACACTGATATCCTTCTTTCCATAATCTAAATTGCATTTAAAATGAGGAAAATACAAATATAAGGCCTTTGTTTTTTAGTATATGTTAAAGCAATTTATATAAAATTGTATACCGTGCATAACCATCGTAACATCCAGAAGCAATAAAGCTGGCACAAACAAATCCAAAAATTAATTAGTGAATGTTAATACTTAAATCGACAAAGTAAGCTGAAAATCACTTATCAGGCTCATACCACTACCATCTTTCTTGTACAGACATTAATATTATCATGTAATCTCCAAGATTTTAGAATAAGGTCCATAAAAAATATGCTTCGGACTACCAAAACATAAGCTAGCATGTCAATCTAAACTAGATATCCTTCAAAATTTTTTTTTTTGAAAGAAGAGAAAAATCCCATGAAAATATCAGAAATCAATTAAACTTATCAAGATACCTTGGATGAGAACCATCAACTGCACTGACCCAATCATCATGAGGAAGAGGATCGTCTTCCCGGGGAACCACGGCTTTTACATATTCAATCTCAAGCACTCTTTCCTGTTACATCCAAGTATCCAACCATTCCAAATCATGTCAACTAATCTAGCCAATTATTCCATAATCTATAATTTTATACACAAAAAAATCGATTTTTATTTTGCTTTACCGTGGAGATTCCATTTCTAAGAAGAAACTCTTCAAGAGGAATACGAATGAACTCGCCATTAACAATAAAATCAAACGCAATCTGCTTAAACTCGGAATCCACTGACAAACCAATTAAATGTGAGATTCAAACTACATGCAGTACTATATTGCGAATGAATAAGAGAGAAGAAAATCGTTACTCGACAGAAGCAGGTAGTTGACAATCTCAGAAAGCTCTGCCCGAACAAGTTTCGTAGAGAGTTTCATCGACGTCATCGGAACTTTCAATGACGACGGAAGCTTTGTCACAAAACGCACCTCCACCAACCGTGCATCATCCACACCTCCGTTCATCATCCCCACCATTCCTGCAAACCGGAGAAAATACATGAGAATGATGCACCGAAGATTATAAACACAAAAACCTCAAACCAATTTTTTTTTAACACTAGAAACTTCAAACCAAGAACCCACTATATATAGGGTGTCAACTAAAGCTCGGCTCGGCGGGCTCACGAGCCGAGCTCGAGCTTGGACTTTTCAAGCTCATCTCGGCTCGATAAGCTCGTTAAGGGCTTTTTAATAATTAAATAAAATATAGATATTAAGAGTTATAGATATTAATTGATAAGGACTATTGAATAAATTATAAGAAAACTTAAATAAAAACCTAAATCTAAAAAAAACTAAATATTGATATACATATTTTTCTTAAAATATTCAGATTTTTTTTAAAATTTACAGAATTGCAAGTTAAATTTCAAGTTCGAACCCGAGCCCGGACAATTCCTTAACAAGTCGAGCCCGAACCCGACTGTATAAGCAAAAGCTCGGCTCGTTTAACACACTAACTATATATATATAATATTTTAGCTTTACCCCTCAAGTTGGAACTAAATGTAAGGAAAAATCACTATAAGGGTAAATTCCGTGAGTATGCAAAATAATAATAAAAATAGTGGCGGCTACTTAAAAGAGTTGTAGAAGGAAATAGGGATTAGGTTAATATTCCGGATTGAAAATTCGTAGGATTGAGACATTATTTTTTTAAACAACAACGAAGAGATAGAATGAATGAAAAATAAAAAAGTAACCTACATTAACTACATGTATAATGTTGTCTGAAACCATGTGGATTTGTTTCTTCTTCTTATACCCAATACACATTTCCCATTAACAAGTATAAAACATAAAGATGTAGAGGACGAACAAACAAAGATTTCGAAAATTACCTGTCTATAGAGGAAGAAAACAGTGTGGTTAGGGACAACTAGGAAGATCTGTCGGCGATGAAGATAATTTCTGGAGTGTCGACGATCAGGAGACTGGCCGGCGGCTTCTTGGAGTGAAAGAAGAGGAGATGGGCAGGGCTGGGCTGGGCAAGGCAGCAGCTTGGAGACGGCAACTTCGAAAAAGAAATATGAATTAGGTTTTTATTTGATTGGGTTATTTGCATTTGTGTACTTTCGGTTTTTAATAATTAGTTTTAGGGTTTTAAGTTTAGGGGTTTATATTTTTTCAAGTGAGGTTCATTCATTTTCATATTATTTAAGGTTAGCTTGATTCATCAGCCTTATAATTCTAGGATCATGATCAGATATTCAGATGAGATCCTAACCAAGCGGTCTGATATCTAGACCACTAGCTATCCATATTCAATTTGAATGTACAAATAAAATATGCAAATACAGGTTTCTGAAAGTTCAGGATTCGAATCTTATTATGTACGTATTTTAATTAAATTTTTACAGTTTTTTTCCAGTGAGCTCAGCATAGGGTGAACTCAAAATCACTCACCTTATCTGAGTCGTTGGATATTATGCAAAGTCATCTGAACCATCCTTTGATTATATTGTTTTTTAATGTTTTGGTTGAACACATCCCCATACAGACTTGAGCACTATTGATATCATATTAGGTAAGCTCACTGGAATTTTATTTTAAATTTTTATTACGATGTAACTGATTATTTTTTTATAACGAAAGATACATTTTTATGATACAATAATGTCGATCAATTACGAAGATATTGAAGAAGGCGTGCAACGGATAGCTCGCCGTGGGGATGAGGAGCCACCTGAAGAAGATCTGGAGTTGATTGAAGCCACAATTCCAATTCCAGAATTAGGGATTATTTCCATACATGGGGAGAATCTGCTGAACAACCCTCGATCGGGTTTAGAAAGACACCAACGTCCACAAGCCGTCGAGCCGAAAGATTAAGCTCTTCATATCTCCCAACAACGTTTCATCTTTGACAAACTCCTATCCTGCCAAATCAAGCTCCTCCTCTAATTAAGCTTAACAGCATTCTGCTAAGTCTTGAGATGAAGGATTGATACCGTCGCTCTCGTCTTTAGGTATCCACGATTTGTTGATCCCCGGACCTGAGGCTCACCTTCTTTAAGGTGAACTCGTTCTTTAATTTGTACCCAAATTCCGATGATCCCTATTATTGGTGCTTTCAACTGTGATATCATAACTATTTCAGGATGGCCACTTCAAGTCTAGCTTCCAATCCAGACTTTCTACACCTCCAAAACCTACAAATATCACATAACAAATGAAATGGCAGAATTCAGGAAATCAGTTAATAGCAATTTTATGGAAATCAGCAAACAGGTAGAGTTGTTAATCACTACTGTGGGACAGTTATCAAAAAATCATACAACCAAAGCTATTGAACCAGGGATAATGTAGGAGTCCACAAACCAAGGGAAAGACAAATTAAATCCTCCTTATTACCAATCAGTGGTGAATTTAGATAGACCAAAATATGTTGAGAGTATTTTGGGAAATGAAGACTATACACCTATAAAGAACATCAAGGTGGTCATGCCAAGATTTGATGGCAAGGATGTTGAAGGGTGGTGGCTCTACCAGGTCAGTAGATATTTTATTTTCAATAAGATCGATCTCTGAAGACCAGAAGTTACTGTTGACATCATTTCACATGGATAGACTGGCTAGAAAGTGGTTTGCCTGGATGGAGGCATGCAATTAACCGATTTTTTAACTAACTGGAAAAGCTTTGTGGATATTGTTCTGAGAAAAATTACTAGCCTTCACATAACACTACCCAAAGGGAAGCTTAGTAAATTAGTACAAGAAGGATCTGTGATGGAGTATAGAGGCTCATTTGAAGAGATGTGCACTAGAGTTTTGGGTTTACCAGACTATTTTGTACTGGAAATGTTCATCTTAGGGCCGAAAAAAGAGATACAAGCTGAAGTTGTAAGAGGCAAACCTGGAGATTTACAAGAAGATTTTGATCTGGCCCTCTTTGTTAAAAATCAACTAAATAAATCAACCAAAGCATACTCGTATAAGCCCAAAATGAATATCAAAATTCTAGCTACCAATCTTTTGCTTCCAAAGACAGTGTGATTGGGGCACCATTGGGACCCAAATTCAATCAAATTACCACAGAGGTTGTCCCAAAGCCAATATTCAAGAGATTATCTCCAGCAGAAAGAAAAGAGAGACCATCAAAAGGTCTCTGTTTCAATTGCGATAAGAAGTATGACCCATCACACAAGTGCAAAGTCAGAATGTTCAGATTAACATACAAAGAATCTTGCTTGATTGAAGTGATAGATATAGATGAATCAGAGCTAGAAGAATTCAGACCCCCTACTGAAATTGTAAGTGCTGAAGGTCAAACAGAAATCAATTACCGTGCTTTTGAAAGACATATATGCTCCAATACCATCATATTAGAAGGATTTGTAAAATGTCAATCAATCAGTGTTCTAGTAGATATTGGCTCTACACATAATTTTAGAGAGGAAGATGTTGCTTTCATTCTGAGATTGGCCATACATTTAATTCAGCCATTCCAAGTATCAACAGGCAGTGGAGAGAAACTCACCTGTGATAAATTATGCAAAGAGTGGAAGTAAAAATCCAAGGCACCATCACCAAAATGGACTTGTTTCTACTACCCATGGCAGGAGCAAACTTAGTGATAGGAATCCAATTAAGGTCTAAAAATTAGTAGGACTTGTCACATTCGATTTTGCATCTCTTACTATGCAATTCTGCAAAGAAGGCAAGACTGTGAATTGGGTAGGATCCTCTTGGATTTTTGATAAACCCTTAACTACTGGGCAACTCAAGTGTTTATTTGCTCAAACCAAAAAAGCCAACCTATGTTATTATGAACAGGTAGAGAGTTATGAATCTAAAGCAGTGGGCAGTGATTCTAATTCTGAAATTACAAAGACAGTGCAAGTATATAGTGATGTCTTCATGGATCCTAGTGGGCTTTTACCTCAGAGAGAGAGGGATCACCTAATTTATCTAGAACCGAGATCCGAACCAGTGAATGTCAGACCATACAAGTACCCCCAATTTCAGAAATCTAAAATTGAGAAACTCATTACTGAAATGTTGGCACAAAAAATAATTCAGTCAATCACTACACTACAAGAAATAAGACCTTGTGTGGCGGTCTTTAGATGGCGGATTTCCGCCATCTAAAGTGATCGTCAACGGAAATCCGTCATCTAAAGACCGCCATCTTGGACACCGCCATTAAAACCCCATAACCGTCATCTAAAGACCGCCATCTATTATCCATCCTCATTTCCCACCAAAAATCGTATAGATGGCGGATTGATTGTGAAAGAGGATAGAAGATATAGACTGTGGGTAGACTATAAAGCACTTAATGCCATCACTATAAAGGATAAATTCCCTATCCCTACTATGGATGAATTGCAGCGAGAGATGATCGGTGCAATAGCCTGACGTGCGAGCAAAAATCGTCGGTTTGTCTCCTTGCGTTTTTATACCTCTCTCTTTTTCATTCTCCTCTTCGTAATCATCTCTTTTCCCGACGCTATCATTTGATCGCCCTCCATCCATGTCCATGCAGAAGTAGTGGTAGTTGTTGAATCACACTAAAGTAGTACCCTTAAAGTTAAATAGGCATTAACTATATTGCCAAAGAGATTCATGAGATCCATGAGACCGGAGTATAGGCCAGTTGAGGCTGAACCAATATAACTTATGTGTATTAATCTTTTACTTATCTTTTTATATCAACCATTAATCAACTTACAAAGATCTAAAATAATAAAGAGTATTTTATAGGCAAGTTAAATAGATTACAAAACATTTTCTTTATGTTAACGTCAAGTCTCTAGTTCGTTTACACTCATTAAAGATTTGAGAGATTTGTATCGGGTTTTGAAACCTTCACCGACTAAGTGGAGTTCGTAGATTGATCATTTCTCATAGATAAAGTTGTCCATGTTAAAGTTCTTTGTGAGCTTAACGTCTAAATTCGTTCTTTTCTAAAGTAAGTTATATTTTCAACCGATCCATCTACCTGTTATCATCCTTGCTGAGAAAGAGGATATTAATTGTCATTATATATTACACACTTTACTTTTCACACAAAGAGTACTAATTACCATATTTAATTTGTATATATTACTACGTATTTAGAATGTAAGATTTCGACCTTGTTAAAAGGATTTTATTGAGACAAGTGATGATACCCTTGGCCCACCGGAGTAGCCCAAGAATAACATCATCAGTAGACCTGACCCAATATGAAAGTCTAGGAACGCCCCTAGATCTAACATGGCTCGGACCCAGACCTGATATGACGGATCGGGAACACCCCTAGACCCGACCTGACTCGGGCTCATGCTTGACCCACCGTGACGACCCAGGAACATTAAGGCACGGGCCCAGGGGACAACTGAAGTCCTATTAATATAAGCCGCCTCAATGGGAGGAGATATGTTATCTTACCTACTGCACCTAGACTAGAGAGAGAGTGAGGAAACCCTAATCTGATTGTGTAGACCTACTTTCCCGTCATACATCATCAAAAAGTGTATGAAGTCCTTGGCACTTACCAAAGGAATTTCAAGCAAGACAAGTTTCATCCATTCATTCATGTTTATTTTTCAGGTATTTCACAATATCTCGAAAAAGGCTACTAAGCTCCTTGTAGTGCATGATTCGACAGATAATTGATCAAGTTCAAGCCTTTTCCTAAAACCATAAATTTAGTACGTGTAGGATCGGATGCAAGTGTCATTAATTTTAGTGGTCCGGTCTAGCTAGGCTTGCAGCTTCCTTTAACCAAATTAAGAGAGTTTAGGGAATGGGGAAGACAAAACCCGTCTCGAAACCCGATTTTATATAACCCTAACCCGAAGTTAATTTCTTTGATTGCGACCTTCGTGAAATCTTTGAATGAAATGAACGGCTTTGATTGCGACCTTCGTGAAATCTTTGAATGAAATGAACGGCTTTGATTGCGACCTTCGTGAAATCTTTGAAATATTTCTTATAAGATATTAATAATCCTAGATTTCCCAATCATTCTTCTCGATCGATTTCCAACGTCAACTCGAGTCCGGCGTATTTTCTAGATTTTCCGACGACGTCAATCGATGGCTATTCTCAACACACAAATCGACAAAGTAGGTTAATATTTATAATTTTTTCTCGCATTCATTATATTGATTTTTTTTCATCAGGAGGATGTATTCCCGAACGATCATTCCAATGACAGACGAGAAAAACATTTAGGTTTTGTGTTTTTTCAATTGAATCTTGTGTATTTATTTTTCATAAAATAATTTCAGCCTTCAGATTTATGATTGGAAGAATTTATTGTAGGTGAGAAGAGAACATTTGAAGATCTTGATGAAGATTTTGATAAAGATCTTGATGAAGATTTAGATGACATTTTTTGTATTAACATGGTAACTTCCCCCCTTTCATTTTCTCCTACAATGAATTGAATTCAATCCTAAAACTAGAATTTTTCTTTTTCACAATTTCTTTCCTTATTGATTTGAAGTGTATTTAGAACTATATATGACTGGTTTCCCTTTTCCTTAGAATGTTTATTTTGACATCTACTTACATGTTCAACAAAAAATAAGAATTTCCATATTTAAAGTTTTTCAGTTCATCTTTTTTAACATCTTGGAGAAGAATCGAGGTTTTTATAAGTAAATTTTCTGTATACTGATAAAAAAAAAATCATCTGTTATTTATTTTTGCAAATAATGAAGGGGAAGAGTAAGGTAAAGGACAGCTTTCCAGGTGCTACAACTGCAATGATTTTGTCACTTCGTGAAAGGTTGTTTGGGCTAGAACACCAGTTATTCGAGCTTTAATTTGTTTTCTATATGAATTGATTTCTATTAATACCTCTAGATTTAACACATATTGCATATATTTGGTTTCTTTGTCAATTTTCAGTGAGCAAAATTACAAAGAAGAACTAAAAACATGCCAGGTACTGAGAAAGTCTAGATCTTCGTGATTTAATTCATCGATTTTTTAAAAATTATAGGTTAAAACATCTTTCATCATCACATTAAGGTCTTCAGAAATGGTAAGCAAAGAAGCTCTGAGAGATGTAAGCATATATATATTCTTCAGTATTTTTGTACACAGAGAGATTAACTCAACTAATAAAATTACCATTAAAATTTCTGAGAGTCCAAGGTTCAAATTTTGTGTGTGCTTTAATTAGGGTAATATGACTGCATATATAGTAATGCTTGATTTTATTTGATTTTCAATAACTATTTATTTAATATTTGTATTAATCATTTAGTTTTTACCATGATCTTCTACCAATTTTAGGCAAATCTAGAAGCACAAAAATCTGAAGTTCAAAAGTGGCGTTCTTCCTTTCAGAATGTGCCATTTATTCCTTCTGGCTTAAAACCAGGTTAATTTTAGTTATTTGGTAATTTCTATCATAAAGTTATTAAATAAGATCAAGGTTTTTGTGCGGCCAGACGATGGGCCTATCTCGATCGTATGGTAACATTAAAAACTAATGATAACATTTTCATTTTAAAAGTTCCACTTTGAGATGTGACAAATACTCAATCCAATCATTCAGGATGTAACCTAGAAACTGTGTTTTTAGTTTTAATTAATTTGATGTTCAACTATATATATATTCACAGTTCACTTGTTAATATTTGCAGAACCTGTAATGGTGATGAATTCTGTAAGAAGCCTTAAATCTGCTGAGGAGTCTTTGAGAGAACAGGTATGCGTGTGTATAACTTATTACAACCTTGCAAACACATGGATAGTCAGTGAAGTTTTTTCTAATGTATGTATTAATTATGTAAGGTTGAGAGAGGAAAGAAAAAGGAAGCTGCATTCATAGTGGCATTTGCTAAAAAAGACAAGGAAATTTCTGATTTAAAGGTGATTCCTTTTTCAATCTATACTTGAAATGTATTTTAACTAATGTGTTTTATTTGTTGAAATTATAGTATGTGGTTCTTGATCTCCAAGTACAGTTAAAACCTGCTGCTATTCAGGTATTTCTTCGAATTAAAAATATTAGTTTTACCTATTATATATGTCGTGGCTGGAAATTTGGTAAAACCCGACCCATGGCCATACCTATAACCACACTAACTAGGTTTTTTTAATGAGGTTGAGGTTGATCAAGCAAATTATTTTTTTAAATTGAATGCAGGCTAGAAGACTACTGTCTGATCCTGCAATGCATCAGGAGTACCTGCGTTTAAAGGTAATATTTACGACGAAAATACTTGTGGAGTAACAACCATCTGGATCATGTTCATTTGGATGTAAAAAATTGTTTTTTTAAATAAAATAGAACTTAAATGAGGAAAAAGATAGAAGGTTGAAAGAGTTGGAGGAAAACGCCAAGGCTGTTAACTTCAATTCATCAAGCAAGAAGGGAAAAATGTTAATGGCAAAATGCAAAACATTGCAAGAGGAAAATGAGAAAATTGGGGATTTATACACTGAAGAAATGGTAAAATTATTTAATCAATACAGTATATATATTGATCAATTCAACCTAGGGTTTGTCTCTTTTTTTTTTGCTAAATTCAATACCCACAACTTTAATAATTAATTAGGGTTTATCTTTATTATATATAGTTACATGAGTTGGAGATGAAGCTTGCATTGGAAAAATCGGAATATGCAGAATTTCAACGTAAATTAGAAGGTATGTGGGTTATATATATACTGATATTTTCTAAAAAAAATTATGGAACATTGAATGTTGTATGATACTTCAATTTGGTTTGAAATGCAGTGTTATATAAGCAAATGGGTGAACTAGTACATGATGCGGAAAGAGCAAGAGAAATTGTAATATTCTTAAACCCTTATCCCTTAAATTTGAAACGATTTCAATGAGATAGTTGAGATGAGATATATTTGTGAGATATCTCAGTATGTGATCATTGTTCACTCATCCTATGAATTAAAAACAGATGACCCAATTCTCAAAGATCAACAGATATATCTCACCTCAATTATCTCACTTGAATCTTGGTCCCCTTAAATAACTTCTTTGGTAACTCCCTTCATTTACAGGTTTCTATTTTGCGAGAAAATATTGAAATAGCAGATAATACAATTAAGACGATGAACATGAAATTATCAGTGCCTAGCGAAGAAGAACAACATAACCAACGACCAAATTAAATGATGTTGTTTTTGGAACAAAAAACAACCATTAATGGTTAAGTAATCTTTGTTGTTCCCAAAGAAATGTAAAACAAAGCTGGTTTGAGTGTGCTAGCTAGCTAGCTAGACCATATGATGATCTCTTTCTCCTTCTTCAAAGAACTTAATTTGTACTTCTATCAATATTTGAATTGTTTTATACTTATGTTTTGTTATAAGGTGATTATCACCATGTAAACCATTAAAATATTATTGGTTGTTGTTTTCTTAATTTATCCAAACAAAATATCCTTATTTCTACCTAGCTAATTAATTTAAGTACCCACTCTTCATCTAGAATGGAAAAATCTTCTAAAAAATTACTCATCATCCAACATTTCTTCCTCTTGATTATATTTCTCTATCCTAGTATTTTATGTTTTCCTATTGTGCTTGGGAAAAGGCTATGCAAGTATCTCTCCATTTTAGAAAAAAAAATCAGATTCTTAGATGGTTCGTTAATACTCATTTCGACCACCTCAACCTCGGTAGCTTAACTTGGACTCCCTTAGCTAACAAATATAGACAAGGAAATCTATTCCACGCCTCAGGGAAGCATGGATGTCACCACATTTAAAAAAAATAATATGGAATCGGTTAGATTCATTTGTTGAGAAGCTTACTATGTGTGCGGAGGTTGTATTTTTTCCGGAGGCTCTGAGATCCACGACGTGCGCTATATGTCAAGTCTTCCGGGAGGAAATCGGCGATTTAGTGCTCAAATCGGCGATTGCTCCGTGATTCACGCTCTAGAAAGGATGGAACTGATGCCTTTGGATGAGCCCGAGGTCCTCTTTAATAGGACCTCTGGGAGTGTAATCCGCGACGGATATCGTGCCTGATCATAATGGTGGCCATTATGGCTCATGAGGCTGGACGCGAGTTGATGAAGCACTGAATCTGCTACCAAGGGCTCGCGGTGGTGCGAGGTGATGCCGGAGGCTCTGGAGTCCACGACGCGCGCTCTATGTCATATACCTGCAAGGAGAGAATCGGCGATTCTGGAGAGAACCGACCATTCTCTTAGTGCTGCTCTAGTAAGAGTGGAACTTGTGTTGTGCCTTTGAGTGTCCCCTTGGGACCCTTTTTATAGGGTCTCGGAGGGCGCGATCAAAGGTGGACATCGCGCCTATTGCCATATTTGGGCTCATTTATGGCCCGTTATGGCGTAGGCTGGCGGCGAGTAACGGTCGTAAATCGGCGATTCAGGTATGGAAATCGCCTATTTAGGGTAAACTCGCCGAGTTTCAAGAGGCGAAATATGCAGTCTACCATACTGCCGATCTGGACCCTAACTCGGCGATTTATCCCTAAAGTAGGCGATTTGGTAGTCCAATCGCGATTTACGGGTTAACTCGGCGATTTGACGATGAACTTGTTCCGCACCGTGGGAGCCTTCCGGGGGTCCAGCGTAAAGCGACGGAACCCTAGTCCTTGTTGAAGGACGTTGCTGGGAGTGACTGCCGTAATCAGGCATGTTTCACCAGTACTCCCCCCTGAAGAGAGCACAAGAGACATGCGTGTATCGTAGTATCCCCCCCCAAGCAAGGTTATGTGTGATTCGCATCAAGGCCAAAGCGACAAAATGAGATCGAATCAATGCGGCTACAGCGACACTGGTGAGACATGCCTGATTACGGCAGTCACTCCCAGCAACGCCTTTCAACAAGGACTAGGATTCCATCGCTTTACGCCGGACCCCCGGAAGGCTCCCACGGTGCAGAACAAGTTCATCGTCAAATCGCCGAGTTAACCCGTAAATCGTGATTGGACTACCAAATCGCCGACTTTAGGGATAAGTCGCCGAGTTAGGGCCCAGATCGACAGTATGGTAGACTGCACATCTCGCCCCTGGAAACTCGGCGAGTTTGCCCTAAATAGACGATTTTCATACCTGAATCGCCGATTTACGACCGTTACTCGCCATCAGCCAACACTATAAATGCACCCATATATGGAAATAGGCGCGATGTCCGCCTTTGATCACGCCCTTCGAGACCCTATAAAAAGGGTCCCAAGGGGACACTTAAAAGTAGAACACAAGTTTCACTCTCACCAGAGCATCACTAAGAGAATCGCCGATTCTCACTAGAATCGCCTATTCTCTACTTGCAGGTATTTGACGTAGAGCGCGCGTCGTGGAGTCCAGAGCCTCTGGCATCACCTCGCACCACCACGAGCCCTGGTAGCAGATTCAGTGCTTCATCAGCTGGCGCCGTCTGTGGGAATACCGAACCACCGGTATCCCGTCTGATGAAGCACGGAATCTGCTACCAGTGGGCTCGCGGGGTTGCGAGAAGGACCGGAGGCTTTGGAGTCCACGACGCGCGCTCTACGTCAAACACCTGCAGAAGAGGAGGGGAATCGGCGACTCACTTGGGGAGTAGGCGATTCGGGCTCCTTGGTTGCTCTAGTGTGGAGTGTGGTTGGTCAAGAAAAGATGAGAATGGAGGGAACCCCTAGGACCCCTTTTATAGGGTCTTGGAGGCGTTTCCCCATTCATTAGAGTGGGGCCCACCCCATTATTGTATCCAATTAAGGGTGCCATAATGACGTGGGCCCACTCAAGTAACGCCTGAGAGTCGCCGACTCCCTTGAGGTCAGGTTCTCGGTCTACCAGACCCGAGTGCCCTGTCTGGAGTCGCCGATACACCCCTGAAATCAGCGACTTGGTAGTCCCAGTCGGCGATCCCCAGGTGTTGCCTTGAGTACTTGACATAGACACTTGTTCCGCACCGTGGAAGCCTTCCGGGGGTCCGACATAAAGCGACGGAACCCTAGTCCTCGTTGAAGGGCGTTGCTGGGAGTGACTAACGTAATCAGGCATGTCTCACCAGTACTCCCCCTTGAAGAGAGCACAAGAAACATGCGTGTATCGCCAGTATCCCCCCCAAGCAAGGTGATCCGCATAAAGGCCAAAGCGATAAGATGGGATCGAATCATTGCGGCCACAGCGACACAATGACTCCGTTATCCATGCACTATCAGAATCTAATTCCGGGCCAACGGAACTATGTGTTTATAGTCCATCCCTGATCAAGGGCGACTTTTGCTGTGTCATCAAGGCCAAAGCGACAAAATGAGAGGGAATTATTAAGGCCAAAGCGACAAAATAATTCCCGTCCATTAAGGCCAAAGAGACAAAATGGACTGACTCACTATAAGAGCCCGATTCTGGCCGAAGCGACAGAATGCACAGATTCACTATCAAAATCTAGTTCACTATCAGAACTAATGTTTATAGTCCACCTTGATCAAAGGCGACTTTACGTCCGCAACGACGGTTACCCCACCGAGGCCAAAACAACAAGGTGGGTCGAGCTCATTAAGGCCAAAGCGACAAAATGATCTCCAAGTCTATCAAGGCCAAAGCGACAAGATAGAAGAATTATTGAGGCCGAAGTAACAAAATAATTCTTGGTCCATTAAGACCAAAGCGACAAAATGGACCTGGATCTATTAAGGCCAAAGCGACAAAATAGATCTGATTCTGGCCGAAGCGACAGAATCATACATGCAAAACAACTATATCAGTCTAAAGGATATACTTATTGATTTACTGACCTTGCCGTGTGGAGCTGCCTCTCATGTTGCTCCTCCTTATGCTCAATAAATCCTTGATTGATCTGGCCGAAGCGACAGATCTATCATGCTCAAAATGTGACACCTTCTGGCCGAAGCGACAGAAGTGTCGGGAGAACTTGTGATACTCCCCCAGGATTTCGACGACTTCTGGCCGAAGCGACAGAAGTGTCGGGGAGAGCTTATGATACTCCCCCCTTAAGATCATTAAGGCCGAAGCGTCGAAATGACCTTTGGTCTATCAAGGCCGAAGCGACGAGACAGACCGACTCACTATCAGAGTCTGATTCTGACCAAGGCTACAGATTCACTATTAGAATCTGATTCTGGCCAAGGTTACAGAACCTGCTGATTCACTATTAGAATCTGATTTCGGTCAAGGCTACAGATTCACTATCAGAATCCGATCCTGGCCAAGACAGCGAAATCTTACCTGCAAAAAAGGAAAACACTCTGCAAAACAACTAGATTAGTCCAAAAGGATATATTTATTGATTTACTGACCTTGCCGTGTGGAGCTGCCTCTCATGCTGCTCCTCCTTATGCTCAATAAATCCTTGATTGATCTGGCCGAAGCGACAGATCTATCATGCTCAAAATGTGACAGCTTCTGGACGAAGCAACAGAAGTGTCGGGAAGAGCTTATGATACTCCTTCCAGAGTTCGACGACTTCTGGCCGAAGCGACAGAAGTGTCGGGGAGAGCTTATGATACTCCCTCCTTGAGATCATTAAGGCCGAAGCGTCAAAATGACCTCAGGTCTATCAAGGCCGAAGTGACGAGATAAACCGACTCACTATCATAGTCTGATTCTGACCAAGGCTACAGATTCACTATTAGAATCTGATTCTCGCCCATGTTACAGAACCTGCTGATTCACTATTAGAATCTGATTCCGGTCAAGGCTACAGATTCACTATCAGAATCCGATCCTGGCTCGGACGACGGAATCTTACCTGCAAAAAAGGAAAACACTCTGCAAAATAACTAGATTAGTTCAAAACGCATATTTTTATTTATTTATTGAACTTACCGTGCGATTTACCTTTCGTGATGCCTCTCCTTTGCTCAAATTTGTCCTTGGTAAATCTGGCCGAAGCGACAGATTTTACCGTGCTCAAATTTTTTGACGACTTCTGGCCAAAGCGACAGAAGTGTCGGGAGAGCTTGTGATACTCCCCCTGAAATTTGACGACTTCTGGCCAAAGTGACAGAAGTGTCGGGAGAGCTTGTGATACTCCCTCTCGAATTTTGACGACTTCTGGCCGAAGCGACAGAAGTGTCGGGAGAGCTTGTGATACTCCCCCTCGAAATTTGACGACCTCTGGCTGAAGCGACAGAAGTGTCGGGAGAGCTTGTGATACCCTCCTCGAAAATCGTGCCTTCGCGACACACAAATTTTTGGGATGAGTGTTTTTCGAAGTACTTGATTATCGATGAGCTATCTATTGTTTTTCCTTTGCTAATTTTTCATATAAATTACCCTTTAAATTGTAACTAAGGTCCGAAACTAGATTCACAAGTCGCAATTTAGCCACTCTGGACGTAAATTGGACTCTGCTAACCTTATTGCTAGCCACTCTGGGCGTAGTCTTGGTCGTACGAATCATAGCTCAGCCTACGGTTAAATTTGCGGATAATTTATACCTCCAGATTAACGTAGAGTTACAAGAGATAGAGCAAGCGACGAATCGAAAAAATATTCGACACACGAGGGTTACCTTGCAATTTGGAACCCTGATACTGGAGAGAGCTTGTGATACTC
Organism: Zostera marina; assembly: GCA_001185155.1. NCBI lineage: Eukaryota > Viridiplantae > Streptophyta > Magnoliopsida > Alismatales > Zosteraceae > Zostera > Zostera marina. Next base: position 383,373 of record LFYR01001077.1, on the reverse strand, counting down.
CCTCCTGAGATGTGACGACTTCTGGCCGAAGCGACAGAAATGTTGGAGAGAGCTTGTGATACTCCCTCCTGAGATGTGACGACTTCTGGCCGAAGCGACAGAAGTGTTGGAGAGAGCTTGTGATACTCCCTCGAAGTTTGACGACTTTTGGCCGAAGCGACAGAAGTGTCGGAAGAGGTGATACTATCCCTCGAATTTTGACGACTTCTAACCGAAGCGACAGAAGTGTCGGGAGAGCTTGTGATACTCTCCCTCGAAAACATGCACTTGGGGAAGTTTTGTTGGTATTTTACCCTGAGTCGGCGATTGGAGGCCCCAATCGGCGACTCCTATGGTTTGGGTAACTGCAGGGGGTATTTTGATTTTTACCCATTTGAATCGGAGACTCTCTCTAGGGATCGACGATTCTTATTGTAACTGTCGGATCTTTTTAGAAGATCCCTGAGATATTTGGAGAATATATGGGGAATATATGCAAAATCTCCAAATAAGAAAATAAATCTCACAGTACTGCGAGATAGTGTCCGAAATCAGCGACTCCCTTGTGGAGTCGGCGACTCCGGCGTGATATCGGGGATATGGAGATCAATTTCCAATCTCTTTTTTTTGTAATTTTCGGATTCTCTAGGGGGCTTTTGCAATTTTTCCAGGGGCTATAAATAGTGGAGAGTTTTCCCCAAATCTCACAACACTTTTTCCCCCTTCTCGAATCGCCTAAAACCCTAGATCCTTCAATCGCCGATTCCTCAGTTACTTTTCCTTGAATCGACAATTCCCCAGTAATGTCTAGCCCCGATTCCAATTTAACTCCCTTGAAAGAGAACGAGACATCTGCCTTCATCGACGAGATGACCATAGAAGGACTCGACGAGGTGTTGAACACCGTCGAGTCGCCGATTCCCTCTCCTGACAGAGTGGTTGAGTCGGCGACTCTGGTCGTTCCAACTTGTGGTTTGGACTTGAGTGCCTCTGTGCACGAACTACTTGGCGCCTCGCCGGAGTCGTCGATTCCCCTTGCGTAGTCGGCGAATCCGAGCAGGGCCCTTGTGGTTGTGCCCGAGGGATCTTTGGAACTGGGAGAAATTCCCGGGACCTCTGATTCGGCGATTCCCCGTGTGGAGTCGTCGATACAGACTGGGCCTGTTAAGGGAAAGTCTTTCAGGAGAAGAGGTCATGGCTCGAGTGCCATTGGATCGGCGACTGTAGGCCGTGACTCGCTGATTCTTCTCATTGGATCGGCGACTCAAGAGCTTGAGTCGGCGACTCCTATTGGTATGGATGACTCCTCTACGCACCAACCTGATCCATTGGTTGTGAGTGCCGAGGGTCACATAGTATCAGGACTGAACCCGAGCCAGGGGCCATCTGAGGGCGATGGCTCGAAGAAAAGGAAACGAAGACGCGGCCATGAAAAAGGCAAGGTCCATGTGCCGGAAGAAGATGAGGGGGTCCGCGTGCCCCTTAATGTTGACTTTGAAGAGCCCTTAAATGTTGATCGCGGTGTTCCTAGCCCGCGTCGTAGAGTGAGCCGGCGCTCTATTGAAAGAACTCTGCCACCTCCCGTGGACTTGGACAGAAATCGAGATCCGGACCTCGATTTTGATACATATGTTGGAGCATCGAACCCAACTGGGTTCGCTCACTGCGAATTTGCTCTCGATGGTGCTCCAAGGTTGCTCCCAATAGGCCGCTCCGGGGACGGCGAGTATGAGCAAGTCATGACTTCTGCATCCTTGGATGTTTCAGGCGAACTGCATCCCCCGTCCAACCTTAATGCGAGCGATGCTCGTAACTTGTTATCGGGGGTGCGTATTTCTGGACATTTGCGATTCTGGGCATCACGCTATCAGCCTGCGAGTCTCCCACCATTGGGATTCCAGGCTATCCCGAGGGTCTACTTCAAACATTTCTCGGAACTTCCAATTCCTGAGATAATGAGCGAAGTGTTACTTGCTTTTGAAGTGTCGCTGTCGCAACTCCCGGCAGGATTCTTCGTGACCCTGAGAGGATTTTTGAATGTATGCTGGGGTCTAAGATTAACTCCTACTGCGAGCTTGTTCTTGAACTTTTACAAGCTCGTCAAAGATGGAAAGCCGGGATCTGGTCGTATTGGATTTACGCGACGCCATTTTGACAAGAATGTCGTCGACGACCTACCGACCAATTTCGGCTTTTGGAAGAAGGAGTTTTTCTTTATTACTGCTGAGTTTCTTCCCGGGAGTCGGGAAGAATGGAACGACCCCAACCTAGTGCACATGAGTGCCTTGCTTGGGCTGACTGCTAAAGATGTTGAAGCCGCGGACCGGATTGCGAAAGCTCTTGTCGACTATTGTATGCCGCCCGGTGTCCCCTTTGTCCTTTGCCAAAGAGAGGACTTCACTTTTGAAGATATGGCTGAAGTTCAAAAGCCACAAACTAAAAAGGAGATTCTGAGCGGGAAAAAGCGATCGCTTTTATATTTTGACGCCGCTCCTCTTTACATGGCCAAACGATTTCAAGAGGCCAAGATGATAAGATTAAAGAAGAGTAAAGTTGCTGAGCCCCGACGGACATTCGAGACGGGTTCAAGTTCTCGTTCCGCGCCCCCACCTAATACTGGCTACCAGCCCTACACTTCTGGTGTGAAGCTTCCGGACTTTAATGTCGATCCTCAGGTTAGGATGGAAGCCATGTCACTTCTATTGGCCAAGCCAGGGCGGTGGATTAGGAACGAGCTACTTCAACATATGACCGCCGTAAGTGCCATACGAATTTTCCTTATGTGTATATATTTTTTTCTTTTCTGTTTTCTAACTCTTTATGTTTTTTCGTAGGCTTGTTATATGGCTCATGCGTGCTATAGTGTCGATACCATTCATGACACTGAGAAACTTCAAGAAAGATACAATCAGCTTGACGCGAAGTTCAAGGAAAGCGAGAAATCTCTTGCCAAACTGAGAAATGCGAAGTCCCGAATGGAAAACATGTGTGACAACATTCTACCGAAGAAAGACAAGACGATCGAGTCTAAGCAGAAAGAGATAGATGAATATGTCACCAAGATATTGGAACTTTGAAAAGAATTGAAAGAGACCATCGCTGGCTATGTTAAAGAAGTTGAAAGTTTGAAAGCTCAGCTTGGAGGCGAGATTGGGCATGTAGTCTCATTTGAGGCTACTGTTGCTAACTTGAAAAAACAGGTTGCCCAACTCGAGAAAGAGAACACGGGACTGAAGAGCGAACTTGCTAGCGCCGAAGAGGAGATCTTAGCGCTTTCGAAAGATAAGTCTGTGTTCTCTGGGAAGGCCGAAGAGTTGGAGTTGGATGTGAGATACCAATCCGACCAACTCCAAGAGCTCATCTTCTTCAGACCTTCCGTGTTTCCCGCTCTACCCCCTGACTATATCACGGATATTATGACATGGGTAGAGCAGTATCCTGAAGAGCTCGAGAAGAACAAGGATGCGTTGGATAAAATGAAGGACAAGGCTGCTAAAGAATAGAATCTTTTAGTCCTTAGATTTTTGTAACTTTTTATAATATTTTTGTAATCTTTTGAATTTTATTATTAATGAATCGCTTTGCTTTGCTTTCTTTTAATTAATTGTTTATTTACTTTATTTCTTTGAATTGTAACTAAGACCCGAAACTAGATTCGCGAGTCGTAATTTAGCCGCTCTGGACGTAAATTAGACTAACCCTATCGCTAGCCATTATGGGCGTAGACTTGGCCGTGCGAATCGTAGCTCAGTCTACGGTTAAATTCGTGAAATGAATTAAACTTCACAATTAACAAAAACTCGCAATGTCGATCAAAATAATAAGTTGAAAACAAAAAATATCAAAAAAAGATAACGGAAGATAACAAAAATATCGAAATAAGGTATGATTTTTTCTAGACCTTAAGACTCTAGAATTGTACTCTAGATTGTAGTTTGACTCCGCCCGTAGCGACGGAGTGACTTTTTACCTACATCGAGGCCGTAGCGACAAGATGAGGTTGGATCGTTATGGCCATAGGGACAAAACGATTTCTAATCTATTGATGCCAAAGAGACAAAATAGAATAGTGAGTGTTTAGAAACCCTAACTGGTGAAGCACTGAATCTGCTACCAGGGGCTCGCGGTGGTGCGAGGTGATGCCGGAGGCTCTGGAGTCCACGACGCGCGCTCTACGTCAAATACCTGCAAGTAAAAACTAGGCGATTCTAGTGAGAATCGACGAGTTTCTTAGTGATGCTCTAGTGAGAGTGGAACTTGTGTTGTGCCTTTGAGTGTCCCCTTGGGACCCTTTTTATAGGGTCTCGGAGGGCAGGCGGACATCGCGCCTATGGCCATATATGGAAGCATTTATGGCGTTGGCTGGCGGCGAGTAACGATCGTAAATCGGGGATTCAGGTATGGAAATCACCTATTTAGGGAAAGCTCGCCGAGTTTCCTAGGGCGAGATGTGCAGTCTACCATACTGCCGATCTGGGCCCTAACTCGTCGACTTATCCCTAAAGTCGGCGATTTGGTAGTCCAATCACGATTTACGGGTTAACTTGGCGATTTGACGATGAACTTGTTCCGCACCGTGGGAGCCTTCTGGGGGTCCGACGTAAAGCGACGGAACCCTAGTCATTGTTGAAAGGCGTTGCTGGGAGTGACTGCCGTAAACAGGCACGTCTCACCAGTACTCCCCTCTGAAGAGAGCACAAGAAACATGCGTGTATCGTCAGTACCCCCCCAACCAAGGTTCTATGTGTGATCCGCATCAAGGCTAAAGCGACGAGATGGGATCGAATCATTCCGCCCACAGTGACGTACTGATTCTGTATCCATTAAAGCCTAAGCGACATAATGGATTGATTCTGCCAGGTCGAACCGACAGAATCGAGTTCCAGGCCAACGGAACTACCAGTTTATAGTCTGACCCTGATCGAGGGCGACTGTACTGTGTTTATCAAAGCCGAAGCGACAAGATGGATTCTGGCCGAAGCGACAGAACCTGATTCTGGCCGAAGCGACAGAATTGAGTTCTAGCTGATGAAGTACGAAATCTGCTACCAGTAGACTCGCGGGGTTGCGAGGAGGGCCGGAGGCTTTGGAGTCCACGACGCGCGCTCTACGTCAATGTACCTGCAGAAGTGGAGGGGAGTCGACGACTCAGGTGTGGGAGTCGGCGACTCGGGCTCCTTAATTTGCTCTGGTGTGGTGTGTTCAAGTAGGAATGACTTGGGAGTAGAGGACCCCCAAGGACCCCTTTTATAGGGTCCTGGGGGACGTTTCCCATTCATTAGCGTGGGGCCCACTCCATTATGGTGCCCAATTAAGGGTGCCCTAATGACGTGGGCCCTCCCAAGTAACGACTGGGAATCGACGACTCAGGTATGGAGGTCGTCGATTCAGAGGTGAAGTCGCTGACTCCCTTGTGGTCAGGTCCTCGGTCTATCAGACCCGAGTGCCCTGTCTGGAGTCGGCGATTCACCCCTGAAATCAGCGACTTGGTAGTCCGAGTCGGCGATTCTCAGGTGTTGCCTTAAGTACTTGACGTAGACACTTCCTCCGCATTGTGAAACTCTCCGGGGGTTCGGCATAAAGCAACAGAACCCTAGTCCTTGTTGAAGGGCGTTGCTGGGATTGACTGACATAATCAGGCATGTCTCACCAGTACTCCCCCCTGAAGAGAGCACAAGAAACAAGCGTGTACCGCCAGTATCCCCCCCCAAGCAAGGTGATCCGCATCAAGGCCAAAGCGACAAGATGGGATTGAGTCATTGCGCTCACAACGACACAAATGACTCTGCGTGATCCATGCACTATCAGATGGATTGATTCACTATCAGAATCTAGTTCCAGACCAACGGAACTACATGTTTATAGTCCTACTCTGATCAGGAGCGACTTTTGCTGTGGATTCTGGCCGAAGCGACAGAATCTAGTTCACTATCAGAACTGATGTTTATAGTCCACCCTGATCAAGAGCGACTTTACGTCCGCAACGACGGTTACCCCATAGGCCAAAGCGCAAGATGGGTCGAGATCATTAAGGCCAAAGCGAAAAAATGATCTCCAAGTGTATCAAGGCCGAAGCGACAAGATAGAAGAATTATTGAAGCCAAAGCGACAACATAATTTTTGGTCCATTAAGGCCAAAGCGACAAAATGGACCTGGATCTATTAAGGCCAAAGCGACAAAATAAATTGACTCGTTATCAGAGTCTGACTCACTATCAGAGTTGGGTCACTATTAGAACCTTTTCTGCAAAAAAGAAAACATCCTGCAAAATAACTAGATCAGTCCAAAGGATATACTTATTGATTTACTGACATTGCCGTGTGGAGCTGCTCCTCCTTATGCTCAATAAATCCTTGATTGATCTGGCCGAAGCGACAGATCTATCATGCTTAAAAATGTGACAGCTTCTGGCCGAAGCGACAGAAGTGTCGGGAAAGTATGTGATACTCTCCCTCGAAATGTGACGACTTCTGTCCGAAGCGACAGAAGTGTCGGGAGAGTTTGTGATACTCTCCCTCGAAATGTGACGACTTCTGGCCGAAGCGACAGAAGTGTCGGGAGAGTTTGTGATACTCTCCCTCGAAATTTGACGACTTCTGGCCGAAGCGACAGAAGTGTCGGGAGAGTTTGTGATACTCTCCCTCGAAATGTGACGACTTCTATCCAAAGTGACAGAAGCGTCGGAGAGAGCTTGTGATACTCCCTCTGAAATGTTTTTTGATATTTTTGTAATATTTTTGGGACTCAATTTAATCAATTATTTTGCTTTTTTAGTTAATTGTTTATTTAATTTATTTTTTGAATTGTAACTAAGACCTGAAACTAGATTCACAAGTCGTAATTTAGCCACTCTGGACGTAAATTAGACTCTGCTAACCCTATTGCTAGCCACTCTGGGCGTAGACTTGGTCGTACGAATCGTAGCTCGGTCTACGGTTAAACTCGCAAAATAAATTAAACTTCACAGGTAATCAAGACTCGCAAAACTAAGTGACGTAATGACTTGGAGATACAAAAATTATCGGGAATAGGACTTAGGATTTTTTGAGAACCTAAGACTCTAGATTTCATTCCCTAATGTGTAGTTGAACTCTGGCCGAAGCGACAGAGTAACTTTTTACCCCATCAAGGCCATAGCGATAAGATGGGGTTGAATCGTATAGCGATAAAATGATTTTTTATCTATTAAGGCCTTAGCAATAAAATAGATTTTCGTATGTGTTGTGGGTACTTAGAACCTTTTGGGGTTAGGTTCATTTGTACTTAGGACATGATTTTATGACCATCACTTAGACTCGTGGGTCGTAAGCTAGGTCTGAGCAACAGGTATCATCCAGCCAAAGCGATGGATGATATATGAGGTTGAAGAGACGAACGTCATCCAGCCGAAGCGATGGATGACTGATCCGTCTGAAGCGATGGGTGATTATTCTAAATATGATACTGCATATATCTCTATGGATTAAAGAGAGATTTGTTTAGAATAATATCTCTATTGAGGATACATAAGAATAGTATGAGAAACAAACAAAATAATCGACATGTTTTGGTCGCTGGTTGCCACTGACAGAAGCATAGCCTGCATGGTTACTCTGACCAATCCTATCTCCTAACAGGTGATAGTTCCTCACTACTAGCGTGATGCACTTGATTGCGAGTGTGAACTGTGGCTCTGGTTGCCATCACTGTCATAGGATTGAGAGTGTGTGCTATGGTCATAACTGTTACTGGGCCGAGAGTGTGAGCTATGGCTTTCGTGGTCATAACTGTTACCAGACTGAGAGTATGAGTTATGACTTTGGTGGTCATAACTGCTGATGAGAAGCTCCTCTCTGTATCGAGGAGGACTAGTCAAGGTTTCAGACTGGGAACTTGTATCCTCGTATGTATCTCTTTTAGTATAGCGAGGTTTTATCAGGCTGGGCGTCTCGACTCCGTCCAACTTATTATTGTTCTCCTCTTCTATCTCAATGAACGATTGAGCTCGTTGGTAGAGGTCGGGGAGGGTCTCCACTTTATGGAACGTAAGGTTCTGGGCCAAAGGGGAGTAGGGTACTAACCCATTCATGTACCCCGCTATGGCCAGACTCGGGATTAGGTCGTTCACTTCTGTCATCATCGAAGTGAACTTAATCGTGTAATCCCTCAGAGACAGTTTGTTCTGTCGTAATACCAGCAGTGCTTTGGCACTGTGTTTTATTCTGATCATCCCCACATGTTGGGCGATGAACTTCGAAGAGAGGTCCGCGAAGCTGGAGACCGAGCCAGATGGCAGACCAGAGAACCACTGATAAGCGTTGCCTTTGAGAGTGTCGGGGAATGCCCGACACAACAGTCCGCTATCGGTGGTTTGCGGTTCCAAGACACTAAGGTAGAGGTTGATGTGATTTTTTGGATCACTTGAACCGTCATACGCTTCTATCTTGGGTACCCGCCAGGTTGGTGGAAAAGATTCTTTCAAAAGGTCCTTGTGAAAAGGAGCGCTTTTGATTCTCAAGAGCTCAATCGGATTGTTGGAGACCGGATTGTCGGCCAGCTTCCGACGAAGATCTTCCACGAACTTTGTTGTAAGAGTCTTGTGAGTGCGACTCTTGCTAGGTCCAGCCTTTGCTTTAGGAGGCACTGGAGATTTCCTCTTTTTCCCCGCAGATGGAGAATAGTAAGACCCAGATTCACCCGCCCCTTCGCGGATGATGGTCTTGTTGCCCCTCGCTTTCTCGAGGTTGCTAACTCTTTTTTCTATGGAATCCATAAAGTTAATCAACCTCTCTTCTAGCGCAGGAGTTTGGTTCACTCCCCCATTTGGTGGGAGTGATGAGGGCACCTCATGTGCCGACAGTGGTGTATTGGAGGTTGGTATAGTACGGGAACCAATCCTCCTACCAGAAGCTCCTACCTCAGTAGCAATAGCAAGAGCTTTCTTTTTATGATCCTTAGTAAAAGGAGCCATAAATGGGATGGTTGCTTCTATCGGGTCGAAGCAACAGACTACGAGTGGAAGTTCTTCCGAAGTGTCGGAAGCTATGGGTAGGTGCCTGCCCCCCTGGGTGTCACAAAATAGAAAATATTTTGTATAATATTTCTTTGTTGTTTTGTGACCCCCTTGAGCAGTACTACTAGTTTCCAAAGTTTGAAATTAGCAAACAAAATTTGCAATTTTTCTGCAGAAAATTGTGCCGTCGGAGGTCGTTTTTGGGATGCCTGTTTAGATCTATCCCAAAAAAGATTCCTTGCACTGTTGGGAAATTCTGTTTTTTTGTACTCGTAGAAAAAACTTTTTTCACGTGATGTGTGGTCGTAGAATCCCAAAATCAGATATGGGTGTTCCGGAGGTGGACCGACATAATCACTGGAAGTGAAAAAAGGCGAAAAGCCCCATACTTTTTTTATTTTTTTTACCGAAACGACGAGGCGAATCCAGCCAAAGTGATGGATTTTCGTTTCGGTCAAAGAGCTGGGCTATGAGTGGTCTTATTCAGCCAAAGCGATGAATGAAGACGGTGATCGAATCGACAATTCAATTGTGGGAGTCGCCTACTCAGTGTGGGGATCGTAGATTCAGATGAAGATATGTGATTTTCTATGAAAAATCCAGCCTATGTGAAAGTGTGGTCTTATTCAGCTGAAATGATGAATAAAGACGATGACCGAATCGACAATTCAAGTTTGGGAATCGCCCACTCAGTGTGGGAGTCGGCGACTCAGTTGGGAATCGTCGATTCGAGTGGGAATCGTCGATTCGAGTGGGAATCGTCGATTCGAGTGGGAATCGTCGATTCGAGTGGGAATCGTCGATTCGAGTGGGAATCGTCGATTCGAGTGGGAATCGTCGATTCGAGTGGGAATCGACGACTCAGATGAGGATAGTGACAGCGCTTGTTCAAAAAGCTAAAGGAATCGGCGACTCCCTATGTGGAGTCGGCGATTCAACTTATGGCCTTTTTGAACCAAGTCGTGGACAACACTCTTAGCTAGCAGAATAACCCGGAATCGGCGACTCACTAGGTGGAGTCAGCGATTGCCTGTGTGAATTGGAGATTCCTTGACACAAAGTCAGCGATTCACCCTAAGGGAATCGAGCTGAACTTTGCGAAGAAAAATTCGCGATTACGACGGGATATCGTAGTTCGATAGTCCCACAGACGGCGCTAGCTGATGAAGCACGAAATCTGCTACCAGTAGGCTCGCGGGGTTGCGAGGAGGGCCGGAGGCTTTGGAGTCCACGACGCGCGCTCTACGTCAATGTACCTGCAGAAGTGGAGGGGAGTCGGCGACTCAGGTGTGGGAGTTGGCGACTCGGGCTCCTTAATTTGCTCTGGTGTGGTGTGTTCAAGTGGGAATGACTTGGGAGTAGAGGACCCCCAAGGACCCCTTTTATAGGGTCCTGGGGGACGTTTCCCCATTCATTAGCGTGGGACCCACTCCATTATGGTGCCCAATTAAGGGTGCCCTAATGACGTGGGCCCTCCCAAGTAACGGCTGGGAATCGGCGACTCAGGTCTGGGAGTCGTCGATTCAGAGGTGGAGTCGCCGACTCCCTTGTGGCCAGGTCCTCGGTCTACCAGACCCGAGTGCCCTGTCTGGAGTCGGCGATTCACCCCTGGAGTCGGCGACTTGGTAGTCCGAGTCGGCGATTCTCAGGTGTTGTCTTGAGTACTTGACGTAGACACTTCCTCCGCATTGTGGAACTCTCCGGGGGTCAGACATAAAGCGACGGAATGCTAGTCCTTGTTGAAGGGCATTGCTGAGAGTGACTGACGTAATCAGACATGTCTCACCATTGGTATACTCATCTCGATTGGTACGACAACCTCCACTCCATAGGTCATAGCAAAGGGGGTGTTACCCGTGGGGTTTTTACTAGTTGTGCGATATGCCCATAGGATTTCGCACAACTTGTCTGCCCAGGCCCCTTTTGCCGATTCGATTTTCTTTTTGAGCCCTTGTACGATGGCCTTATTGGTTACCCCTCCACTTGTCCGTTTGCCTGAGTTCAGTAAACGGAAGCGAAGTGGAGTTTTGTGCCCAGGTCCTCGCACATTCTCGAAAATCCCCCCCTGTGAATTGAGTACCATTGTCTATGACAATGTGTTGGGGAACTCCGAATCGGCATACTATGGAGCGGTAAACGAATTTGACTGTCGCATCTTGAGTGATTTTTGCTACAGTCTGAGCCTCGACCCATATTGTAAAGTAGTCAACTGCTACAAAAATGAATCAAGCTTGGGATGTCGAGGGTGGGAATGGTCCTACGATGTCCAGTCCTCACCTTGCAAATGGGATCGAGCTCAAGATCGGAGTCATGTCCGCGGATGGTTTTTGTTGCATTAGATTGTGCAACTGACATGCTCGGCACTTGCGGACGGCGAAGAATAAAGAGTGTACTGCCCACAGACTTGAGGTTTCTACCCTTCACCAAGAACGGGATTCTTTGAAGGCATCTGAATCGCATCTCACTGATGCTCTTAAAGAGATTGAAGAATTGAAAGTGCAGCTGAATGCGGAGGTTGGCAATGTTGTGGCTTCTGAATCACAAATTCAGGAGCTTAAAGTGGATCTTTTTAAGTCCACCTCTGAGCTGAAAAATTTGAATGACCGCTTCTTCCGAAAAAGTGAAGGACTTGGAGTTTGAAGTAGATGGTCAATCTGACCAACTCCAAGACTTAAACTTTTTTGGTCCTCATGTGTTTTCGAGTTTGCCTGCCAATTTCGTGACTGACATTATGGCGTGGCTGGAAGAACATCCTGAAGTGCAGCTGGAGCACAAAGAAGCTCTTGATAAGATAAAGAGCGATGTTCGGGAGGCGAGGAAAGAAGAAGACCAGAATTCCTTAGTTTTGTAGTGGATATTTTTGTAATCTTTTTATCAATCAATGAACTATTTTGCCTTTCTTTGTTAATTTTTTGTATAAATATTTTTAAGTTGTAACCTAAGCTTAAAACTAGATTCACAAATTGTAACTTAGCCACTCTGGACGTAAGTTAGATTCTGCTAACCCCACTTAGCCGCTCTAGGCGTAAGCTTGGTCGTATGAATCGTAGTTCAGTCGTTAGTTAAACTCACAAATGATTTATACTTCTAAATTAACTTTTAGGGTTAAAAATAGTTTGAGTGATAAATCGATGTAAACCCTACTAATTCCTAATTCGCACATACGAATTAGGGTTGTGATCGCAATTCTAGACTTGCATGCCTAAATTGGACTTGTTCGTACTAACCCTGGATTTGGATCCTGAGAGTGTAGTCTGACTCCAATCATAGTGATGGAGTGACTGTCGATCCACATCAAGGCCGAAGCGACAAGATGGGACAGGATCATTGGGGCCGTAACGACAGAATGATCCTTGATCTACTGAGGCCAAAGCGACAAAATAGACTTTTGAAGTTAGGGTATCCTTGCGAGTTATAACATGAAGAGTGTTGAAAGACTTTTAGAGAATTCTATCATTGACTAACATACATACTAGGAAAATTAAAGAAAATAAACATAATGCGATGAGTACTATGCGTAGTACAGTTGCATGTTGTCCGCATGCCAGGTGTTTGGAACCATTGTGTCATCTTGTCGCCGTAAACGATAAGTTCCTGGCCTTATTTCTTCCTCGACAATGTAAGGTCCCTCGAAGTTGGACGATAGTTTATTTCTTGGTCTATTCCTTTCTGTTATGCTAGCTTTTCGCGTGACGAGAGTTCCTGGCAGGAAGACTTTTTTACGTACTTGGCGATTGTGGTACCTCGATATGCTTGCCTTGTACGATTCGTTCCGCAGGTCCGCCTCATCACGGGTTTCATCCCTTAACTGTAGCTCTGTAGATAGGTTTTGGTCATTTGTTTGTTCGTCGTACTTCGAGACTCGGAATGTTGGTATACTCATCTTGATTGGTACGACTGCCTCCACTCCATAGGTCATAGCGAAAGGGGTGTTGCCCGTGGGGTTTTTACTTGTTGTGCGATATGCCCATAGGATTTCGCACAACTTGTCTTCCCAAGCCCCTTTAGATGATTCGATTTTCTTTTTCAATCCTTGTACGATTGCCTTGTTGGTGAGCTCCACTTGCCCGTTTGCCTGAGGTCGGTAAACGGAGGCAAAGTGGAGTTTTATGTTTAGGTCCTCGCACATTCTTGAAAATTTCCCCCTGTGAATTGTGTACCATTGTCCGTGACAATGTGTTGGGGAACTCCGAATCGACAGACTATGGAGCGGTAGACGAACTTGACTGCCGTATCCTGAGTGATTTTCGCTACAGCCTGAGCTTCGACCCACTTTGTAAAGTAATCTACTGCTACAAAGATGAACCGAGCCTGGGATGTTGAGGGTGGGAATGGTCCTACGATGTCCAGTCCCCATCTTGCGAACGAGATCGAGCTCAAAATCGGAGTCATGTCCGTGGATGGTTTCTGCTGCATTGGATTGTGCAGCTGACATGCTTGGCACTTGCGGACGTAAGTGCGAGCTTCCAACCTTAGAGTGGGTCAGTAATACCCCAGCCTAATGATTTTGAAGGCCAACGCTCTTCCTTCCTCATGGAGCCCGGTTTACACTTGTTGGCCGTTTGTGATATAAAACGACTGAGTGCATTAATCCGACCGTTCAGTCTTTGTACTTCTCTGATTGTGCGGGGGGCTTCCATATCAAGGATCGCTTGGATTTTGTTGGGATTAGGTTTGATCCCGTGCTGACCTACATAGAAACCAAGGAACTTACCTTCCTTGATTTCGAATGCGCACTTAGCTGGGTTGAGCTTCATTTTATATTGCTTTAGTGTATCAAGGATTTCTCTCAGGTCATCAGGGTGTTTTTCCATGTTTGACGACATGACTAAGATGTCATCGACGTAAGCGGAAACATTGTGCCCGATCTGGTCCGCGAAAACCTTGTCCATTAAGCGTTGGAATGTAGCCCCAGCATTCCTCAAGCCGAATGACATTACTCTGTAACAGAATGTCCCTGAGTCCGTGATGAAGAATGTTTTTACCTCATCAGGCTCATGCATTAGGATCTGGTTGTATCCTGAGTGGGCATCCATCATAGAGAAGAGATCGTTACCGGATGCTCCATCGACTAGTTCGTCGGTAGATGGCAACGGGTAACTGTCCTTGGGGCATGCTTTATTGAGATCAGTGAAATCAATGCACATGCGCCACTTGCCATTGGGTTTTTTGACAAGGACGAGGTTGGCCAACCAAGTCGGATATCGAACCTCCCGAATGTGCCCAACATTCAGGAGTTTTGATATTTCCTCATTGGCTGCTTCCCTCCTGTCAGAAGTGAGTACTCGACGTTTCTGGCGTCGAGCTGGAATGAATGAGTCGACATTAAGTTTGTGCGTCACGATCTGACGCGCAATCTGTGTCGGTGCCTCACCTTCCCAAACGAACCTATCCTGATGCTTCTCTAGGACAGTCACAAGCTTGGCTCTTAAGTCAGAGGGTAACCCCTTCCCTAATGCCACTTGTCCCCCCTCCAGCTAAAATACTTCAGTCTCGTCCACAGGTTGTAGTTTCTCCCTTTCCCCAATGTCGGGTGGGGCATGGATGAGCATGTTGTTAAGCCTGGTCAGCCGGGTTGCCTTCTTATACTTTTGTCTAGAATCCTTTTGCGATCCTTTGACAGTTGCAACGAATCCGTTTACTGGGTACCGTATGCATTGGTGATAAGAAGATGAGACTGTTTGGATTCCGTGGATGAAGGGACGTCCGAAAATGTCATGAAAAGTGGATTCTACTCCCACCACTATGAAATGACATGTTCGACTAACCCTCCCTCGCTTGGAACCGATGGAGACTTTCAAATCAATAACACCGGCCACTGGGGCGGCGATGTTAGTGAAACCGTAGATGGCTTCCTTACAGGGAGATAGCTCCTCCCTTTTAAGGCCCATCTTGGTAAAAGTGTCCATATAGAGGATGTCCGCAGAGCTGCCTCTGTCGATAATCATCCTCTCGACTCGGGAATTGGGACCGATGTCTGCTTGGATCACGAGTGGGTCCTCGTGAAGTTGCAGGACATCGTCCAGGTCCTCTTCGAAGAAGTATATTGACTTCTCCTCGCGGACCCGTTTTCCATTGTGATGAAGCACGAAATCTGCTACCAGTAGGCTCGCGGGGTCGCGAGGAGGGCTGGAGGCTTTGGAGTCCACGACGCACGCTCTACGTCAATGTACCTGCAGAAGGGGAGGGGAATCGGCGACTCTCTTGGGAGTAGGCGATTCGGGCTCCCTGGATTGCTCTAGTGTGGTGTGTCAAGTGGGAATGACCTGAGAGTAGAGGTCCCCCAAGGATCCCTTTTATAGGGTCCTGAGGGACGTTTCCCCATTCATTAGCGTGGGGCTCACCCCATTAAGGTATCCTATTGAAGGGTGCCTTAATGACGTGAGCCCACCCAAGTAACGGCTGGGAGTCGGCGACTCAGGTATGGGAGTCGCCGATCCAGAGGTTCTGTCGCCGACTCCCCATGAGCCAAGTTGGCAGTCTACCAGAACTGACCACGAGGCCTAGAGTCGGCGACTTGGTAGTCCCAGTCGGCGACTCCCAGGTGTTGCCCTGAGTACTTGACGTAGACACTTCCTCCGAATTCGTGGAACTCTCCGGGGGTCCGGCATAAAGCGACGGAACCACATTGTCAAAGGGCGTTGCTGAGAGTGACTGACGTAATCAGGCATGTCTCACCACATTGTCTCGAGGTGTTGATTGTGACATTAGCACCTTTCGGGTATATCCTCTATTCTGGCCAACGGATCCACCACCAAATATCATATTGATGGTCTTCTGTTGGCGATCCTAGCTGTTGTCGCTGTCTGGAGAAGGAGAGCGTGGACGCTTCTCCTTTGGGTCAGATTTGCAATTGTCCTGTCCTCGGGATTTTTGACGAAATTGCCAAGTTCTCCCTTTGAGATCAATTGCTCGACAAATTAAAGACGAGAATTCCCTGCAATGGTCCATCAGGTGGCCATGGTCCTTGTGGAATTTGCAGTATCTTCCACTTTGTGTGCGGCTACCTTTGGTTGCAGAGTCTAAAGAACGAGGAGCAGGCAGATCTGCTCGGTTCTTTAGCTTCTCAAACAGGTCGCCTTTGCTGATTGTAAGCGGGGTGTTTTTTCTCCATAGTTGAGGTGCACCCTTTAGCGATTGACTGGTTGAGGTTTGGTACACCTTGTTATCGTGCTTAGGCTTCCACTCTTTTTTGAAAGCTCCAGCCCTGTTGTCGGTGTACCTACCAGGGGTGTCATTGAAATTGTTCTTTCTAGTGTACCCCTTCCTCTCAAATTTTTGTTTTTTGAAGCTAGGAGTCCCAAGTTCAGCTAGCTTATTCTCATCCTCTTCTTCCACTTCAATGTACGATTGAGTGCGTTGGAAGAGGTCGGGCAGAGTTTTCACTTTGTGGAGAGTCAGATTCTGGACCAGAGGGGAGAAGGGTACCAATCCTCTGATGTATCCCGCTATGGCCACACTCGGGATTAGATCATTCACTTATGTCATCATTGTAGTGAACTTGATCATGTAATCCCGAAGAGACAGCTTATCCTGTCGAAGTGCCATAAGTGCGTTGGCACTGTATTTAATCCTGATCATCCCCACATGTTGGGCGATGAACTTTGATGAGAGGTCTGCGAAGCTGGTGACTAAGCCAGCTGGCAGACCAGAGAACCATCGATAAACACTGCCCTTGAGAGTGTCGGGGAATGCTCGACACAACAGTCCATCATCGATGGTTTGCGGTTCCAAGATATTAAGGTAGAGGTTCACGTGATCTTTTGGATCACTTGAACCATCGTACGCTTCAATCCTGGATACCCGCCAGGTTGGTGGGAAAGATCCCCTTAAAAGGTCCTCGTGAAGAGGAGCACTTTTGATTCTTAGGATTTCGTGCGGATTGCGGATAGCTGGGTCGTCGGCCAATTTCCGACGAAGATCCTCCACAAACCGAGTGGTAAGAGTCCTTTCGGAGCGACTCTTACTGGGTCCCGTCTTTGTTTTAAGATGGGAACTCTGTTTGGTTTTCTCCGCAGATGGAGAATAAATGGACCCAGATTCATCCGCTCTCTCATGGATGGTGGTCCTTTGACTCCTCGCTTGCTCGAGGTTAGTCATCCTTCTTTCTATGTTGTCCATAAAGTTGAATAACCTTTCTTCCAAAGTGGGAGGATCCTTGGGCACCATGTGTTCCTCGACGTGCGGAGGAACCGAGTTTGTTTGATCAGGTTGAGCATTGTCGGGTCTCTTTGGTCGAGACTGCTCGCCCTGCTCCAGCTCAATTGTTGCTGGCATTTTACCCTTACTTCTTGTGGCGTAAGGGTGCTTTTGCTTTTCGATGATGGCCATAGTAACAAAAGCGGGGAAGTTCCGAAAGAGGTAACTTGACCAAGCTTGCTCAAGAAACTAAAGAAAATCGGCGATTTTGACTTTTAGGATCTTTCTTGAACAGAATCGTGGACAACGCTTTTAGCTTAGCAGATGATATTCCGGATCGGGTGATTCTCAAGGCTAAGTCGGGATTTAAGAATAAATCGGACTTGAGGCGAGAATCGGCTATTGTCGATCTAAATCGGCGACTTAGTTGACAAAGTCGGCGATCCCTCCGGGAGAGATCAAGCCGAACTTTGCAAAAAAAAAATCGCGATTACGACGGGATATTGGTGGTTCAGTAGTCCCACAGACGGCGCCAGCTGATGAAGCACTGAATCTGCTACCAGGGCTCGCGGTGGTGCGAGGTGATGCCAGAGGCTCTGGAGTCCACGACGCGCGCTCTACGTCAAATACCTGCAAGTAGAGAATAGGCGATTTTAGTGAGAATGGCGATTCTCTTAGTGATGCTCTGGTGAGAGTGGAACTTGTGTTGTGCCTTTGAGTGTCCCCTTGGGACCCTTTTTATAGGGTCTCGGAGGGTGCGATCAAAGGCGAACATCGAGCCTATTGCCATATATGGGAGCATTTATGGTGTTGGCTGGTGGCGAGTAACGGTCGTAAATCGGCGATTCAGGTATGGAAATCGCCTATTTAGGGCAAACTCGCCGAGTTTCCAGGGGCGAGAAGTGCAGCCTACCATACTGCCGATCTGGGCCCTAACTCGAAGACTTATCCCTAAAGTCGGGGACTTGGTAGTCCAATCGACGATTTACGGGTTAACTCGGCGATTTGACGATGAACTTGTTCCGCACCGTGGGAGCCTTCTGGGGGTCCGGCGCAAATCGACGGAACCCTAGTCCTTGTTGAAGGTTGTTGCTGGGAGTGACTGCCGTAATCAGGCATGTTTCACCAAATCCCATAACACCTTCCTCATCAGAGTCGCCTGAAAGAAAAAAGAGAAAAAAATCAACAAGGAAAGATAATTTACCAGAAGAAACGAGGAACGAATGATTGAGAATATATCCAGCCCCCAGAAATAAGGTTGGGGTAGGAGATAGGCTTGAATTCCCGTATGGAAAGTAGTCGGGTGTATGCAACACCTTCTTCCGGTGTGAGATCCCCTACGGAAAGGGGACGCGTCTCAAATGATGAAGTATTCCTCCATTCAGAAGGAACGCCGTGCAGACCCATCACACTTGTTTTCGCAAAAAAATAGCGATTCTTCTACCTGAGCGATCGATCGAGGAAGTTAACAATGACCTTGTACTTCACTCGAGAAGACACAAGAAGCCGTACGGCATTTGGACGGGAGACAGAGAAAAGGAGCTGGAAAACTCGTTCATACGGCACAACTTCTAGCTCGAAACACAAATGCTCGAACATGATCACTCAGTCGAGGCTGGAAGGCGATAGTTGAGAAAGAGCAACACCAGTATACAAAAGAAAAGATCAAAGAAAATGGGAGACAAGAAGTTGAAGCCCAACATCCACATAACCAGAATATAAAGCGGTATAGCCAGCGAGAGGTGAAGAAGCAAGATACTCATTTGGAACTCGAACATGAGTAGTAGAGGCATCGGGAGCGATTATGTGCCAGTCATGACGAGCTTTCCGCCGACTAAATACAGAAGGAGGGTTTTCGGATGGAGTAAGAGAGTTACCATCGAAGTGGAGACCATCGATGAACTGGCTTAGGCCAGACATTGGCAGGCAAGCAACAACATGCGGAGAAGGAGCGGAAGTCCAAGAAGCTCTAAAAGGAAAAAAGAGGAAGAAAATGACAAGTGGAATGAAAAATGAAATGGAAGTGCGTATATACAAAGTATTTTGGGCGGGAAAACGAAATTTCACCTGAGAAAATGCGAAAAAATCAATACTCCATCCAGAGTCGTGCAGACGACAGAGCTGTACGGAAATGAGGTACCCAATCGACTAACACAAGGACCCGGTTACATCCAATACGGATGGTACCTGCCAGACAAACAATGGAAAATCGACCGAGCGGAGTTCCAAATGTCACCTGGATGCATAGATGAATTCGAGACTGAGGCTGTGCGGATGCTAGTGCCGTACGGAAGACAGATATGAAATCGACTAACATGACCCGGTCGCATACCGTACAGATCATACCTGCTAGGCGAACATCGGAGAAACGACCGAGTGGAATTCAACAACCCGCCCGGTAGCATGCGTCGATTCGAAGGTGAAATAGTGCGGGAAGTAAAGTCGTAAGGAAGGGGGAAAACAGTAACATGGTCGAGTCCGTACGGACTATTAAAGGTAAAATAACGGCAAAGGAAAACATAAACGATATCAAGTAAATTCCGTACGGAAGAAGAAAGGCGAAAGAATAATGCATCAACGAAATTGTTGGGTCGGAAGCAAAATTCTAAATATAGAAGTAAAGAGTCAGTACGTAAAGTTAAAGAAAGCACGCTATCTCGTCCATAGGGGAGTTCACGAAAAAAACTGCAGAAAAACAAAATACAATATTCAATTACAGAACGATGACAAAAAAACTAAAGGTACAAAGGCCCCGTGAGGGGGACAATCAACGACACCCATCAGGTCGCCCCGCGCGAAAGAAAGTAACGGAGGTCGGTCGGGGGGAGGTCAGGGAACGCACAACCAGCACGATGTCTGCGTCCTCGACAGTGCCGAACAACAGAGCGGTCATCAGAAAAGGGATCAATGGCAACATTTACCGAGACATCAGCCGGAGAAACAGGGACTCAACCACAACAACATCGTTTTCAACTTGTCGAAGAACAGAGAGACGACGTTGAACAACCAGGAGCAAAGAGTTTAGACGATGACTTTCTATAGCAGCAAGGGAACGAGCTTCGTCTCCATGAAGAATAAGACTCTCAAATCAAACAGTTTGCTGATGCACCAACTCACGACCGAGTTCCTCCAAGACGGAAAGCAGAAACATGATGAGTTCAATAAAAGATCATAAAGTAAAGAAAAGAAGAATTTATAGGCTGCAGAGGGAAGGTACTGATGATTAAGGTTGTCAACAGGTTTGGGACCAATTTCGGACCCGTCAAAGGGTTTAGACCCGGATGGCCGGGTCCGGGTGGACCCGGCCAGTTAGTAGTTCGGATTCAGATTAGCCAGACCCTGCTGGACCCGAACCCGGCTATTTTAAATGTTAGAAGAAGAAAAAATATTAATATTTTAGTAAGTTAGGGGTTTAAATATAAATATTTTAATATATATTGTGTCAACCTTACTGATGATACTGCTAGTCTATCAGACCAGGTCCACCCCAGATTCGAGACCAATAGGTTGTGTCCGACCCATTTGCCCCGACCCATCAGACTAGGTCCAAAAGAGAAGGAAGGAAAAGTCGAGCCTTGTAGAAAAATGTATAAATACCCAAGGGAAAGGGGAGAAAACATTTGTGATTAATAGATACCAGACATTACGATCACTTTCTCTCTCGCGGATTTCAACTTCTCAAAAGCTTTCTAACTGCAAGTCGGAGTATTTTCTAGGGTTTCGATATTGATGGCTTCTTCAAATGCAAATCTCGACGAAGTAAGATCAGTTTCTATTTTTTTTCTCGCATCATTTTTGCTGATTTTTTTTTCTGGATCAGAAGGATGTCTTCGGGAACGATTATCCCGGTAACAATGGTGGAAAACGGCCAGGTTTCGTGTTTTTTTCTTCTGTTTTTTTTTTCCAATTAAATTTTGTGTTAAAAAAAAAGATTTGCCCCTTTTGTAGGTGAGAAGACAATGTTTGAAGATCTTGAAGAAGAAGAAGATGACGTTTTTGGTCAGGACAAGGTATTTTTCCAATACTAGAGTTTCTTTTTTTATCACAAAAAGTCCCATTTACTGTAGTTTACAATTTTACATACATATTATATTAATGTAGATTTCAATGCAAATTTGAAATAAATAATCTTCTTGTAAATAGTTGCAGCATATTATTTACTTAATCTTAACTTTAATACAATCATCTCCATATGATGTTAACCCGAACAGCACATGCTATTAGCGATCAACGATTGCTGATTTTGAACATTGGTTATATCAATATGTTTGGAATATATATTTTCACACTTATTTTTTCTTAATTTCTGTCCTTATTGATGTGAGTTGGATTCAAATTCCCAAGTCCCAGCTTATCATATTGATATGTTAACAATATCAATTCCCAAGTCCCAATTCCCGATTTACTTAACTTCTTCCCAAGTGTTCGGTCACAAATGGCTGATACTCAACCTTGGCTGCTCGCTAAAGATCACAAGTAAAATTCTAGAAACAGTACAAGTCTTCAACTTGGCCACCTGGTTGCGGACTTGGCCAACCTGGCCACCTAGTTGTCAATCAGGCTAACATGATGACTTGGCCAAGTTGGATATATTCTACAAGTTTTATTTTAAACTAAAGAAATCCTCAGAAAACATCTTTGTGTAGGTGTCAAGTATATTTTCTTCATAGTTCATACTGATAAAATATTATTTTTATTTGTCATTTATATTTGAAAAAATGAAGGGGAAGAATAAGCTAGAGGAAAGCGGCCCCGGTGCTACAACAGGAATGATTTTGTCTCTCCGTGAAAGGTTATTTGAGAACGATAATTTTCACTATTTAAATTGGTTTCTATACATCTCACTAGATTTAACTTATGTTGTATATATTTGCTTTCTTTGCCAATTTCAAGTGTGCAAAATTACAAGGACGAACTGATAATATGCCAGGTACTTATTATTTAATAGTTAATATTCATGAATTACTGAGAAAATCCAGTTCTTCCTAATTTAATTCGTCCAGTTTTATCGAAATTGTAGATAAAAATCATAAAATCATCAGTAAAATAATATATTGACTAAGCCGTCATACTATAATTTATTATTTAGGTAATATCCTTGATAAAATAATAGGCATGGGTCTTAATTTTCTTAAAAAATTTGGTTGGGTTAACTGGTAAGGTTGTAACCAATGATCGTCAAAAGTAGGGACAATGATAGCTAGAAGAGCAAATGATGATCACAGAGGTAAGGGATGACATCCTGCTGGGGCAAAAGGGCTTCCATTGAACATTGGTAGTCTATTGATTTGTGATTTCTGTTTTTTAAAACCAAAAATAGATTAGTCATTTTAGGTGGATCTGGTGGATCCTTAACCAGATCTGCCAAGCTGCACTATTAGTGATATAATAAGGGATCTTTATGTAATTAGTTTTAATAACTTTTATAACTACTTTAAGCTAGGATATAATTCTAGAACTTTCTAAGTGGATAAGACTTAACAGAAACGGTTATAATTCTGTTAAGTCTCAATCCTCCTAAATTGTATATAAAGGAATGAATATCATTTTAGGAGGGATCGAACATTTGTTCTCCTCCATTTCCTAATCGCATTCTGATTATAACAACAATATGGTATCAGTCGCTGGATTTGAGTCCAATTGCGGTTGCTGATCGGGGAGATTTGTTGCTGATCCACTTTTCCGGCTGCTGCTGATCAAATTCCGCTGCGCGATCATGGCACAATCCGGTAAAAGTGTGGTAAATGCTGCTTGGGATGACTTGAAGACTCCAACGAAAGTGGTGATCATCAAATCTCCCAAGACTGTTGCATTGGATCGAGGCAATTACTTTGTCTGGAGGACGCAGTTCCTTGGTGCTTTGAGAGGTAATGGTCTCATTCCTTACCTCCTCGGAGAAGTGGAATTAAACACGCCGGTGGCTGTCCAGCAGGATCAATTAATTTTGGGCTGGATACTCTCTTCACTCACGGCGTCGGTGGTCACAGAGGTTTCAAGTTGCGAAACCTCATCAGGCTGTTGGAAAATTCTTCAAGAAGAATTCGCATCTTCCTCGCGCTCACAGATTCTTGCAATTAATCAAAAGTTGCAAAATCTCAAAAAGGGAGGTAAAAGTTTTAATGAATATATTGCTGAAATTAATATGCTTGTGGAAGGATTGTCAATTGCTGGAAAGAAAATAGATGATGCAGATCTGGTACTTCTAGTGGTGGCTGGATTAGGAGACGAATATGAATCATTGATTCAAAATATTACGGCAAGGAGGGATGATATTACATATAGAGAGGTGAAAGCAATGTTCATGGATATAGAAATCAGAAAATCTAGATCCAATGTGGCAAATCCTCTGAGCATTAATGTCATTGAGACAGAAAAAATTCAGAAGCAAGGGAAGGTGAAACTCAGTACCATTCCATGTCAGATTTGCTCTGGAAAACATGGTGCACTGAACTGCTACAATAGGCTGAATATCACAAAGTATCCACCAACACACAATAGAGTACTATCACCCAACGGACCTACTGGCAAAATGTCCGTTAACACTGCATATAAAGCTTCTGGTACTGTTGATGAGCCTACTGTGAATATGGTGGCAATGCAGGAAGAAACACATCTTTGGTATGCAGATTCAGGAGCTACGAATCATGTTACAAGAGCTCAGAAAAATATCCAGAAATCTGTGGAATGTGATAAGGCCATCAATACAGCAGATGGAAGGCCTATGCAGATCACTCACTATGGTAATTCTAGTTTTTCAGTAAATAATAGAATGATTAAATTAGAACAGCTTCTTTATGTTCCTTCAGCATCCAAGAACTTAATCTCTGTCAAGAAGTTCTGTATTGATAACAGGGTTTCTATGGAATTTGATCCACAGAAGGTGACAGTGAAGGATCTGGTCACAAAAGAAGTACTAATGTCTGGACCTGAAGGAGATGGGCTGTACGAGATCCCCATAAATATAAGAAGCACTGAATTGCAGGTGAATCAGGTGGAGATGGGCAAAAAGGCAAATGCAAGGACCTGGCATCTGAGGCTAGGGCATTTACACTCAAGAGCAGTGGAAGACTTAAATAAAATCAAGAAGATTATTGTTACCGATTTTAAAAATATTCATGTACCATGTCAAAATTGTTGTGTAACGAAATCTAAGAAATTAAGTCATTCTAAGAGATCCACTGTTTACAATAATCCACTTGAGCTTGTGTTTGCGGATGTTTGGGGTCCTGCACCTAGGGATTCTTCAGAGGGTTATAAATACTACATAAATTTTGTGGATGCATCCACTAGTTTTAATTGGTTATTTTTGATGAAAAGGAAGTCTGAGGTAGAGGACTGTTTTGTGCAATTTCAGAAATTAGTGGAAAGACAGTTTGAACTTAAAATCAAGGCAGTTCAAAGTGATAATGCCAAGGAATTTCTCAAGCTTTCCACTTATCTTAGAAAGAATGGTATAATTCACCGCCTTAGTTGTCCACACACTCATCCTCAAATGGGTAAGGTGGAAAGGCATCGACACATAGTCGATACAGGGCTGGCCATGCTCAATCATGCAAGGATTGAAGATCGTTTCTGGGATTATGCATTTATGACTGCTGTTTACGTTTATAACAGAAACCCTACAAGTGTCTTGGGAGGAATCTCTCCATATGAAGCACTCAATCGTAGGACACCGGAATATTTTAAAATGAGAGTTTTTGGTTCTATTTGTTATCCTAACATGAGGCCCTATAGGGAGGATAAATTGGGTAACAAATCTCATCAGTGTGTGTTCATGGGATATCCTGAAAATTGTGATGGATATATATGCATGAACATGGAAGATGGAAGGACAATACTATCAAGAGATGTAGTGTTTCATGAAAATGATTTTCTTTACAAGAAGGGTGTGAATTCAGAAAACACAATGCAGTCAGATCATAGTACAGACGATGAAGAAGAACAAGAAACAGTACAAGCGTCTGAAACAGAGGTTGTTGTGAGATCAGAAAATATTTCAGATATTATTGTTCCCTCTATACCTACAATTCAGACTTATACCAGAAGGGAGAAAGTTCTTCAGCCAACAGAATCTTCACGAGCTGTGGCTCTTTCAGAACATTCCATTGATGCAATTAATGAGCAACAGGCAGAGGCAGAAGGTTCATTAAGTGATGAAAATATTTCATCATCTTCAGATGAAGAGTATCAGCCTAATATCTCTGAGAAGGAGGATGTGGTGCATATTCCAGTAACAAGGGCAGCATCAAAGAGAGGAAATTCAAAATATGTTTTATCGATTACTCCTACTCAGAAAATTGCACCAAAGTCTGTTAAGTTGGCATTAACAGATCCTGAATGGAAGAAGGCAATGCAACAAGAATATGATGCCCTCATGAAGAATGAAACATGGGAATTGATACCCAAATCTGCCACAGACAATGTCATAAACAGCATTTGGTTGTTTAAGGTCAAAGAAAAATCTGATGGGACAGTTGAAAGGCTAAAGGCTAGATTGGTAGCCAATGGAACCAATCGAGTAGAGGAGCAAGATTATGGTGAAACATTCAGTCCTGTGGTGAAGCCCAAAACTATAAGAGTAGTCCTTACCATTGCAGTCTCTAGAGGATGGGAGATGCAACAGATTGATATTAGCAATGCTTTTCTTCATGGGCAGTTAGAAGAGAAGATTGTTATGAGGCAACCAGCTGGCTTCCTTGATGAATCAAAACCAAGGCATGTATGTCTTTTGAAAAAGGCACTCTATGGCTTAAAACAAGCATCCAGGATGTGGTTTAGACGGTTGAAACAGTCCTTGAATAGAATGGGATTCAAAGCATGCTTTTCTGATGAATCCTTATTTGTGAGAATTGATGATGAAGTCATCTACATTTTAGTCTATGTTGATGACATGGTTATTACTGGTTCAAGCTCAGAAAAGGTGAAGGAGTGTCTGGATACTCTAAAGTCTGAATTCGCAGTAAGGTTGTGTGGAGATCTTGAATATTTTCTAGGGATAAGGGTAAGAAAACATGTGGATGGTGTGTTTTTAGACCAACAATTATATTTGGTCAATCTGTTGAACAAACACAATTTTCAAAGCCTTAAACCTATTTCTACTCCAATGCAACATGATCAATCTTTGTTCTCTGATGCTGAAGTAATTGAAAATGCAACTGAATATAGGAAGATTGTTGGTTCCTTGCAGTATTTGACAATGTCAAGACCAGACATTGCATATTCAGTCAACAAGCTGGCTCAGTTCATGGAAAAACCTAAGGAGATTCACTGGCAGATGATGAAAAGAGTTCTCAGATATCTGACTGGAACTCAGTTCATGGGAATTGTTCTTAGAAAATCCAGTAATTTCAACATTTCAGCCTACAGTGATGCTGATTGGGCTTCAGATGAGACAGACAGGAAAAGTCAGTCCGGTTACCTTGTGTATATGGGTGAATCTCTGGTGATATGGTGTTCTCAGAAGCAGACAACAGTGTCCAGATCAAGCACTGAGTCAGAGTTCAGAGCTATTACTGCAGCAGCTGCAGATTTAGATTGGATGGCTAATTTACTATCTGAAATGGGTATAAAGGTTGATAAACCTTACAAAATGTGGTGTGACAATTTAGGAGCCACACAACTTGCTGCCAATCCTGTTTTTCATTCAAAAATCAAGCATGCTGCTGTGGACTTCAACTTTGTGAGGGAAAGAGTCGAGAATAAAACTATAGAAGTTATTCACATTCCTAACACCAAGCAAAGAGCGGATGTATTGACAAAAGCATTAAGGCCAACATCATTCATGGAACTTAAAGCCAACCTCATCGATAGATATAGATGAGTTTGAGGGGGGCTATTAGTGATATAATAAGGGATCTTTATGTAATTAGTTTTAATGACTTTTATAACTACTTTAAGCTAGGATATAATTCTAGAACTTTCTAAGTGGATAAGACTTAACAGAAACGGTTATAATTCTGTTAAGTCTCAATCCTCCTAAATTGTATATAAAGGAATGAATATCATTTTAGGAGGGATCGAACATTTGTTCTCCTCCATTTCCTAATCGCATTCTGATTATAACAACAATACCTTTTGTAGATCCCATATCCAATGACATCTTTGAGAATTGTGAATTTCTTTAATAACTCTTTTTGGAGGCCGAAGAGTGTTCTGCTTCAGGCTTCTGCTACTTTTTTCACTCCACACAGGAAAACATGCCATACCAAGATGGTGCAGTGAAACCTCAGAAACTAGAGGGATTTGTGAACTTCTGAGTAGTTTCGATAATATTTTCAATCCTGATATCATCATTCAGCAGAACCGTCAAACTACAGAGTTAAGTGTATCCATTATTTCGAGAAGTATTTTGCCTTACGAACTATAATTGAAGAAGAGGTGGCGAAATAATTCTTCTTCTTTTCCGCACAGTAAGCAGGCAGGTAGATGATTGAAATTATCTGGGAAATAAATTGAAATGATTTGGGGAGGGATGATAAATAAAGATTAGGGACAATAAGCATTTTATGGATTAAAGACGTGCACGTGCACGTGTCAGCACATGGTAAGTAAGCCAAGTTCCTTGGTTTGGCATGTAGTTTTAGAAAGTTCATTTTCTGATTTGAATTTCTGTTGACTTCATTGGTCCCAATGAAAAAAATACGTCACAACTCACGGTTTACTTTGGGTTGTATATTCAAAATTAATAGAAATTGAAGGATTGATCTATCTGTTTGCTTGCTTCCGTTATTTCGGTATGATTATTTTATAGTTTGACTTTAATTGGATTT
This sequence comes from Zostera marina, assembly GCA_001185155.1. NCBI lineage: Eukaryota > Viridiplantae > Streptophyta > Magnoliopsida > Alismatales > Zosteraceae > Zostera > Zostera marina. The sequence goes on along the minus strand of LFYR01001077.1, from coordinate 355,493 downwards.
ATTTATTAGTCCCGTCGATTATATCTTGCTGCTTTGTTTATATTGAAGGTTGCGGAAGAAGTCTACAACAGAAGGAAAAAAGAGAGGGAGTTTGAAGGAAGATAGATGGAGAACAACGGGAAAGAGGAGGAAGTCCCGGAGAACGCCAACGAACGTAAGAATTTTTCTGATCAATCATCGTTATCTGATTGAAAAAATCAACTAAATTATTTTCTTCTTCTGAATTAAAGCCCGTGTTATTCTTATGAATTTAGGGATTTTGAGATTGATGAAAACTAGTTTCTCTTATATGATGTGTAGATTGCCCTGGTCCCCAGTCGGATAATGCTGGGAAAGATGATGCATGTGCTGGTTGTCCTAATCAAGAAGTCTGCGCTACTGCCCCAAAAGGTCCTGATCCAGGTAATCAATCAATCAAACCTCAAAAACGTGTATACTCAGTTACCCACCCATATATTTATTCTGATTTAGAAAAATATAATCTTTGGCAAAGGTTATCGTCTTTAATTGGGATTAATTATTTGCCCAACTTCTCAAGAGAAATTAAGTTAAATATACATATTTTCCGAACTATGGTCGTTATAAATATGACATGATTATTTGTGGATTTTTGTAATAAGTATACTAAACCCTAAACTCTGTAATATCCTTAAACCAACAAAGGTCATCAAAATTCATTTATTTCATTTTTCATGTTTGGAATCAGAAAACCCTAAATTGTAAATTTCTGCATTGCTAATGGGGGTTTTCATTTTGCATGATCAGATTTGGTTGGAATAGCAGAGAGAATGGCTACAATCAAACACAAGATACTCGTTTTGTCAGGGAAGGGTGGTGTTGGAAAAAGTACATTTTCTGCCCAACTTTCCTTTGCATTAGCTTCCAAGAACTATGAGGTTGGTCTTCTTGATATCGATATATGTGGACCCAGTATACCAAAGATGCTCGGTCTTGAGGGTCAAGACATCCATCAAAGCAACCTCGGTTGGTCTCCAATCTACTTAGAGTCCAACCTTGGCGTCATGTCCATTGGTTTCATGCTTCCTAATCCTGATGATGCTGTGATTTGGAGGGGTCCTCGAAAAAATGGATTGATCAAACAATTCCTAAAGGATGTGGATTGGGGAGATGTAGACTACCTAGTTGTCGATGCTCCACCTGGTACATCTGACGAACACATATCAATAGTCCAATATCTACATGCCACGGGAATTGATGGTGCAATTATTGTAACCACTCCTCAGCAAGTATCCATGATCGATGTGCGCAAGGAGATAAGTTTTTGTAAGAAGGTAGGCATTCCAATATTGGGTGTGGTTGAAAACATGAGTAGTCTGAGGCAGTCAATACCGGATTTGAAGTTTATGAAAATGGGCATGAATGGAGATAATGAGAAGGATGTAACCCAATGGGCAATGGATTACATAAAAGAAAATGCTCCCGACCTTTTGTCAATGGTTGTTTGTAGTGAAGTATTCGACAGCAGTGCTGGTGGTGCCACACAAATGTGTATCGACATGGGTGTTCCTTTTCTTGGGAAAGTACCCATGGACCCACAGCTATGCAAGGCAGCTGAGGAAGGTAGATCGTGTTTTACTGATAGGAAATGCAATGTGAGCGCATCAGCTCTTGAAAAAATTGTGGGGAAACTGCTTGCTATTCATCATCAGTAGTAGTTTTTTTTTGTACAAAACTTCATCTATTTCCTCCACTTGCTATTTATTGTTTGTGGGTGCATTTTGGTTTATTTCATTGATGTTACGAAACTGTTAAAGACAGTTGGTTCCTTCAAAGGTTGAAAAACAGAGGAATTTTGACATTTGTGTTCTAGAATTTAGAGTATAAAAAACAATTATTTGGAACATGATTCGTTGATGTTGAAAATATATAAAACAAAAAAATTAGTTTTTATTTAAATCTTAATTTTCTTTGTGAGCTACTCATCATTCAGGTTTTAATGATGATATCAGCTAAGTAGCCAACCAAGGGGGAGAGGGCAGTGATTTATGACAAAGTAGCTGTAGTATAATTGGCATAGAAGGTGATTTTTTTCTCATGTTTTTATTAAATAAATCAGCATGACCTATATAATATATGCGGTTATGTGAAACACATTACCCATTGCCATAAATGTTTTCTTGTCTTCCTGACTGAAAAAAATGTAAAGATTGTAAAAAAATACCATGCACAACAATTCATTTAGATTGGAAAGAAAACATCAAAACTACTTTCTTGGTCACTTATCAACTACAAATAATACGGTTTGACTGGTTTTCAAAGGTAGTCAAGCGTTTGCATGTAGCCTATCTTGGAGAGCAGCAGCTCATCTGCCTCCTTCGAACCACGACTTCCTTGTTCATAGGCAATTGGTTCCAGATTCCCAGCATCGATTTCGTTTAACATTAGGGTAAGGGTTACTTACTCTCCCATGCTGCCTGAAAATCAGAAACAGAGATCATTGTTTGATTGCAGATTTCACATCTTAGTTCAGTTTCATGTGTTGGACACCAGTTTTTCAGTAGTATCTATTTTTAAACATTTTTTTTTGAGAAATTAAAACTTTCATTACTGAAAAAGAGGTTGGGCATAACCCAAGATTACAGAATATAGGAAAATGCAAGTACAGTAAATGTAAAAACATTGTCTATCTCTTATATAGCTATGACCTTGACTAACTAGCCAAGGACTGAAGCTTTAAGAGGTTGGACTCCCATGAGCGTATAGTTTGTATTTCAATTTGTGAAAGATTGCGCTTCTTATAGGATATAGATTTATATGCAATGCTCACATCTTTTATAATTTCACTGCTGACAATTTATAGGGGTTTTGAACATAAAACTGATTAATTTGGATCAAGAAATGACAGACACCAGTTGTTCGATTCATCTACTCACCAACACAATTGCTGCTGGTTGTAATATTTTATTCATAAAGAGAGCAACAGATTAGCAACCACTGCTACTTATCTGGATACGATTGTCTTCTTCTTCAATTTTTACCACATTCAATTGTTCAGATAAGTACCATATATTAACTATTATCCTCACCCAAAATCCACTATACTATAATACCACAAAACAACCAAAGACCACATGAAACACCAATCCCAACACCAACATTCAAAATCCCCTTTTCTCTGGATCAATTTCAGGTCTGTCAAATCTGTGATAAAACAGACCACCTATCCAAACAATGCCCTGATTATAATAATTACTCAGTCCTGAACACTACAATAACCAATATACCTCAACAATCCTAAGTAACAATCCAACAATCTACAACCCCATCCTTTTCAGAAAACTATCAAACACATCCACCATCACCTAAAATGGCTGTCTGCTGCTGCTACTTAAGATGATTCCTACTGATGCCTTGACTCAGAAGCCATATTAGACCAGACTTGATAACATTTACAACATATGAGACAGCATCAGATACACAGAATGTTATAGTAGGAAGTGATGATTATCTACCTATGAAATATAGGGGGAGTGTAATATTGAAATTTAAAGGAAAAGAATATAATCTAGAAGGTGTGCTGTGTGTTCCTGATCTGAAGAAAAATTTAATGTCTATTAAAAAATTATCTAGAAATCTTAACTGTATGATTGTATTTAATAATAAAAAATTATGATCAAAGACCAGGTCAGACATTATTTTCTGACAGTAGTTCAGAAAGACTATACCATATCTATCCAGACAAAGAAGCTAACTATGGAGTGAAAGTGATCAGGGATAGATGGCATGAAAGATTAGGACACCCTCTGAAGCTGAAAAGTATTATTCTTGAATCACAAATCACAACTCAAGGAGAAAAGAAAGATGAATTATGTTCAGTATGACCTTTAGCCAAAGTTCATTAGCAAACACTACATATTAGCATCTATACCTTTACAAACACTACATATTGATATGTGGGGCTCAGCTCCAGTAAAGTCTATAGCAAAATTCAGATATTATGTGTCTATAGTAGATGAATGTTTAAGGTTTACGTGGTTCTATCCTATGATAAATAAATCAAAATTTTCTCCATTTTTATTAAGTTTCATGATTTAGTGTGGAGAGATATGTTGGACAGAAAATTAAAAAGGTCCAAACTGATCTTGGGGGAGAATTCATGAATGCTAAATTTAAGAAGTATCTGGAGGAGCAGGGAATTAACCATAAAATGCCATGTGCGCTTATACACCCCAACAATATGGGATAGTGGAGAAAAGGCATAGACAAATTATGGAAGTTGGGAGATGTTTGATGATAAAATCAAAGATCCTTCATCAGTATTGCCCAGAGGTGTTTTCCTTAGCAGTCTACTTGATTAATAGGCTAAGGATACCAATACTTAAAAACAGGAGTCCTTATAAACTACTGTTAAATAAACAACCACATTACACAATTATAAAAACCCTGGGATGTGTTTGCTATCCTCTACTACCTAAAGAAGGGAAGAATAAAGTAATGCCCAAGTCTAGAAAAAGTGTGTTCTTGGGATATGCCACTAATTAACAAAAAGGTTATAGATGTTTGGATTTGGAAAGCAAAGAAATAAGGATATGCAGGAATGTATATTTTGATGAGAATTCCATCACATTTCTTGATTCTTTAAAATCAAGAGGTGATCAAATAAACAAAAACAGTTATTTTGACGATCTCCTTCTAAATAACTGAATCCCTCTGTTTAAAGTGCATTTGTTGATTACCTCTATTTTGAATGTACCTATACTTCATCCATCTCACCCAGATGTCGTCTTCACTTCATAACCTGCTCGTTCGCTTGATTATAACCACATTCTGAACAGTAGAGTAATCGCTAAGCCCTATCCCTCCTTCGACCCTCGGATTGGGGAAAAATCATTTTCGACCATGAGATTTCTTTCTGATTGCCCTACATGAACTTTGAATGGTTGAATTTTGCATTAGGTACGAGAATTTACCCATAAACACCCACTGGATTAATTAGATCCCCCTGTATGACAATGGACTCTTCCTTCACCTGTCAATGAAGGTCTAAATCTGGCCATCAGGTAATGACAATCATAGTGCATAATGGATATCCTGTAATTGGTGCTCCAAGAATCCCGGTACCCGGACTACCGAAATCCAACAATATATTAAATAGATAAATTTATATTTAAAATCGTAAAATTAAATCTATATCTAAAAACTAAAAACATAAAAGTAAAATCTATATTTTCATAAAATCTCGTAAATATAAAAAGTACAAAACTCAATCAATTCATGTTCCACCGTCTTACATCTCCAAGGTCCTAACCGGGTGCACACCGTCTTAAAACATTGGTGCACAAAATATCAGGCACGGCACTGTGCCTCACCGGGTGAACGAACGGTACCGTTGGACTACAACTCTACCGCCATTTCTAGCAAACGAACGGCTGGATTTGGTGTCGCAAGTGGTGTTTCACCAAACAAGTATATCGTTTGTGATGTTTTTCCTATAGGATAGGGCATAAATCTGAAACAGTATATGTCCGATGAGATACATGTGACGGACATCATATCCGACCATCCAATCTCTACGCGAAGTTCGACCGACCAATCCCAAGAGTGCGAGGGTGTGAGATAGATTGCAGCATTATTATTATTATTATTTTTAAATTATATAATTACCAAATGATTTTATCTCAAAAAATAAAAAAAATATGGACGTCACATGAATTATACATTTATAATGTATACCGTCAGTCTCAGTCATGGTCAGGAATCAGGACTTAGAGCGATAGTGAGTAAGAGGGTGCGGTATATTTATCCATACGTCCTTGTAGAATTGAGAATTAAGAATATAAATACGGAAATAATGGAATATAAAGATTTGGTTCAATTTTTCATCAAAGACGTAAATAGAAACTTTCAATTTGGGATATTTGTGAATGTCGGCTTACTTCGAAGATACGTAAGTTAAATGGCAGGTGTCGTGGTGTCGACACACAGTCGTAACTCGTAATATATCAAAATCAATTCAAATTTTACTATTAAAAAAATAAAAGATATTTGTATGATGTTAACTTCTAGATATTATTTGCGTGGTTTTATTTAATTCTTCCATGTAAAAGATAATATTTTTATTCAGAGCCATGAATTCGGATAAGGATTTATTTGCAATAAATATAAAATCGATGGCACAAGTAAAACTGATAATATATATATATATATTTTTTTTTTATAAATATTTTTCATCCACCCACGAGGCCACGACACCGGTGGACGTGATTGTTACTACTCAACTACACGTCTTCCACACCATTCAAGTCTCCAATATTTTCATTCCCAAAACTACCCTTTTCCTAAATTTTATTGTGATCGTAATTAATGTGCCATTTGGCTATGATTAAATATTTAAATATCTAGTGTGTAGTGACTGGTATAGTGGAGTGGAAATGTGGAATCTAGTAGAGACTTTCACAAGATAAAAATTGAATTATTGGAAAAGGGTAAAAAAGAGAATTAATTTGGTGAAACAGAAAATTACCCACGAAGTTTTGATTATTTTCAATTCAATGCCACGAGAAATCCCTAGTTTTCTTCTTTAAATAGGACTACGGAGTGGCTCTAGGTTTGCCAAACCGAAGAGCCAACGCCCCCCTCAAGGAAAGAGTGATTAGCCTCTTCACCACTTTCTCTTTCTTTTCTTCTTCGTCTTTTTTTACGATTGCTGTTAATCTTTCCGATGTCGTCATCGACAACTAGAAACGTCAGATCCGGCGGTGGAGTGCGGTTGATGACCTCTACTTGCCGTCATCATCAGCACTCATCGCAGTCTCCGTCTTATTCGTACTACTACTATGCATCCTCGTCTCCGTCCTCATCACCGTTTGCGTCGTCGATGAATACGTCGTTCGGATCTCCGGTGAGATCGGTATCGTCGTCTTCTTTCCACCATCGGCAGCAACATCTCTCTTCCCACCAGCACAATCAGCACTCTTACAAGAGTCAAGGCTATGCGCGTTCGTCTTCGCCAACTCGTGTCAATTTCGTCGGATCTGGTTCTATTTCTTCGCCCCCTTCTGTTCGGTTTTCCGTTGATGCTCGGTCTATGTCGCCTAATCGTTCTCTAACGTCCTCCATCCACCATCATCATCATCTTCATCATCATCAAACGCATCACCATCATCCTCAAGCTCATCATCATCCTCATAGTCATCACCATCACCATCACCAAAGGATTCCGCAACAGCAGCGGAGAACGTGCATGTGTTCCCCGACGACGCATCCCGGTTCATTCAGATGTTCACTCCACAAAAACACCGCATGTCAGACTGGGGGCCGGCACAATCTTTCTGCACCGTCGAACCGGCTGAACGCTATGAGATCTGCGATGACGAAATCCTCCGTGAAAGTCGGTACTGTGGAGGGAGAGTTGGCAAAAAGAACTTTAGCTGCTTTGATAAGGCGGGCGTCGTTTCAACCTCGACCGAGTCGACTTTCGGTCATGTGTATGGCCACTGAAGACGACAATGTTGACGATGGTGATACTTATCTTTGATGTGAAGATATCAGGTTCGTTAAAGAAAACCGACAGCAAAGGTAAAAAATAAAAGGAAAGAAAACAAAATGTTCTTCCTCTTCAGGTTCATTCTCTCTTCTTCCATGGAGGTCATCTTCTGTCGGCGAGAGCATGTGAAGTCTCAATTGGGGGTAAAGTAAGGTCAGTAAGAGAATTGAAAGAGGTGAGGGCGCATGTGGAATTGGAAAGAAGGAGAATCGGTTTTTTCTTTTCTGGATCTTTTAAGTTGTGTACCACCAACACTGGTAGCGATGATGATGATGGTTTGCACATATTGATTTTTCATGGATTCTTTTTTATGATAAACACAAAACCTAAAATTAACAACAAAATTTACATAATCAAATACGGGGTTTTCGTATTCGTTCCTTCTCCGTTTCCGTTGCGTGTTTCGATTTGCGTATTGTTTTGTTCCGTGAGTCTGTTCTTTTCGTTTGTTTATTTTTCCTTTTTCTTTCGCCTTTGTTGTATATTTGTTATCATTTTTGTATTCTTTGTTACATTTTTATCTCTTTTTTTTTGCTTGCTTATTTCATCTTATTGTTCGTTTTTTGCAGGTTTATTGAAGAAGACTTATTATCTACTGCTCACAAGACTGGATCGGCTGTGTTGTAATTTGAACTAGAAAGGAGAATTAGAAATGGACAAAAAAAATGACAGTTCAACTGAAAAAGTTTAAACAATAAAAATCACCCATCAAATCACCATTGATGATTAAAGAGCATAAAATAGGTGGGAGTGATTTATGATTTGGAAATTTTAGTGCCCACTGGTCACTAATTAGGTAAAGTTGGTTGGATGAGGAATAAGATAAGTGATGGGTGGTTGATGCTTGTCGGTTGGTGATGATAATGGGAAAAGATAAAAGAATCAAGATATTATTTTCAATCAGTGATTGGAGTTTATTATTTGTCTGGAACTTGAAGAAAAGTAAATGAATCTATCATCTTCAGCTAATATCTGCGTTCTATGCTTGATTCAAAACCCTCTAGAAGAAGGGAAAGGGTTGAATTGAAGTTTGGACCAAGTAATTTCAATCATGGAAATTTGACCATAGCTTAAAAAACAGAAACACGTGAGGCATTGAGTGTTAAACATTAGAAAGTTTAGGAATATAAATAATAATATTGGGATTTGAGGACAACTGTAAAGAAAAAGAAAAAGTTGACCTAACCAGGCCAGCCTCCTACTCTCCTAGTATACTGCAATTTTAAGAAGTTGATAATGAAAACTTAAATGAAAATGTGAAATTCATTATTAATTGGAACTTAGAAAGCCTGACTGAGAGGTAGGAAGTATGAATGCTTTTTTGTTTGTTTGCTTTGTTAGCATATTCAATAATCCTGAATATTAAAAAAATTAAAAAAAAATCCTGGAATTCTTGAATATTTCACGAGAGAAGCTTCTAATATATATATTCATGATTTTTATTTTTTTGATAAGAGAAATTGTTAGTTTTGCTAACATTAATTTAGACCAGATACAAGATTAACATTAGAATTTAGATCACAGCTATCCATGGTACATGAATGAGTGAGCAGATCAGAATTTAGAGAATAATACAACAGAACATGAAGTTAGGACTAATGATCAAGGACTAACTATTTCAAGGAGCAAATTTCCACATACCATGTTTTACGATAGATGATGACCAGATGGGAGAATGGGGATATCCGAACATATCAGCTGAGGTTTTCAAATCATTTACTGTAATGAAAAGCTTTTGTTGTCGCTAGAATGGTATGTTTGCATGTTTTGAACTTCTTGATCTTCTGTAATCGATTTCAGCATCAGAAGTAGACATTCCTGCTCTAAAACTCCTGCTCACTCTCAAATCCCGCATCTTCCGCAACAAAATTTCATCAGTAAGATCATTGTGATTTTTACCATTTACATTACAGGTTTCCCGTGACAAGAATGGTAGTTTCAGATCTGAGACAGTGAAAGTTGCATCAGAGTTTGGATCAAAGCAAGTATTGAATGTTGGAAAATCTTAACGTCAGATTATCAAATGCCACATATGTAAGACATGCAATGGAGAAGCTAAAACTATGACAAAAAATCCAACAGGCTAGTTGTTTATAAAATACAACAGATTAATAATACGGAGGATATGAAAACTATATTTACCTGCCCAGCGTGACGTGCATGTCTTTTCAGAATCCATTAAATATGATTGATTTTTCTCCATTTCTTGCCCATCATCAGTAACCATATGCTGATGATCTGAACATGATTCTGATTCATTATTTGTAAAAGAAGGCACAGAAAATGAGATATCAGTTGCATCGGAAATTTCCACATAGCTTGGTGTGGTGATTATTTCATCTGCACTAAATCCAAATGATGCTCTGTATGCTTCAACTTCCTCTGCGTCCTGTTTGCAAGTCTTGGTGTGCCTGTTTCCTTCTCTAGAAACACTCAACCTCCCGCCACAAGATGGATAAGATGAACACGATGCGTGGTCCAAATGAAATTGAGCTGAGGAAGCAGGATAGAAACTGGCATCCGAAATCATAAAATCCTTGGAGGTCTTAGAATTATCAATACCAAATAAATTCCATGATTTATATCTTGAATGGGGTGAATTTTTAGCAGATGACACAGCAGTCCATTGGGTGGAGACCTCTCTCTCAGGGAATGGTGAAGACCTTCCAGTTCTTGGAGTTACAGACATTGGTGATATAAGACTGCTAGCAGGGCTTTCAGGATCAAGTGGATATGTTACCCGAAGATCACTTGGAGAAAGATAACCAGTAGACACAAAAGACAGACCACTCTCTTTACCAGCATTTTTAAGATCCAAAGATGAAGAAAGATATCGAGCATAAGGAACATCGGGTGATGATGGTGTTGTGATATGAGCCAACTCTGGTGGAGGTGTCAGTGGAGCAGTCGAAGGTTCGGTAGTAAAGGTAGAAAACACAGGAGGAGAGACTAATTGAGTTTCATTGGCATATGGCCCTGTGACAAACATTGTTGACGAAGGCTCTACAGGAGAATTTGCAGATAATGAAAGAAAACAACTAGGTGATTGAGCAGTTGAAGGAAGAGCCGAATTGGTAAAGGAAGCAGGTGACGAAGGTGGTGCAAGAAGAGAGGGTACCATTGCTGTAGTTTGGTTTGAAATGCCAATTTGATGGGTCCCATGCACACGGTTTGCAGTAACAGTTCCATCTGGAGTGCGAGTTGATGGAACTATACGTTTAGCACCTTTCTGTGGTCTGAAACAGGAAAATTTACTCCAGCACCCTCCCCAACTTCGTCTCTGAAATTGAATAAATATACGAAATAAATTAGTCAACATCTAAACTATAGAAGATATTTTAGTGTATCTTTTCGATGAGGGTAATATAAATAAGCAACATCCTTGATCATGATCTACTAGATCCTCTATTTTTCAATCCCATGTGCAATTCCCACAAAAAGATTTGACGGATTATTGTCAATGATGCAGTATACCTATCCAGTCAACCAAAACCTTTCAATTGTCTAAAGATACTACATTCTGAAATCAACAACTCAAAAGCATAAATTCTTAAATGGCAACCTGGGCCATGGTTCAAAAAGGATAAAGAATTCCTTTGAATAATCACAAAGACACCAGCACATGAATGAAATGATACATCCAAAATTTATACATCACAAGAATTGACAAATCGTCATCTATACGCCTATACCACATTGTTGCCATTGATAACATACCCATCCAACTCACCTATTTGTTGTCAAAAGATACTAAATTCTTAAATAAGCAAGCATATATTCTAAAGATAAATCTTTAGATGATGTAGTTGTAGAACCGGACCATGATTCAAAAAGGATAAAAAATATCCTTGGGCTAATCACTGAGACCCCCACAACCAATGATCAAATCAAAAATTTAAAACCCCCACAACCAATGACATCTATTACATCAAGGTAATATACAAAGAGAATCTTTTTTTGACGTGTAGAGAGAGAGAATAGAGTGCTTCCTTTAAATATAGAGAATTAGAGGATAACATATCCACATCCATCCTTTTTGCTCAAAGAGGAAGGAAAGAAACACCAGAGATCTATATCTATTGCATTGGATCCATGATGATTTCCAAAATTAGCTTAAATAAATCCGATTTCACTTTGACAGCAACTAAAATGCATAAAGCAAAAAAAATAAAAATAAAAACAAAACCCAAAACATGTGTGGCGTGAAGAAATACGTGGAAAGAAACAAAAGGTTAAAAACCCTACCACCACTACTAGCTACTGCTATTAGTAATATCTACTCATCAGAAAACGAGCACACAGCATCGAGCAACGAACAACGAATAACGAACACCAGAGCAGAACAGAACAGATTATGAGAAGAGGAAGAAGAAACAGTGGAACCTAATAGTACGAAGCAATCCCATCAACAACAGAACACACAGATCAACCCGCATTTTCCTCCCGTAAAAACCTAAATCGATCAACTAAGTCATCTGCAACGTGACTACATCATCATTAATCTAAGAAGGAGAAGAAGAAAACAATCGTCCAAAAACCATGTGGTCCAAAAAGTAAGCAAAACAAAACTAGAAACAGTCTACGAATACAGATCTGGTCATAACCACACGAAAGACAACGGACATTCCCTCCAATCCGCAAGCAAAACAAGTGAATGCAGTACGTGTGCACAACAAGTGAGACGGACGGACATAAGAAGAAAATACCTGTCGGTGAGGTCCAAAAAATCTGGTCTCCGTTGATCCAGCTACGGAAGCCGCGGTACTGATCGATGCCCCACCGCCGCCATTTCCAGCCATCATCGCACCGATCGAAGCAAAACTGTTCCTGAGATGAGATCTCTCTCTCTCTCTCTCCCCCTCTCTCCCCACACTCTCTGCCTGTGATGTATAGGGATGCCCGAGTTCGACTAGCTCGAGAGAGAAAAAAAGAGCCCACGATTGAAAAAGGGCTTGAAAAAAATCAGCTCGGATTTACATGAATTTAATGGGCCAAAAGCCTTTTATTTATCCAATTCTAGTGATGTGCATGGAAATTATTAAGGACCTATACATAATTTATAAAAATATAGAGAATTACACATCATTTATCCAATATTTACATATTTTATCTTATTAGGACAAATTCATTAATTCAAATGAGACAAGCCTACACGGCTACACTACAGGGATAGAATGAAATCTTGTAAAGTTGTAGTATTATTTATTTGATTTTAATGGGACAGCGAGTTTAAAGTGATCGGGTAAGAGGAATCTCACACTTGTGGTCTTGTGCGCTTGTCCATAAGATAAATAAATGAGTAATATTAAACATCTTATGAGAAATGATCTCATAGGAATCTGGTCTTATATGATATAAATTATATTGAATAAACTATTCAAAGATAAACAAATAAAAATAATTAGAGAGTGTTAGGGCTGATGATAGACATGTAATAAGATTACAACTGTCAAATATTGAATAAATTTGGCAGTGAAATGACACCAATTGATTTTTCTTACTATTGATCAAACCTGCTGTGCTTTGATTATCTACCTACATAAACATTTCACTGATAAAAGATAATTTGACAAACTTGTTCAGGTTTTTTTTATCTTATTTTATGTTATATATTAAAAATGTTATGTTCTTACTTCCTACTTCTTAGCTGTTCATAAAATGTTAATTAACTTAATAACATTTTAGATTCTTATAGACTATTACAAGTTACAACCAGTAACTTTAGATTTGGATTTTTCTCATTTTAAAGGATTTAATTCTTTTTATGAAGATTTAGTTTTATTTATTCACTTGCTTAAGGAGAATATTCGATTTAGTTTATTCACTATGCTAGTTTTACACTTTTACCCATAAACAAAGAGATTAATTCAACTGATTTCATAATCCTCATTGTTATTTGTGTGAAGTTTGATGAAAATATAAATATTTAATACGAATATAAAAAGATACATATATTGCAAATTGAAGTATCGAACATAAAAAAAAACTAAATAATAATAAGCTCCAGAAAATATTGGATCCATATGCATGTTGACTGTAGCCATGTAGGGATGTAGAAATGACATCCCTTTGTTGCTCCCATTATGACATTATCAGAAGAAAATTTGAAATAAACAGAATGAAAATAATTAAATTTTCGACTAAGAATATTTACCATATGATCAAAATAAATGTAAAAGTTAAGTCAAATACGACATATTAAATGATTTTAAAGTCAAATGATTTTAAAATTATGTTAATCTCATTTGGGTGTGGAGAAATCACACCATACTAATATTATAAATGAAAGAGATCACAAACAAATGCCATCTCTGTACCTCAACCAATGCTATACAAGGAGTGAATGGAATCAAGGAAGATTTGTAATGATGACCGATAGGAATTTGACAAAGGGAAGATTGGAACCAATCATCAGCATTTGGAGACAAACATGGGATTTTCGGATTAATTATTGAAGTTAGAGCCTTAAAGAAAATCCTAAAATCATTTAATAATGAGATAAGCTAGACAGATTTAGCCATCTAAGTACAAATCCACCCAAAATCTTTTGCCTAAAACAATGAGATGTTAATATTTTTTTATTTGCCACCCAATATGGTCATCAATCCATTTTCTGCATTATTTTTCATGATGAAAACCTCTCATAACCCACAAGTTTAGAACTTGTATTTCTCATTGTATGATTTTTTTTGGACCTCCTACTTGAAGGACAAACTGGAATGTCCGAATCCACCTCCGACGACGAATCCAAATCTTTGATGTTAGTCGTAAGCTGAAAGGCCTAGTTTAATCTAAAAAATCCAAAAACAAAATCTTGAATGTAGATTAAACTAGTCAAATTGCTACTTCTACTACTTGTAAATATGAAAGACAACATTAAACAACCTAAGAAACTTGAGAAAGACCCTTTCAATGACAAAATACCATAGGTTACACTATCCCACACTTTTTTCCTTAATTGAGTAAGAAATATATTTGTTCCGACCTGCCGGATTCAAACCGACATCTGAGGGATTACATTGGTCAAATGCAACTCCACACTCTTTGAATTGAGCTAAGGTCGCAAATCCTACTCCATCACAATAATAGTTATTAGGCTAGAATTTTTAGTATTTAAAATGATGTAACTTGTTTGTGTAATATTGGGTTTCGTAATTTTTTTTTTTGACGACACAGATGACAAAACCTATGATAAATCTTAGAATCTATTTGGAAATAGATTGTCAAAAACCAATAAGTTACAAAAAAAACAAGTGATAAGAAATGCATTCTTTAAAATAATATTGGATTTTAAATAAAACCCATTGTTTAAACCTTAACACTATTTTAATTTTTAAACTATAGTTCAAGTCGCTTCAACCATAAAACATAAATGATCAATTTTATCTTATATTATAATGAATTAATGATAGTGACAGTAATAGTAGTTGTGACTTGCTGACAATTTATGTTTTAATGAAAACCAAATATCATGACATATTAATGGGCATACTAATAACTAATAATAGACTAATAGTAGTTTTAAACATATATAATTAGCAAAAGTAATGGTAATATTATTAATAGTAGTTATGACTTATGAGCATACTATGATATTTGGACATTTAAATTTGAAACCAAACGGTGAGAACATGCATCCTTCCAATGTGATATTTGGACACTTAAATTTTAAAAAGCATGAACAAATATCTTATATGGTCATTGTATGAGTTCTCATTTCTCGACCATTTGGTTTAATGGTAAATGCCCATTGTTAATCAATTGGGGTCTCAATCCCAATAGATACATGAGTATCAATTATTTACCAATGATATAAATAGTAATATTAGAAATTTAAAATTTGTAGTGAATAGTAAGTTATGAATTCAATGTTAAGCGTCTGATACTCACCGAGAGTCTTAAATTGAAAATGGGTAGTTAATTTTTTCTTTCTTTTTGGGAGTAAATTGTAAGAAATATGCACTTACACAATTGCAGATTCAATAAGAAGATGTATGTGCCAAAACGCAACCTGCGCGTAAAAAATAACTAGATTAATTCATAAAATAAGATGATGGCTTTCATTCATCCATCATCTATCAAGAGAGAGAGAGAGAGAGAGTATCATTACTATTACTATTACCCATTAGGCTATTACGATTTTGAAAGTCCTACAAGATTTTTGGGATATGTAAAATGTAAACAAAAAGTTCAAAACACTTTGGGTATAATGAAATAAGATTTTACATATTTTCTGACTCGCCGCCTCTGCATGTTGCAAGATTGAATTCTTCATCTTTCTTTATATTAGGATTTTCTTTCCGTAATGGTGTCAATACTCAATGCAAAGCAAGCTTTGGATGCCATATGGAACTTAAATCCCAACTTATAAAAAAGAACCAGAACCATTAGATAACGTGCCAGCACCCAGCAAACATAAAAAATACTGATCACAAGATGAATGACTTGGCAGAATGAATGATTGTATATCTTTTTTTTAAGACAAACAAATCATTTTATAGCGAATTCTCGTTCAAAAATTCATGGGAGGATTTTCCCGTGTATGGTGAGTATGAATTATTTGGCGTGTTCCTGTACAGAATTTTCAGAAGCTCACGTAAAATAGAATCAAAATGGTGGCAGAAATGAGGGGAGACTCATCTGCATCAAAAAACACCAACAATTTAAACTGCTACCAGGCAGACATCATCACTAAGTTGTTTTGACACAAACTCGATAAGGACCTGGAAATAAGAGTTTCGTTAATTTACTTAAACATATAACGGAATCGAAATGCAACTTTATATATATAACCAATAATAATAATAACTCAAAATTAATAAGAAACTTGGTCAGTAGAGATTAGAGATTCATATATATTATCATTTTTTTTGTCAAAATGAATGTCAAATTTTAACATCACCATGAGTCCATGAATTTTATTCAGCAATTACTTAGTTACGGGTGGTAATTTAGATATAAAAATGGCAAGTTCACAGTGAACATAATGATATAACGACTATCCAAATCATGATCTAGTACATCGTATTATGAAAATGGTTCGTCCATCGTATGAATGAATTTTCAATAAGACTTTCCTACTGGAATAAAACGTACAAGTAACAAATCTATCAACATGTATGTTTGAACTAAATATTCACCGAAAGAATGACATTTGTTTGTATGAGTATACGATTAACCCATATTATACAGCTAGAAGTTCAGGGAGAGAATTGTTCTCTATAAAAAAACAAATAAACGAACTAAAATTAGAACATTTCCATTTTACTAGAGAGAAAAATCAAGGGACAATATCGAATGCTTTAATATGTACCTCCTAAAACCACTTAGACATCCTTTGATAAGGACCTAGAATGTCCCGTCCTATCCCAAAAAGTTGCAATTCATTGAATCTTCTGTTAACTATATAAATCATATCGACAGCTTTAAATGAAAGGTATGCTACATAATTCGTACAATCAATTCATTGATCCACGGCACCTGAAAAATAATAGATAAAGTGATTTTTTGAACAGGCACATCAACGCAAAAGGAGAAGTGAAATAAGGATTGAGCCCAATCATACAAAAGAAACACAAAACACGTGAGTATCATACAAAAGATAGATAATTTTATTTATTTTTCATTTTTTTCCAGTGGTGACCAATCATGACTCATGAGAGAGGAATTTTTTATTAGATAATATAAAAATGATCGTGCATATAAAATTCTAAAATTGCCAACTTCATACAACACCATTCGCATCACCGTCCAATTCAAGACAGAATGGTCTCAATACTCAAGCAAAAAAAGCATTTAAAACATTTCCAAGCCTATTTAGTTGAACTTGGTTAAAACAAAAACATCAATATCTTTAAATAACACGTGCATGATATTACCATGGGAAACTAGCAAACTACTATTACAGATTTTAAAAAACTAAGGAAATAATTGGCAGTCTTATTTTGGGACTCTAAGACCCTCCCCATCAGGCCTTGTTACAAAATTTTCTGAAAAGATACTGTAGAAACTAGAAATGCATCACTTTATCGACAACTTGGTTATATTAGAATATGTAATCCAGAGAAACTGTTTTTGGAAATCATTAAGGACTCCAGCGTTTCTTTTAGAGCAGATCTCTTTAAGAAAGAATGTGGTTCACAAATGGAGAAGACTACTATGCAGGTTTGGGAGACTAACCTCCTGAGACTCAACTCTAAAATACCAGATCACTAAGAAGACTACCCTTTATTATAATGAAAAAATTTACTGTTTGCAAAAAAAAACACGTGCTTCATAAATGGTCAAGAAACACCCGAAGTACACAACGATTAATAGTTATAATAAATTTCAAAGGTAATAAAAAGTGTAAAAATATGAATTGCTTCTGGGAGTCAAAGCAAGCTTAATTTTAAAAACAGAATTAAAATCACCTTCGAGAACCACAATTGCAAGGGATCTTCGTCTCTTCTAGGGGAAACTTGTAGTTATAAGTAATCTCTTCACCAATAGATATAGATCGTTTGGCATAGATAAATATTTTTTTCTGGCCATCAACAGTAATAACCTTTGTATAACAATTGGGCTGAAAAAATAAGTAAAAACATGAAATAAATTTTATCCTTTCATCATTGAAACTCAGTGGTTCGAGGAGGATAAAATGTAAAATTAGTGTACCACTGTACCTCACATGAATGATTTATAAACCTGGCAACCCCACCACGTTTAGTAGCATCAACCTGAAATAGATGTAATGGAGTATAATAGCAAACAAAAGAACAGTGTGAACTCTCTACAAATATCCTTAAATATACAAATGGAAGCGGAGAAATAAGGGATAATCATTGTCTAATAGTGTAGATTGTTTTAGACTGTTCAATCAGTTTAATTACAAAAGTGCCATTAATGAGATCATGTGATAATTATATAAGTCATATGACCAGTCATCAATGGCTCTTTTTGAAGGATGTGGTTATCTTGGGAGTTGTGCCCTAATAATCATCCTATAAAGCACTATGAGCTGTCTCTTTTTCTAGGTTTTTGATCAAAATACATCACCAGAATACCCTGTAGACGTACACCAGATTGGGTGGAACCACGTTAAAATCTTATCTCTCTTTTATCTCTCACATTTTCTTAGAATAGTTTTCTCGGTTACTCTTATTCTAACAGAAAGTTGTATACAGGTGAATAGTGAATCTATCATAAGATTCATAACTGGAAGTTCTATTTTTTGAAAAAGTTAAAATTTCAATAGAAATTAATTAGATAGCCTATAATACAGAACCACAGATTATGGGAGATGAGTGTACTAATTATCCTTTCCTTATAAAATTCTGCTGATGACATCAATTGGTTGTCATTCGAGATTCCAAGTAATTGGATTCTCAAGCAATTGCAGATTTACAGCAGTGATAGATGTAGAATGGTAAAATATGGTATTGTACACATGCAGATAAAAAATATAAATGTGATTCCAAAAAATCATAGTTAAAACTTAAGATTTATGAAGAATTTTATGCATGCAAGATACCCAATATGAATATAGTTAAAAGCAAGTAATTGGATTCTCAAGCAATTGCAGATTTACAGCAGTGATAGATGTAGAATGGTAAAATATGGTATTGTACACATGCAAATAAAAAATATAAATGTGATTCCAAAAAATCATAGTTAAAACTTAAGATTTATGAAGAATTTTATGCATGCAAGATACCCAATATGAATATAGTTAAAAGCATGTAGCCGTAGCCCAAAACAAAAGGATTATCTTTTTCAATATTCTAGTTAGTCGCCTATTCTATTGAGACAAATGAATCATTAACTAGATTGGGTGTCCAGAAAACAAAATCATTTGTGTTGAAATCATAAAACATCACTGAATACTGGCAATTTAAGATTTCTAACTCACCACATAACCATCATCCAATCTAAAAAGATAGCTGCTTCCAATTCCCATCTTTTCATATTGACGCTCACGTATATCAGATATCTGAAATTATAGAAAATACAAATTGGTATTATAAAAAATTAATAATCATTACGATCTATTTCATTCTTATAATAAATATAATTATTGAAAAACATTGCAAAATTGTAAGAAAAAACAATCAATTTTTTTACCCGCCGACGTATTAGTTCACCCACATATTCAATCACAAAATCTTCTGCCTCAATTGGTTCGAGAGCAATAAGACCCCAATCATGTATTTTGCTCCTTTGAAAACGTAGACTTTTTTTCCTAGCCTTAAGTGGAGAAAAAAAAATTAAAAGACAATAAAGAGAAACAAAGTTAGTCGTAGGAATGGGCAGTTACAATTTCACCTGTAACTGTGTAACTTTTAAAAGGTCGGCACCTTCTGCTGCAGCCATCAAGTTACGTAGCTTAGCTCTATTTGTTCGAGCAGAAAGACCCTTTGGATATGATCTACGAGAAGCTTTAAATTCTGAACCAGACTTTTGAATATCCACAGATGTTCCCTTGGCCCTAACTCTTTCAGAAGAACTAACATTCTGAGACCACTTACGCCACTCTTGTCCACTAATAGAAGATCGAGCACAACCATCAGATTTAGGGCATGGATTGTGATGTTTGACATTGGAGGGTTTGATCCTCTGTGAAGATAGTGTACTAGAACGTTTGGATTGAGTAGAAGCTTTGTGTCCCTTTTTAATTTTTTTCGGCGCTCTTGAAACTTTTAAAGCCACTAAGGGTTGAAATAAAAACAGATATATTACATAAAACAAAAGTTAAGAAACAAGAAGCAGAATAAAACCAAGGTTACTGCTTACCTTTTGAAGCCTTGCTCACATCACCATTTAGGATGTTCACAATTTCCAAAGATTTCTGGTTTGAAATCGAAACATTTACCAACTTATGTTCTATTTCATTGGAAGTATCTGTATCTCTACAGCAATCAACACTAGTGTCGTTGAATTGAGGTACCACGATCTCTTTCACGAATGTCTGTTTAATTTTGCTGCTTTTACAAACGTTCTTTTTCGCTCCACGAGCATTTCTTTTTGACAGTTTATCATTGGTAGGTTTTGAAATTGTAACATCATTATGTTCCATGAGAAAGTCCTTGGAATTCTGAAAAGATAAAAATACTTCTGCAGGCTGTTTGGTTACTTTTAAGCAAGCGGTAGAGACTGCTTCTTCTAAGTGCATTCCTTTGGTATCATTTGACTGGCATGTAACTTTGCTGGGAGATAACTTTTGCCTTGCTTCTTTGTCAAACAGTGGTAAAATACCAATAGTTTCATTCTTATGATCTATCTTTCTCCTTTTATCAGATTTAGTTCTATTAGAGGTAATATCAGTGGTTGTATTTTCTGAAATTTTAATTATATCATCATTCGTATCATTTGTGTTTGGTAGTACAGAACAGCTGGTCCCAAAAACGGAAGTATTACAATTCACCTTTCTCGTTCTGAAAGCCTTGGTTCTAGCAGATTTACTTTTTGAAACATTGCCGTCCAGTTCCTCTGTATTGCCTATTGGCAACTCTAAAGAATTAGTACAATTTTTTTCGACATCATTTTTCACTTTATGACTTTTATTCAATGATGATATTCCGGTTGGTGTTCTTTTTGAGATCTTGATAGAGTGGTCATTCAAATTTCTTGATTTTTTGTCAAGCTTCTTATTTGAAACAGAAGCTTCTTTGGAGCTTTCTACAACTTTTGAAGCTACTTTCTGTTTCACTTGCTTGCTTGAAAACAACGAAGAACTGCATGATTTATCTATTTTACCGATCTTTCTCGATTTAGGAACATCTTTTGTAGATTCACCATGGTCAAACAACTTAGTGTGTTGCGAGGATTTTGTATGTTCAAGCTTTTTTTTACTTACAAAATCAACATCATCGGTTCCCTGTGTTAATTTTGATGAACTATTGTGGAATAAAGAAATACCTCCAGAACATATGGCTACTCCTTTTGTTGCAGTTCGCTTCCCGCGAAAAATAGCATGTTCTTTAAATGACGACTTAGTATGTTTCTCGGTAAGAAGAGGCAGACTGCATGGTTTTTGAGATCCATCATTAAATGCCTCAATCTGATACAATCATAGAAAATCTGTTAAAATCTTATTGCAAAATTACAACTACAAATATATCATGTGTAGCCTTGCCTAAAAGGAAAGAAAGAAATATGAGTATGATTTACCTCAAATTTTTTTTTCCGATACGGAAAAGAAACTTTTGCCTTGCTTGATCTTCTTGACAAAAAATGTGATTTTACACACTGCTGTAAAGCAGTTTCAAAGTGACATTTCCCCCACTCTTTAAAAACAATTTCATGTAATTTCTGCCTGAGCATTGCAAGGCAAACCAACTGATTATTCATGGAAATTTGTTCACTTGAGTGTGATGATCTGAATTTGCTTTTCTGAATAATATTAGGACACCTAAAGTTCTTTGATAATCCAGGAGGGGGTTCGTAAGAGATTGAATTATCAATCCCATTTACAGGCAACCCCAATTTCTCAAAGGCGCTTAAAAATCCAACATTTGACAGATTTCCTGTTAAAATACCAATAAATAGATTCATCGTTCAATTTAATATTATGAACAGCAGAAGATGCAGCGCAACATTTTTAAAACTTGAAACATCAAGAGAGAAAAAGAAAGATTAACATGATACCAGGGGGTTCCTTCTCTACATCAATGGAACTAACAGGGGAATCAGCAATGGCAAGACAAGAATTGGTTTGAACAATTGCATCCTGGAGTTAGAAAAGTGCATGATTTTAAAATTTACCATCCAAGCAAATTGCTGCTAAAAAAATTATTTCCTCAACGTATTTAAACATAAATGGTACCTTGCTAGACTTGTTATTGAGTGCTAAAAGAAACATGTTTGTCAATTCCACCTTTATAATATCTTCAAAATATTCAAATAGAGATGTCCTCGCTGATTCATATAACGCAAATTCCACACTCTTTTGGATATTTTTGACAACTTCCTTGCATTTGTCTGAGGTATTTTTTTTTTTTTTGATTTCTCTGTTGAGCGCAGCATCTTTTATAAGATCCAATGATTTATCACTACTTGCATTTTCATCTCTAGGTCCAAAGCCAGGTGGGAAATCCAGATCGCTTTGGTAAGACTCTTCTTCAATGTGACACTGTAAAGCAATTATTGCCTTAACATTTCAAAAATAGTGACTTTGACATTTATAGAAATACGCTTGTAAATGGCAAAAGATAAAAAGAAGAATTTAACCAAAACACCAGACCTTATTGTGTGAAGGATGATATCTTTTCGATGATCCATATGAATTTAGTATTGGCCAACCAGACCATTGTTTTCTTTTTCGCCACGCAATACATTGGTCTGCTATTGTATCATGAAACACCGCATTCCACAGTAATTTCATGCAATCATTAAAACATGTTACACGGACAATTGATAAAAAATCTGCATTTTTTATTATTGCACGAGACTCCATCTTATTTGTAGTTTCGGAGTTCATTTTATTGGAGCTTGGGAAGAAAATATCTGGATTTTTCTGAAACGAAACGGATTTTTTCCCTATTATAACTTTCGACTACGATGCAAAATATTTCATAAAAAAATTCAATGTATTGACAATCTTATGAACACAGTTCAAATAGACAAACCTTCTTCACCGGTGAAGACAGGTTCACTGATTTATTAATTGACTCTGCCTTTGAACTGTTTGATGTACTCTGAACTTTCTTCAATGCAACAAACTCAAGTATAGTACTATTAATTATTTCGTTAAGAATCGTTCGACGAGCTTTTTTCATTATTCCAGAATGTAATTGGATTGAGACTTCTTCTGATATCTTGCCTATTAAATTGGAGGCTGAATTTGTGTTATTATTATGCATTTCGGCTCTAGAAACATCTTGTGTCCTCTCTCCACTGATCCCATACCAATTTTCAGTTAGAGATGCAATTGTGTAAGGACCAAATTTGTTCCCAGTGTGAAAGACCTGGTGAATATATTATAATATTAACTAAGAACATCAAAACCCACACGGCATACTCAACTTCATGAACTATCGATGATTTTATAAAAATCTGTAAAAATAAATAAATAATTATTTGAAGTTATTTTAAGATTATTACTTTTACTGATTCGTGGAGGTAATTGCTTTTGTACCAATAGAAAAGTTCTGCAAAAGAGTGAGGCCCTTGTTTTCTACCTTGTACATCCTCAAACATCCAGCAAGACTCATTGCTTGATTGCATCTAGATATAATTGATAAAAAAAATTAGCTTTCCGAAGAAGAAAACGTTGAAATCCAGGAAAGTACAGGTACATATTTCCTTAATTCGTTATAAAACAAGGGAACTGCAAAATTGAAATATAATGTCTTAAAAGTGCATCATACAACTGAAAAGTATAATCAAATAATCATGCAGTTACACTCATACCTGATTAGACATGTTCCCATTAAATCTCTCAACCTCAGAAGCATATGTTTGGTAATTGACGCAAGCTTCAGATTGTGATTGCTGTCGTGCATTAACCACAGATGTAGTAGTAAAGCTACATTCTGTAGTTTGTCCAATGGGATAAGATTGTGAAACAGGTACATTGCCACTTCCTAAGGGTGGTACTGTCAACATGTTATTACCCCAATACATTTGATTCACGTAGTAACTGAGATATTTCAATTGCAGTCCATCTGCAGGGTTTCCATTCACAATAGGGTATATTGGGAGGTCTTCTGGCAAAAATCCATTGGCAAGACCTTCGTATAATTGTTCTGGGACATATGGGCCACACATTTTTCCATTTTCATTGAAATATGACCAACCGGTCACATATGAACCAGTAGAACAGCTACCGTGATTCATATTCTGACCTGCTATCATCCCATTCACAATTTCAGAGGAGGTATTGGCAGGTTGAGAGGTACTCTCCATCACGGTATTAGGGTCCACACGAGGATGGCAATGATTGGAAGTAACTACAAACTGTTGGTGGCTCCTGAGTCACACTCAAAGAATCTTAGAAACGTGAAATTTCTAAATAAACAAATCGACAAGATGAAGAAATAATATTTGAAATTGCATGATACTTGATTTGCTTTTATCAACCTATATGCATCTGATTAATACCTTTGTTTGTAATGATGTTTCCGGGGTTGATGATATGGAGAACCAACACTGTTGTTTTTACCGATGCAAGCATATTCTTCTCGATCTATACCCGTTGTACCCGTTTCTTCTGCACATGAACGCATCGTGTGCCCCTCTCTACGCTGAATCTTAGAGACCATACCTTGCGAAGTTTCCTCGCACGCTGTCTGTTAAAAAATAAAAAAGAGGACACAAAATCGCATCAGCGTCAGAATTAAATCGACGTCAACAGTAGTTTGAATCAGGAAATCACAACAGCCCGGCAAGTAAGAACGATGTATATTTTCGACACCTGATATGGAGGATCGGAAAGGAATCCGTCCGTTTGTGGTTGAGAATAAGGGGAACTTCCGGAACACGTTTCGTGCACAGAACGACCGGAAAGGATCCGATCTGAATAAAAGTCGATCGTCGAAGATGCGAAGATAAGAATTAGGGTTGATTAATGTCGTAGGCGACGCGTGGTTTGAGAACAGAAGTGAAATCAGTGAACAATTGGGAAAATAAAACTACGAAAAGGTCACAAGTCAAGTCGACCACAAGGGCAAGGCCACCAGCCCACCACCCTAAAATCTTAATCTACATAGTACATATGTCAACAATTAGGAAAATTATTTTCTTTATCTAAAATATCTTAAATGAATCTTCTTTAAATAAATAAATAAAAATGACCAAATTAGAAGAAGGTAAACCAAATCTGATGCGTCCAATCCATCTTCTTCCACCATAATCATTGAAAGGTCAGGATCATGTTGCTACATTCAATCTCAGATATATAAATCGAAATGAAAATATACACAACTTAATCAGGGAGAGTACTAATGATACCCTCGGTCCGCTAGAGCAACCCGGGAATATCCTCAAGTTCGTTTCGGCCCAATCTCGACCCGGCCTGGTTCGAAAGATAGAAGAAGGTTCATAAATACCAACATTCTAGAATGAGAGAGGACACATAGCATTTGACATTTGTACTACACTAGAGAGAAAATAATATTAAATCATAATTCAATCGTGTAAGTCCATCTCCGATTATTGAATCATACGTAGTGGCGTATCCAGTATTTTCCGTAAAGAGGGGCGAAATTCGTCAAAGACGATTTTTTTTTACTATTTTTAAAATAAAATTTTGGCAAAATATAAATAAACACATTTAGTTTAATTAACAATAAAAAATCGAAATACATTAAACATTATTTTAATGTCCTACGACGATGGCATGTATATCATTAAATATCTTTAAAATTACTTCGTTGTATTTTTAAAAATATCTTTTTCGATATATGTTATTAAACAATCATTTATCAAACTATCACCAAAGCGATTTCTAAGACGAATTTTAACGATATGCATTGTTGAAAAATTACGTTCAACTGATGCAGTTGCAACTAACAATATCAACGCTAATTTAATTAGCAAATAAACTAATGGATAACAAATATCCATCTTACACTACCATTTTCTGTGCTAGACCACCAATACCCATAACATTATCAAAATCTTTATTAAACCGAACATCATGAATGTAATTCTGTAATGGGTTGTTAAACATCATGAGTTGTAATGGTGAAAAATCAATAAGATAGAAAGAAGCAAAACGAAGCAACCTCTCTATGTCGAAAGTTTCAAAAAAAGAATGTGGATTAAAACAATTGATACACATTAGTAATTCTTTGTTAGTCTCACTCAGTAAATCGATTATTAAATTCCTGAATTTGTATATCGATTATATACAAGAAACAATCAATTTTGTAATAGTGAAAACTTGTCATTTTTTTTATGTTTTTCTCTTTCGACTATGAGATACATATAGTCATTCATTAATGACAATGCTATATCATTTTTTTCACATAAAGAAAAAACTCTTCATTAGTAAATTTTCTCATTCATTATCCCGCAAATCTTGAGATTTTCGTTTCGAAACTGATACTAATCACAGACAAATCATCTGTAATTGAAAGAATCGTCTCCATCAAATATAAATAGAGAACGAAATCAAATTGTTTCATGACATCTAATAATATTTATGCAAAAGCACTTTGTTCTACAAGCTTGACATCATCAGAAACAACTTTTAGAACCTCCATCACTGATGAAAACACAAAAATTAAACTGCATATTGTGCCATAATGAGAATCTTATCTTGTATCTCCAACTCGATTGAAAGTCGTTTCTTGATTTTTTTTCCTTACCCACTATCTAGCTCCGCAATATGTTGTAGTTGATGTGCAAAATAATGAACATAAAAGACAGATTTATTTTATTTAAAAATCAATGATTTTAAACCATTTATATCATCAGACATGTCACTTACGCTGTCATAACCTTGACCTCGTAGATTGATAATACTTAAATTATATTTGCAGAATAAAATGTTAAGAGTCTTTTTTAGAGTCAACGCACTAGTTAATTTCTGCCACGTGAAACGACTCATAAATAACGTTTCATTACACATCTCTTCTTGTTCACATATCGAATAACCACAACCATTTGTTCTTTGATTGCTATGTCGATCTCTAAACTCATCAATCAATACATCAAATAAATCATGATTAAAATCTTTTAGAATAAGCATTGTAGTTTTAGCACTTGCAATAACTATCAACTGACCTTGAATGATTGAAGATCTCATCTTATTATTTCTAGGAGCAGTAATATCATTGTTTGTTTGATATTTTCATTTCTGTTTGCAAATATTTTTAACACCTTCAAAAAAATTCTTTTATTTATAGATTCATTGTGTCTATGAAAAGGTAATATTTGACTTAGAAAATAATGAATGCATGTAATCTAATGATGTTATCAATCGATTGAATACGATAATTGATATCTTCTGATATTGTCTTCTTTTCTAAAATAGCTTTTGATATTTTCTAATTGATGTTTTGTTTTTTCTCATATTCTTATACTTCTCTCATGCCTTATTGTGAGAGCTATCAACAGGTCTAATTTGTTCAAGTAATTTATCAAGTTTCTTTGAATTTCAAAATCCAACGGTAACAAAAGTTTCCAGGCCTGCCTTATCTCCATCATATGTTTTAAAAATACAGCAACACAAACAAAAAATCGAATCATCGAAATGCTATATATATATACTCCAACCATGTAGAATATGTATTAAACCAAAAATAGTTGAATCGACGACTATATTTGCCAAACCAAGTTTGTGTTAGAAAACATCAAACAAGGTTGATTAACAAAAGAATACTAGAATGTATTAACTTCAAAAACCAATTTACACAATCATCCAATATCTATTTATAATATTGTATATCTAGATTCGTTATATCAAACTATAAGGTCTATACTTGATACAATAAACATTTAAAAATTGTCTTTAAACATCTCTTGTTGTACGTCTGGTCCATTGGTGAATAAGAATGATTGTGACTATGTGAGGGGTAAAAAACCTATTGGTCGTTTATTCTAGGAAAATCCTCTCATAATATTATCAGAAATGTGACATTCAGATCAATGTAAAATACTTCAGCTTATGATTGCCTTTAATTGATTTCAACTACTTTATTCAGCAAACATCCTTGCTTCTAATAATCTGTAAACAAAGACAGACAAAACAACAAAAAATAAAATTAGTTATTAAAGAAATAGCCAATATCTTACCCTTATAGATTGAAATTCATTCTGAGTTTCCTGCACAGATTTAAAAATATATCATGAGTAACAATTTTTGTAAAAATATTTGCTCTTTGTTTAGCAGAGCATATATGTTGTAATTTCATATCACCATTAGTTATAAGGTCTCTGATGAAGTATATATCAGTCTCAATGTATTTCGACCTTTGTTTAATTACTGAGTTTGACGCCATAAAAATGGTTGAATTATTGTCAGATAGAATTAAAAGAGTATGATCTTTATTTATTCCAATATCATTACAAATGAAATCAGTCCATTTTAGTTTGGTTGCTAATGAAGCTAGAGCTCTATACTCTGCTTCAGCACTGGATCTAGAAATAGTTTTTTGTTTCTTAGAAATTCAGGTAATTAGATTACCTTCAACAAAGACACAAAGACCTGTGGTTGATTTTCTATTATCTATGTCACCTGCAAAATCAAAATCTGAATATATCCTACTATCATGTGTGGTTTTTGTTTATTTCTAGAGAAGTGTAATCCATGATTTAAAGTGTCTTTGATGTATCTTAATATTTTTTTGACTCGCAACTAGATCTGTTGTTCTAGGTTCTTGAACAAATTTAGAGACTTGATTAATTGCATATGTTAAGTCAGGTCTTGTCTGTGTAATCCATTGACCATTGTAAATATCCTATTAAAGATTTATAAGATTTTATGTCTTTTATAATCTCACCATTGTGTTTTGATAGCTTAGAGTCAGGAATTACAAGTGATTTGCACACCTTACAGTTTAACATATTATTCTTACCGAGAATATCTAGAGTATATCTGGATTGATTTACATTAATTGAACCGTTGAAATTGTGAATTACTTGCATACCCAAGAAAAAACCTATTATTCACATATCTTTGCATTTGAATTCACTGCATAAGTGTTTTATAAAAATCTCTATTTCATTTTTATTATTGTCTGTAATGATTAAATCGTCTACATACACCACTATTCATATTAGTACGATGTCTTTGTTGTAAACAAATTACATAGAGGTATATATCTGCATTGCTTTTCAAAAAACTATCAAGTGTCAAATATTTACTTAATCTGGAATACCATGATTTGGAAGCTTGTTTAATGTCATAAATTTCCTTATTTAGTTTACAGTGATAATCTGGACGAATAAAATTTGAGTGTCCTAGTGGTTGAGCGATGTGTACTAATTCTTCTAACTCTTTTTTTAGGAAAGCATTTTTTACATCAGTTTGTCTTAGTGTATAGTTTTTATTCACCGCCATTGCTAAAACTATTATAATGGTTGATGATTCTATAACTGGACTGTAAATGAGTCCATAGTCTATGTTTTCATGTTGTTTAAAATCTTAAACAACCACTACAAAAAAAAAGTAGGCAGTTCGGACGAAACATAGTTAACGGAATTTCCGTTACAAATACTAATAAGCAAAGTTAACGGAATTTCGTTAACTTTGTTAATTTCCGTTACAAATACTAGATATCAAGATGGACTTAAATATTGTAACGGATTTTTAGACTATTTTTGTAATAATTTAATAATTTTTTATTTTCCCTCCTAAAAAATAATTTCCTCAAATAATATTTTTATTCCCTCCTATTTCCCCAAATCGTCCTATTCCCTCATTCTCCAGAAATCGTCCTCCTCCTCCTAATTTCAGACGGATGTTCCTTCCACTCTCGATTCTGAACTCATCGACGGATATTCACTTTTTCTCTTCTTAATTTCAGACGGATTCCAGAACTCGTCCAGAAATCAGACCTCGTCTATGCCGTGTTTCAGACGATTCTCCACACTCCGGCTCCACACTCAGACTCCACACTACGCCGGATTTCAGTATTACGCCGCAAGTCTCATAGGTGGGTAAATCAGAGCTACTCAGATTCCACAAATACGCCAGATCTCCACCTTCATTGTCGTTCAGTCTTATAAGTGGGTAAATCTTAATTTTCAGGTCTTCACACACTACTTCCCCTAATTTTTCATATCTCCAACTTCATTGCCGTTCAATTTTTTTAAGCAAAGTTGTCTAAACTTTGTTTCTTGCAGGTCATTATTTATCTTCTTCTGAACTTCCCCCATTCTCCAACTCTTGCAGGTTTAAGCATATTGATTTATTTATTTTCTTCTGAATCAGTGAACGGATTACAAAGGTATGCCTATATTAGAACTAATAAACATTAGATAGGATATGTATCTACGATATCTTCTCATTGTAAATATTTGATTGTCGTCAGTCAAATTTGATTTGGAATTTTGGATTTTCTGATTTAGTTGAGAGCTACTTCTCAACTATCTTCTCATGGAGAGCTACTCTAGAGCTAATGGAGAGCTACTCCATAGTTACTCCAGAGCTATTGGAGAGCTACTCAAGAATTTTCTTTTTCCCATTGAGTTTTTTTAATTCTTATTCCGATTGAGTTTCCCATTGTTTCAACTATTTTAGTTTCTACTAATATGTTTTAGGATACTGAATACTGATATTTTTTAATAATTATTTAAAATGAATTATTTCAGTTCAATTTTCAGTATATTTTGTGTCAAAATATTCTCCAGTAGAAATTAAATCAACTATTTTTGGTATGTTTAATTTATGTCTGTTTTTTTAATATTTCTGATTTAGTTTCATAGTTTTACATGTTGATGTTCATAATTTTTTTTGTTTTTATGGATGAGTTTTTCTTAGAGGATTTAAATTATATTGTAGTATTATTGAGTTAAATTATTCAGAATAACCTGTTATATTCTGTTTGGGCCTTTTTCACAACCAAAATTACAACCACTGACAACCAAATTTTAAATGTTTTGCTGATTTTTTACCATTAGAATTTGAAATGTTGGTTGATTATTTTGATTTTCTGATTTAGATTTTTTTTAGTCGAATAAATTTTCAATTTTTATTATATAGGTTGATTTTGATTTAGATTTCAATTTCAATTACCCAAATATACATGAGTACATTAAATTCAAACTCAACAATACTTGGAAGCGTTATCAAAATTATGTAAAGAATAAATACTTTGATCCATTTATTGATGATGATCGAATCAACTGAAATAATGTATAAAGAAGTAATTAGCAAAACTAATATTTGATATAATTACTACTGTTATGGATCTATTTGTAATTGTTATATTTACAGGAAATATCTGAGAAAGCGTATTAGATATGAAGCTCTTCAGGGATTAAACTGCAAATGTTTCAAATACTAATAAAAGAGCAATTGGGCTAAATAGCAAGATGAAGTCCAGAAGTACATCGGGCGGCCCAATAGTGATATAAAGAAAATTGAGTTAGTTAGTTAAAGTAATTTGTTGTAAATCTAGTTTTAAATACTAAACACTGATTTACAATGAATTAATCAATTTCTTTTCAACTAAACACGGTTCAAGAAAACCACCGGGTTATTTTAGTTTTTAGGTTTATTCTAAAAGCTTTTCCCCCAATTTCTCAACGTCCCCAAGCGACGTTTGTCGGCGACCCGCTCTCCGGCGTCTGCTCTCCGGCGTCTGCTCTCCGGCGCTCTCCACACGGACAGACTTCCTCACCATTTAAGATGGTATCGACTGGAAAGACCAGCCACGCTTCCGCATCTAACAAGTCTGCCTCCCACAGCGAGAACAGAACAGAATCAGAATCCGACTCTACCTCCGCCGATTCTACTGGAACAATTCCGTCGGCGGCAAAGCATCTCCTTCACTCTCCATCACGCCAGAGTCCGTTATCATCTCCAAAGCATCACATAAAAAAATCTACCCACCACAAAAAGCATCACTCTCATCACTCCAAAAGAACAAGAAGATCTCATCACACCTCAGCACTGAATGACAGGGATTCAATTTATTTTCTGAATTCAGGCGATCATCCCGGAGCCCTGATGGTTTCGGACAAGTTAACAGGTGAGTCCAATTATAATACTTGGGCTAATGCCATGAGATTATCACTTCTATCTAGGAGGAAAATAGCCTTCATCAATGGAAAGGTGAAGAAACCAGAGAGGAATGATGACAAAGATTTTGAGGCATGGGAGACTGTAAATGGATTGGTGCTGTCCTGGATAATAAATGGGTCATCTCCGCAAATTGCTTCCACTCTTATGCACACTGAAACAACCCATCAAGCTTGGTCAGATTTGCAAGAGAGGTACAAGCAGAAAAACGCTCCAAAATACAATCAAATAAGGTATGAGTTAAATAATCTACATCAAGGAAATAATAGTGTGAGTGATTATCATGATAAGTTTAAGGCTTTATGGGATCAAAAATTAGAATTAGACGATTGTGTTTTTTGTGACAAATGCACTCCAAAATTCAATGAGAAATTGGAGAAGGACAAAATTCACCAGTTCCTTTTGGGACTGAATGAAGGTTTCAAAGCCTTAAGAGGTCAAATTTTATCATATGATGAGTTGCCAAATATGAATAGAGTCTTTTATCTAATTACTCAAGAAGAAAAGCAGAAAACAGATTTTAGGGATAACAACACCAAATCAGAATCTTCTGCATTTTTTACTAAGAAAGTGAATGAAAAAGAGGAAAAATTATATAGTAGAAGTGGAAAGAAATTAGACACTTCAAAATATTGCGACAATTGCAAGTTCTATGGTCATACTAGGAAGGAGTGTTATCATCTAATAGGCTTTCCAGAAAGAAAAAAAGACAATGGAAAGAAGGAAAACAAAAATAAAAAGCCAAAGTATGAAAGTGCAAATCAGACCGCAATTGACACTCCTCCAACTTTGACAAATGAAGAACTGATCATGCTAAAAGACTTGGTAAACAAGTCCAATGGTATGAAATATTTTTTTAATGTTTTAAATTTCAGAATTAATTCTCATGCTTACAATGCAATAAATTTAAATGAAGAATGGATTATAGATACCGGAGCTTCCCAACATATGACTGGGAATCTCCAATTTTTTGATGAGCTTCCAATTGAGAAGCAAGAACACTTTGTCACCATACCTAGTGGTGAAGTATGTAGTGTAAAATCCATGGGAACAATAACTCTATCCAAAAATATAAAATTAAGAGATGTGCTCTACATTCCCCAATTCAAAGTTAATTTAATTTCAGTTAATAAATTAACTTCAAACAGTGATCTGGAAATTTTATTTGATAGTGAAAAATGCCTATTTCAGGGAAGCAAATCAGGGAAAGTGATTGGGAAGGGTAGATGCCAAGATGGGCTCTACTTATACAGCTCAAAACCCACTTCTGATTTTGCAAACACATCCCTGAATTCTAGAACATGGCACAATAGGCTTGGGCATATATCCTCTCAAAAGCTTGGCATACTAGTCAAAAGAAAGGAACATAGATCTAAAAAATGATACTTCTGAAGCCATTAAAGATCCCACATTCTATAGAAAAATAGTTGGGAAACTCATATACTTAAACATCACCAGGCCTGATATTAGTTTTGCAGTACACTGGCTAAGCCAGTTTATGAGTGAACCAAGAGAGGTTCATTTAAAAGCATTATTCAGGGTATTAAGATATATGAAAAGTGCTCCAGGTCAAGGGATGTTATATAAAAATAAAGAAAAGATGAATATAAATGGATTTTGTGATTCTGATTGGGCTTCATGCCAAATCACCAGAAAATCAGTAACCGGGTTTTGCCTCATGATTGGAGATTCAATAGTATCTTGGAAATCCAAGAAACAAAATGTCATATCCAGATCTTCATGCGAGGCAGAATATAGAGCAATAGCTCATACAGCCTGTGAAATCATCTGGTTGCATCAATTGCTAAAAGAAATGAAATTCAAAAACCAAACACAAACAACGCTATATTGTGATAATAAATCGGCAATTCATCTAGCTAATAATCCTGTCTTTCATGAAAGGACAAAACATGTAGAAATTGATTGCCATTTTATAAGAGATCTAATCACCCAAGGGACAATTAGTCTTAGACAAATTGGAACAAAATACCAATTAGCTGATATGTTTACCAAACCATTGGGTGAGAAAGAAATTACTTCAGCCTCTGCCAAGCTTGGAATACTAAATATATATTCCAGAGCTTGAGGGGGGAGTAAAGAAGTAATTAGCAAAACTAATATTTGATATAATTACTACTGTTATGGATCTATTTGTAATTGTTTATATTTACAGGAAATATCTGAGAAAGCGTATTAGATATAAAGCTCTTCAGGGATTAAACTGCAAATGTTTCAAATACAAATAAAAGAGCAATTGGGCTAAATAGCAAGATGAAGTCCAGTAGTACATCGGGCGGCCCAATAGTGATATAAAGAAAAAGAAAATTGAGTTAGTTAGTTAAAGTAATTTGTTGTAAATCTAGTTTTAAATACTAAACACTGGTTTACAATCAATTAATCAATTCTTTTCTACTAATCACGGTTCAAGAAAACCAACGGGTTATTTTAGTTTTTAGGTTTATTCTAAAAACTTTCCCCCCAATTTCTCAACGTCCCCAAGCGACGTTTGCCGGCGATCTGCTCTCCGGCGCTCTCCGCACAGACAGACTTCCTCACCATTTAAGAGTTCCGACCATGATACGGTGTCGTCCGATGGTCATTG
Source organism: Zostera marina (assembly GCA_001185155.1). Lineage (NCBI taxonomy): Eukaryota > Viridiplantae > Streptophyta > Magnoliopsida > Alismatales > Zosteraceae > Zostera > Zostera marina. Next base: position 320,714 of record LFYR01001077.1, on the reverse strand, counting down.
GTCTGTGGTGCCCGTTCGTACGGACGTACCTTACCTGAAAATTTCTGGGTTTATAAATGCTACAATAATTGTAAATAAGTATCAGGTACATATGCTCTGGCGGTATCTACGCGATGTGTGGTCAGATGTATTATAAACATGTAAGCTTAATAGAGCGAGAAGGATGTTACTGTAAGTGTAGATGCAGAGGGGAGACGATGAGTTGAAGATTATGATAGTGAAGAGTCGAGCTGTCGGAGGCGAGAACGGACAGACGGAAGCGGAGGTTGAGGACGACCGAAGTCGGTGGTTACGTTGAAATCGATAGACTTTTCCGTCTGTCGATTTGAGGGGAGGGTTTTTATAAAACCCTAATCCTGATATGGCGGAAATCCGCCATGTGAGGTACAATTATTTCCGCCCAAATCGTGGAAAAGTCCGTCCAATCGAAATTTGGGTGGGCTTTTTCCACCCGATTCCTCAAAAAGATTTCATGACGGATTTTCGTCATAAAATATTAATTTAATCGGGTTAAATTTAGGGGGAATTCGAAATTTTAGACGGGATTGTTTAAATGACGGATTTCCGCCATTGAAAAACCGTCAGCCTAAATTAAATAAATCCTCTGTCCATCCTAAGCCTTGCTATGGCAGGTTAAATGAATTGATGGTGGATTTCCGTCATCAAAATAACTGAATTTTTTATGGCGGAAATCCGCCACTATATGTCTGTCATACAATGTCCTTTTTTGTAGTGTAAAGTGATGCAGATCTGAAGACTTTGAGTGATCAACGTTAACAACAACCAAAGTAAAAACAGGCACACTGAATGTAGAGAGGATTCCCAATGGGAGTATGATCTTTTTTTGAGTTTAATACTATGATAATTGATAGGTATATATAGTGATATACCAGAGTTACATAATATTTTTTTGAAGTAAGAGTTACATAATATATCATCTGTTAAATTATAGTGAAAAGTTAATTAAAATACACAGACAAGACTCAGACTCTTAATCATTTCTACAAGTACAAATGTCCATCTTCAGATGATATATCAGAGCCACATAATATATCATCAGTTACATCGTAGTGAAAATTTAATGAAAATTACGCACACAGAGAGAAATCGAATTCTGAATCTTCAAAAATCTTAATAGTAATTATTATCAGTTGAGTTAATCTTTATGTCATGATACGTGATTTTTTTTTAACCGAGCGTACATTTCTATAAATATAAATGCATACCGTCGGATGATATACCAGAGCCACATAATATATCACCAGTTACATACCAGATGATATACCAGAACCACATAATATATCATCAGTTATATCGTAGTAAAAATTTAATGAAAATTTCGCAAACAGAGAGAATCGAATTTTAAATCTTCAGAAATCTTAATATATAGTAATTGTTATCAGTTGAGTTAATTTCTATGTCATGATACATGATTTTTTTTAACATAACGTACATTTTTGTCTACCTTCGGATGATATACCAGAATCATATAATATATCACCAGTTACATCGTAATGAAAATTTAATGAAAATTACGCAAACAGAGAGAATCGAATTCTGAATCTTTAGAAATCTTAATAGTAATTAAGTTTTTTATAACATAACGTACATTTTTAAAAGTAAAAATGTATACTCCGGATAATATATTAACGGCGTGATTTTGGGACGGCCGATTTTTGTAACAGTCCCTTTTGCGGGCAGTCGATCCGGCCGTCCATTTCCTCGGTCTCCCGCAGCCGTTCATTGGTATACGACGACTCCGACGAGCGATGTGTTATATGATGCCGGATTGCAGTTCCGTGACCGTGAAGATTGCAGTTCCGTGACCGCGAAGATTGCAGTTCGCGGATCCGAAGATTGCAGTTCCACGATGCCGGATTGCAGTTCGGTTCCGCGATGCCGAAGATTGAGTTCCGGCACCCATCCGCGGAACCCATCGTGATTCCATTTCCGGCACCCATCCGCCTGTTCCGATCATGAAGGGTACCAAGCCGATTCCGGGGAGGCACCCACTTGTTCGCACTCCCGTGCAGTTCGGTTCCGCGATGCCGAAGATTGTGTTATATGATGCCGGATTGCAGTTCCGTGTTATATATTGCAGTTCCGTGATATGTTATATGATGTCGGATTGCAGTTCCGTGTTATATGATGCCGGATTGCAGTTTCGTGTTATATGATGCCGCAGTTCGGTTCCGCGATGCCGAAGATTGAGTTCCGGCACCCATCCGTGGAACCCATCGCGATTCCATTTCCGGCACCCATCCGCCTGTTCCGATCATGAAGGGTACCAAGCCGATTCCGGGGAGGCACCCACTTGTTGGCACTCCGTTTACAAAGGTGAAAGATCGTCGGATTTGACGACAAAAATCAGGAGCGTGAGTGCTAGTAGAGTTCATCCGAGAGGCTCGTGAGAGAGGAACGATGACGGTGTTGTTGTTATTCAACCGACTGTTCTGAATTTGGAATCCGGCACCTGCACGCCGATGAAGAAAGGGAGGAGAATGCCATTGGATGGGGAGAGAAGGAAGTCAGGGATGATCATGAATAATACGTTGCGAAGTTCAGTCAATCGAAGTCTTGTTTTGACGAAATCAACCAATTCCAATAAAGACGATGATGGAATATCGTCTCTGGTTAGAAAAAGCTTCAGTTCATCCCACTTTTTCCGAAGTAAAAGTGTTACGACCACTAGCAATGGAAGAAGGGAGGTACCCAAAAGCTTGTTATCCAATACGCACTTCTTCTTCTGCACTCCAGACAGAATCTGGGATATGGTTTATGGATTTTCTTGATGTTGCATTGGAAAAGGGAATCAACACCGACTGCATCCATCGCGATTGCAGTTCCATCCGCGGATTTCGCTTCGAAGATTGTTGTTCCTACGGCTCCAAAGATTCCAGTTCCGTCGATTTTCGATTTTCGATTGATAGTACAGGGTCCGACACACAGACCATAGTACTAAAAGACGTATCCCAAAGTATCTAATACGCAGAGGAGGGGGGAGTACTGGTGATACAGTATCCCGAACACGGTCACAACCTACCAGCAACTAGAAGTCCGGATAGCCTAAGATGAGTTGAGGTATCTATTCTAGGGTTGGGGAGGTTCCAGGTCGAATCCTAGGAAGATCGACTTTCCTGAGGATCGACTTCCCTGGGATCGACTTTTAAGTGAAGTCGATCACCAGGAAAAGTCGACCCCCAGAAAGTCGATCTCTGGAAAGTTGACCCCTGGATCCAATCTGATCAGTTGGGCAGTTAGGCGGTTACTGCCCAAAGGACCAGATTGCCCCCATAAGAACCCCTATAAATAGAGGGCACCCCCCACTCATTAAAGGTAGGTCATTTGGAGCGAAAGGATTCCTAGCGAAGCAGAGCTCTGCACACTTGAGTTCCGGTCCGGTTTTCCGCGGAGTTCCCCGCTTGGCGCTTGCTTGCGCGTCTTGGAGTACTGGTCGGGTTTCACCCCCATCAGAGATAAACAGCCGCGTCGCGGTGCTGTGGTATCACTGGCATGGAGTGAGCCAGACGCGGATGACAGCGAAAGCCGAAATAAAAGAGAAAGGGGTAATATTTGAAATATTAATCTTGAAAATTATTTATTCCTCATCGGAATATTTAAATTAAAACCCAAAATAAATAAGTCATCACTCCGCATCAGAGAAGCCGCATGACGCGGAGTGAATATATTAATATATCATTGGCTATGTCATAATGAAAATGTAAGAGAAATTTAATGAATCTTCCAATACTTTTAAATGATATACAAAATCAAATAATATTCGACGGATTATATCAGGGGAAATTTACATTAAATGCCATTATTACAACTTAAAAATCCTTATCTTGTTGGGTACGAATGGTACCATTCCCGCCAATTATTTCAGTTATTTCGCTCGGAGTATAAATAAAACCGTCTCCTCCGATCCATTTATTTGAAAATGGATCCCACTAGAATCCTTTCGCTTTCCGACCTCCTCAGTCACTCTCATCCTCTCACCGGAGCCGCCTTTCTCCAATCCGCACGTCACATTTCTCCCTTACTTCCTCCGCCGCTCAAACGCCACAAACCTAACCCTAATCCCCCTCTTCCATCTTCATCATCCACTACCACCACCCCATTCCGTACCCTAACTCCTCTTCCGCACCCCGTTGTTCTCGTCGGAAGCATCCACCTTCCAACCCTCGAAAGTCGCTGCCCTTGCGGCTCGTTATTGAATAGCTGTCTCTTGTTCTCCGACGGCACTTCCAAGGTTTGCTGCGATCTCTTGGAGTTTGATATCGGGGTTATTGGGAAGAAAGTTAGGATTTTGGGGTGGAATTTCGTTCCGTTCAAGAATGGGAATGGGGGCGTTCTCGAGATAATCAGATGGGAGTTTTTGGAAGTGGGTGTTGAAGACTGTGTGGATCAGAAGGTTGTTTGTTGTTCTTCTTCTTTTGTACGGGGAATGGTAAAGTCGGTGAGTCCGGTGTTTGAGGTTCCTTGCAATCAGGCTAAATGTGGCAGTTCAAGTTCTTCTGTTGGCAAGGAGTCTGTTGGGTTTATTGCGGAGCTGGGGGCTTGTGTGTGTGCCATTTGCAGGAAGGGTATGCGGCAGAAAGATCGAAGTTTTGATGGAGATCTTGATCGACATTGTTTTAGTAAAAATGTTTTTGTGTACTTCTGCGCGTCTAGTTTCTCGTGGCATCCAGTCGTTGTTAAGTTGGTTGGAAGAGTGATTGAGGTGTTGGATTTGAAGAAAAGAAATGTTTTCGTTGGAGAAAAAGAACCATACATGATGTTTGTGGGCAGAGACAAAACTGTGGTGAGCAGATGCTGGTTTCTTGTGCCAAGTGTGTCAGCTATTAAAAGGAATGATGTTCAGGGATTAAATGAATTGGTTGCATACACCGGCGTTGTTACTGGGATTTATATGAAAGGAATGGTGGTTGAATTAGATGAGAAGGCCTGGCTTCTGCTGACTGATCCCTTGCTTGTTATGCCACACAGTGTTAGAGTTGGCGCACTCGTGAGTTCAGCAATTTTTTTATGTTTTTTACTATTCAAACCATAGAATTTGATGATTTTTCAATTATACAATTTTAACTTTGGTTACAGATTTCTGTAAAAAATGTCTACATGGTATCCTCAAACTTATCATGGATCAAAGTAATTTTGCTTGGTGGTTGCACCAAGACTACACTTGACATCAAATCATTTTCTCTTTTTGACAGCCGGTAGGTTATTCAGTTATTGTTTGTTTATGCAATTTTTTATATACATAGGCTGATAGGCTTCTGTGATTTAAAATTTGTACAATTTTATGACATATTTTTCCCTTTCTATCTGTACCATATTTTATAGGTCCACTATTGTGGTACACAATCAGAGTTTATTAGGAAAATTTATCAACTCTTTAATCTTTTCTGCAAGATTCTGGTATTATTTTTATTATTTCAACAGTTTGCAATTTCATTGTCTGCATTATTATGATTTCCCTTTTGAATGTCAGGGTACTCCTTTTAGTTTCATGTTTCACCAAAAAATTTCTTGGACTCTTTTCTGACAAAGATATTTTGGGTTCAAAACGGGTATGTAATAAACAAATAAACAACAGCTTGCTCAAATTTCTATTTTCGGCAATTCCTAGTTTGTTTGATACCTTGACAAATAAAAATTTCCAATGAAATCGCAGAAGAAGGGATTGGCTCAGATATATGCCATGTCACGCTTACCTCCTTGTGTATTTCGTTGCCGGGTAAATTGGTAATCTATATTGCTAAATAAATATCGATCTTACTATGTTTCTTTTAGATTTCGTGTTATTTTTTCTTTATAGTTTTTCTATTGAAAAATAATTATTATTTTAGTGTCTATGGAGGTTGAACCACTCAACCACTAACCTTTTGTGGTCTTTACCACTAACTAAGTGATGAAGGGATGTTTCTTTCATATTTGTTATTTAAAAATTAAACTAAACTGATAAATTCATCAAAGTTCAGCAGCATGTATAAGTGTTGGTGGTGGTTTGTGATGTGGAAGGTGTTGATGGTGATTCGTGTCGTGGAGAGAATTAAGATGATATGAATGGTGTATTTTGATGGTGTAATGAAGTAATATATTATAGTCAAAATCACCCGATCCTTTATGCATTACAATGTACCCTATATATAATACACAATGTCTACTTAACATATCACACCGTATGTGCACAGATGGTGCACGTCCATGTAAATCAGGCTTAGAAGCCATGGTTTTGCGATGATCGTTGTTGGGATCCAGTTGGCCCGTTTATGAATATAATGGGACCAATTAGGTTATAATAATAAGAATTAAGAACAGACGACAGATGGGGTGTAATCGGGTTTCTTGTAACCCAATGTCTGACTAATTCTGTCTGTATAAGAGTATACTAATGGAATAAATTTACTTATTTTCAATTTTATGAAATCAACATAGTAAACCTAATATTTTTTCTTGCAGAATGGGATATTTATGGAATTTTGTAAACATGATGATTATGGCTGTGGAAACCTGCAAGAATATCCCTCACTTGAATTGGTAAATTTTGTTTTTTATGGCTTGCGATTATCCTGCTAAACACATCCTTGATTTTTTTTGTATTTTTAGGTTGTTCCTCTGTCTGACTTTTTTAACAACTGCCAAGAAATACGAATGTCTATACTGTTGCGTAGGGAAGATGGATCTGATGCCTACTTCATAAAAAACAATGTAAATACTTTGTTTTGCGAGGGACACTATTATGATAGATTAGTCAGACAATTTATTTCAAGCAAAGATCTTGGTGTCATTCTAATTGGTTCTTTGCGGGTATGTCTTTTGCCTTTTTTATTGTTATTTTGACATTTTGCTCTGTTTTTTCATAGTAAAAAGTACATTTTAGTTTCTAAATTTGTTCATACTTCAGTCATCATGAGAAACATTTATCCCTATAACAAGGCATACTTTGCTAAATTTCTCTCACATAATTGCATTGAATTAGTTTTTATCTTTCTTTTCTTCTAGAATCAATAAGCACCACATCTCATCTACAACACGTACGATGCTAATGGTTTAATACTTTAATCTAAATAATTGCAAGACATAATTATTATAAAATCTACACATCAAATTCATGTTTCTCTTTAGTTTGTCTAAGTTAACTATTAAAAAGTCTAAATATTTTGTTTCTCCTACTTATTTTATTATAGGTTATTAAGAAATATTAATGCATATTGCCATTTTGGAGTTAATATATGCTTAAGGTAGAATGGTAAATGCACTAGACTGTCAACTGTGCCTGGATAATTCTTTGACTTTTCTATTGATTTCTTAATTTCTACTTCTTAAAGCTGCAAAGCACACATTGCAATATAAAAACTTTTTCAACGTGTATCTAGAACTCTTCATCCACAGGAAGGATGCAATTATTCGATCAAACCGGAAGCATTGATGTTGTGATACCAGATTTGCCACTAGACATCGACGTTAACAATATCTATCAGGTTCATTGAACTTTTTTGCAGTGCATTATCAGTTTGTATAACACGTACACACTTTGTCATCTTTCTATATTCAGATTTAGTGATATTTATTATTTTCATTACTATTTTTTCAAACTACTTTAAGTTTTTCATATTTTCTTACACCCTTTTAGGTTGTTATTTCCTTTTGATGTTTGTTTCAGGTTTTCCGTATTCTCTTATATTCTTTCTTAAGTTTTGATCATCTGTGGCTCCATTCATTTATCAGTCCATGATATGCATATTTGTTTCGTTGTTTTCCCAGGTTCAAGATTATACACTTGTCATAGAAGGTATGCCTGTGCAAAAAAAGTTTATGTCATCATATGGAAATGGATTTCTGTCCTGCAGGAGTATTTTTCAGCATCCTCTGATTAAAGATGAGCTAAATGGTCTAACTGTTTATTTGCAGTTCAGCCTGAAGTGTTTGATTTGTCTAGACTTGTTTTTTTGCATTCCTGTAGTTAGAAACAACACATTTTTGGAGAGAAATGTTGCATTTCACCTTTTATTTTTGACACACAAATTTCCTGTATTTCATAAGGTATGTTCCATGCGAAATGAAGAACATGTGCTTCAGTCATTGCATTTTTTTCATATATATTTACCTCATCTTCTTTCTGCATGTTTAGGATGATCAGGTTAATTCAGACATTTCAAGTGCATTAGCTGAAGCATCAATTTTGCCATATGATTTGATCATCGTAGAAGAAAATAGGGATGGAGATAGTCACTGTGTGGAGTTTTCTAGTTCTGGGACGAATGCCGACTGGTGTGCTAGAAGGTGGTGGCATGAGAATTCATGCAGTACTCATGTATCATGCAAACCTTCATCAACTCACTCAATGCATATCAATGGAAATTATGAAATGAAATCATCTAGAATTCCTTGTATACTTAGCTTAGGCAGCACAAGTTTTCATGGGTTTCTTGTTCCCCGTAATTTATTTTGTGAAAATAACAAAAGAACGGTCATCTCAGTTGCTGGACAAAGTGCTAAAAAGTTAATGTTAGAGTTTTTGGCAGATGCTCATAACAATTATCAGGTTAGATGTTATTTCTCATTGGACCACTGACTAATACTTTTTGCAATTTTTTGATTTATTTTGTAATGTTCGTTAATAGTTGATATGTTTGTTAATAGTTGATGCATGTTGGAGCATATTACATCTTGAAGGAAAGGATTCAATCTCATACTGCATGCCATCCAGAATATGCCAAATCTGGTAAAATAACCATTGTTTCCAGAAAATCTCTTTTAAGATTTTCTTTCTGTTCTTGTGTGATTGGGGAAGGATATAAATGTCAGCATAATAAATCATCTGGGAGCTCTTTTGTTGGAACGATGGACAAACTATGTCATAAAACTCAAAATGAAATATTTTTCAATCTGTTGAATGGAAATTCTGACAATCACCAGCTACATTTCTCTTCTCAACATATGGAGTTGTTGAGTTTTATAAAAGATTTTCAAAATGTTAGGGCAGTTGATCCTAATTCTCTACCAAGTGAAATTTTGAGTGTAACTTCCTGCATTAAAGCTATGAAGAAAATAAGTCTACAACTTGCTGGGACTATCCAGATAGAAAGTTGCTTATCTGAAGGAAACCTTATTTCTCTTAATGGAGATGTGTTGGATGTTCATTTTTTCCATCCTAATTATTCTAACAGATCATATCGGGATGAAACTTTAACCAATATTTGTGAAGGAGTTAATAGTGTGTGTATTCACGTATATGAAAATCATCATATGGTAGGTTTGTTTATGTAATTCTTTCGTTTATATTTCTTATTAAATCTTAAGGCAAAGTTCTGCTTAATCGATCATGTTGGTATTGCAGATCAAAATTCAGGGAACCATTGCTAAACATGCATATCCTCTTGGAATGGGAGCAGGAGCAAATGTAACATTCCATCGGCTTCTCTTAAAATGGTAATTGTTTTGTTTTAATGTCATTTTTTAAACTGTCTGATAAAAGGTGTATATGAGAGTAATGACGTCTCTTTAATATTTAGATAGTCACGTGCATCTCTCATCATTGTTGTCTTCAGGAATTCCACCCGATTGTGTATACTGACATTGACGCCTGCATCTTTTCTTGTGGTTAATTCTTTAAAAGAAGTTGGGCACATTCCTAAAAGCAATTGTGTTTCTCACTTGAGATCTGATTTTATGAAAGAACATTTGTTGCGGTCAATCCAACACATTGAGTGCAGGGCAGTTCGAATACGTTGCAGGGTGAGATTTTGCTTAATTTGTGTTCTTTTTGATTTGATACTCACTTTTCTTCTCTAGTTTGCAATGTTGTTTACCTCTATCAGTTACATTTCAATTTTCAAATATCTGTCTTGGTTTGAAATTATTGCAGGTAGATCAAATTCATTTTTTGATCCTTGAAAAGGAAAATTATGAGCATAAGAAGCGACCAGTTGAGATTCCACTTGCTGGTTTTCTTATGGGTATGTCATTATGTGAATTCAACAAACCAATGTCATTATTATTATTATCAGGAAACTATTGTGCATTGTTTATAAAGTAATGATTACTTTTCTACGTTCACAATTCAGTTAAGATTTAAAGAAATGTATTCCCAGAACTAATATATTTTTTCAGGTGATGGTTCTTCCATTTGTTGTTGTTGGGCTGATGCTGAAAGGGCAGAAATATTACTTCGTTTTCAGGAATCTGTATTCAGATCTTCTGCTACAGGAATCTATAAGAGAAAAGGATTTGAAATTTTTTCCCTAACCATTAATTACCATTTAAACAAGATATTAAAGAAGCACCATGCAGTCACCATAAAAAATTATAGATGCATAGCCAGCATAGGAGATCCTAAGTTTGAAGATATCAATTTCTCTGTTAATTCAAGCAAGCAATTTAGTAGTTCAGAAGAAAGTTTTCTCAAGTCCATTATCTTTTATGCTTGCAGAGGTCCTGTTTTTGTAAGTATGTTTTACTTACCATTTGACAGCCTTTTTGTTGTCACATTTCACATGCATGCAAGTAACAGTTAACAGTCTATTTTAACTTTTGTTAGTCACATTTATTTTGCTGCTTTAACATTTTGTTTCTCGTTGTAGGATTTGGTCGGTACTGTGATGGATTTAAATGCCCCAGGATGGTCAAGGTTTTTTTCCGACAAAGATGCTATGAAATCTTTGAATGTGCAAAATATCTGGGTCAGCGAAGTAGGCCCTGTGAATATTTTGGAAACAACTAGAAGTTTACTACATGAGTTGTTGCCAAGCTAAAATCTTCTCTGTAGACAACAAAAATGTAGCAATCCAATTCGACCAGGCCACGTCTGAGGAGTCTTTTGCCCAGGTAATGCGAGAGAGGACTCGGAGCGGAAGATGAAGTGATGTCATAGGAAGAAACCATAGTGACTTCCACCCAAGCTGAAGATTCAGATTCAGAAAAGTGTGTTTGAAAAGATCTGCTGACTAAGTTAGTCAAAATTATAATGTATAACGAACAATTTAAATTCTCGTTTTTTCGCGCCGCCGAATTGTAATTAATTTGATTATTATCAGAAAAAGGGATGATTTGGATTTGGAATTCAATTGAGCGAATCTGGTTTGGTGGCATTGCTTTATCTAACCAGATAGATCCAGACAGATATCTAAAGATTGACAGTAACATTTCTCCAACCAGAAGATTTGGACGTATTTAATTATTCACAGCAGATTCACCTGGCGACGCTGAGCTTCGAATTTATTGCCAGTTCGTCACATGCACATAGTATTTCACCGACAAACCATTTAATTCTGCCATTGATTTTACAATAAGCCATTTGAATTCAATGTGATTCAAAGAGACAAATCTGGTAATATTCTGCAAATGATTAAGGGTATATTCATTTTAAAAGTTTTTTTTTTGCAAATACCCCTCCCACTTTTTTTAATTGCTACATATTTGAGTAATTTGACAATGTTCAAATTATAAAATAGAGAATAAAATACAAATAAAAGTAAAAAAAATGAATAAAAAAAAATTCATTGAATATTTTTCTTTTTTGCGATCCACCCCACACCCTTCGTTTAGATCTTCAACAACCTTTGGAGATTGACTTTATATTTACTAGAACGAATTATGTTTCATCGTTCTCGCGTAGTGGGTCTTGAACAATAGGGGTGAAAAAACCCTGATGTGTTTCTGACATCTTTTTCTTTTCCTAGGAAAAACTCTGTCACCACCTTTCGATCCACTACATGTAAATGATTACTCATATCGTTTTTACTTTTAAAGGAAGTTTATCTTTTAAAAAATAGATCCTCTTATGGATATGACTTTTTAGGTCATTTCATTTTCCCCATTTTTACCTTCTGTGCTTTTTGGTGAGTCAGAATTTTATTTGTTGAATTATCATCTACCATTAGCCTAGATATTACGTACCTTTGATACAAGTTCATTGAATTCTATTATTAAAGGTATCGGTCTTTTTTTTGATTCAAAGTATTATAAAAAAAAATTGTTGTCACCCTTTATAGACATCTATAATGAAAGTATAAAAGACCAACCTTCTGAGACAGCGTATCTAAAGATCGACGAGTTTTTTATTCATTTTTTTTTTATTTCTGTTTTTTATTTCTATACTCCAACTTTATTTTTTTTAATGAAATTTTTTGTTTTAAAAAAAAAATTATTTCAATTAATACAAGGTACGCTAACAAAAAAAATTTAATGATAAATTGGCATTAAAATCTATGATTAATTCCATTATTGATGTTATCTTTTCTTTAACTGTTTTTATTTCAGATCTCTCTTAATTCCGTTGGCGAAACACCTGGATCTTGCATTCTGGAAAATAATGAATATTTCAGTTCCCACCCAATCCAGTCTAAATATTATATTGGGGGATCTGACGGAGACAGCACAAAAGATTACGCATCACTCTCCCCCTTGAAGGCTACTATGGAATGTTATTAGGTGTTTGTCGTGACATATATAGACGGAAAAAATTAAAAGATATAAACAACACATTAGTAGGCCTCCTGAGGTAGTTCTTAAGAAGATCATTAAAGACATCAGTCTCTCCTTTGATTCAGTGTATCACAAGAAAAGTTGTTGTTACCTTTTGAAGACATCTATGATAAAAGTATGAAAGACCAACCTTTTGAGGTAACATATCTAGTTATTATATAACTAGACTACATAGCTAATGAGAGAGAGTCATGTGAGAGTCTGGAAAGGAATATCGGATTATTTTAAGGTTAAAATAAGAAATTATACAGATCATGTGAGAGTCTGAGTGAGGTTGGGAGAATCAGAGAGGAGAGGTGGGCAAGCATTAATGAAACTGTGGTGCCTATGAGGAAACTGCAACCACACTCGTCATCGTCTTACCTCTCTTTCCTTCACTCCAGATCTCCTAGGGCTACAAACCTCCCCACTTCCTCCGATTTCTGCTCAAGATCGACGGTTCGATCCAGGCGGCGGAGACGATCGACGATCATGCGGTTCTTCTCCGATCACTACCCGACCAGTGTCGCCGGCGGTGGACCGATCGTTGCTCTGCTCTTGCTTCTTCTCCCAATATTCTCTCCCACTCTTTTCAAACCGCATGGATGCGCTTCTCCGTCTCTCTTCTCGGTAATCTATGATAATCGATGGATCGATCGATCGATCAATCAATCAATGAATCAATGAATCCTGTGTATGCTGATTTCGGTTTGCTGGAATCGATTCGATTGACGAAATGTCGCCGTGCAGGAATGGAACGCACCTAAGCCTAGGCATCGGATTCTGTTGGAGGAAGCTTTACAGCGGAGAACGGTGAGTTTCTTCTCTCTTGTTGTCGTTGTCGTTATGTTAGTACTTAGTTAAAACGACGGGTTGTTTTCTTTTTAGTTGGATGAAGTGAAGTCTTCTCTATGGGAACCTTTGAATCCACAAGGATGGAAGCCTTGTGATAAGTCTTCAAACATTAATCGTCAGTATAGAAGAAGATCAACTGCCTTAATTTTCGACAGAAATTTCACGACGTTAATTAATGTTGTGTTTATTGTTTCGTTTAGTTCCGGATTTTCCTAAAGCATCATCACGGCGAGGATATATTCAAGTGTTCCTTGATGGAGGATTGAATCAGCAGAGAATGGGGGTAAGATTTTCTTTATTCTGTTTGGATTTTCCTCTCTCTCTCTCATAGGATTCTTCTTAGTTTTTGAGATTTTGAAATGAAGCTAGGTCTTGTCCAGTTTTACAGATATATACATAAAGATAAGACCTCTTAAGTCTTAACAGACAACATTCTACTCAGAGTAGGCAAAATCTTCTAGGGGTGGTATAGAAACAGAACAAAACAGATAGCAAACACAGAGAACAAGATCAGAATGACAATCTAGCTAATACCTCCATTGTCCAATAGAGAACAAGATCAGAGAACAAGATCAGAGAACAAGTTTTTGGAATTTTGATGGACACATAAATTATAAAATCAAATGAGGACATTTTGTACTTTGTAGTAAAGTCAGTCGTATTTTTATAAAATTTTGCTTACTTCTTTCTAATATTTAAAATGACTATTTAAAGATTTGTGATGCTGTTGCTGTTGCTATAATTCTGAATGCAACCCTTGTGGTTCCATCTTGATACAAATCATGTCTGGCAAGATTCTAGGTAATCTTTCTGAAAACTTTCTTCTTCACAGTGTCATTTTAAGAAGAGAAATAATAGCTATCTCAAGTTCTCAACATTTGGTTACAGCACATTTGCAGATATATTTGACGTCGATCGTTTTATTGATGTGCTGAAAGATGACGTCTCGATTGTTCGAGAATTACCTCCAGAGTACTCTTGGAGCACAAGAGAGTATTATTCCGTTGCGATCCGGGCTACAAGGGTTAAAACTGCACCTCTTCGTGCTTCAGCCCACTGGTATCTGAAAAACGTTGTCCCAGTATTGAGCAGGTTAGATACTTTAAATTAAATATGAATAATCAATCTAGTTTAGTATCCCGAATTATGTGTTTGTAATGAACTTGCCAATTTATAATTTATATCATTAGTACGATTTAGTGGTATGGTTTTTTAAGGTCATATTTTGCTGACAAGTAAAATATTTCAGAGAGTTGCTGACGAGTTTTCTCCTTTTCAGATTATCGATAATCGATATCATTATTCTCTTCCCAAAATTAATTGTAACCAAGAAGTCTTATAAATTCCATCTTCAGAGAACTAGATATGGATCCTCTGAGATCTGTTTTATTTTATTTTATTGAATATTGATAGCTGAAAGTGATAGCGCATTTCTTATTTTATTTTCGTAAATGCTTTCGAGTCCTATCATATGACCTTCGACCACTTGATCTTGTATTAAAAATCTTCTTGTCGGATACAAAAGTTTGAGGGTTCAATCCCTATAGACACCAAAAAAAAGATTTCTATCATTGTTAAAACTTTTAAAGTTTTAGGTATTTGTCTATTTATTGAAAATAAACCACCTCGCCAAGGTTGGGGACTAACCATAGTAGTAATACAATAATGTACTAGAAGTCTAGAACCCATCTAATCTACCATACAGACATTCAAACTCTGAATCTAATTAATGAATTTTAAAAGCCCACTAAACTAGTTGAGCTAATCTTCTTGAGTTTTTCATCCATTTTTTCTAGATATATCATTAAACTATCCCCTGAATGCCTGCTATTCCTTTTGCTCTGTCTTTTTTGCTTCAGTTACGGAATTGCAGCTATTTCGCCCTTTTCTCACCGTTTAGCTTTTGATAATTTACCTGATGAGATCCAACGAATGCGGTGCAAAGTTAATTTTGAAGCATTGGATTTTGTTCCTCATCTCAAGAATTTGGGTGACATTATTGTTCAACGCATGAGGCTTCCTTTTTATCCTCAGTTGGATTTGAATGATGAATATAGGCAGGAATCCATTTTTGAAAATCACAGAAGTAGAAAATTTGTTGCATTACATCTTCGATTTGACAAGGTTGGTTTTGCATAGTTTCAGTTTAATCTCTTAGAAATATTTTGAAAAGTTTTATAGGAAAAATTCCCCTTTTCTATTGTTTTGGATACATGAAATATTGGGAAAATAAGGAAAATCTCTAGAAATTCAACTCACGAGCCTCGATCAGGATGTTTCACAGTATTTGGTTAATTTTCTTTTCATGCTTTCTTATATTACAGGACATGGCTGCACATTCTGCCTGTGATTTTGGTGGTGGAATAGCTGAAAAACTGGCACTTGCTAAATACAGACAGACACTTTGGCAGGGGGGAGTCTTAAATTCTCAATTCACTGATGATGAACTAAGGAACCAAGGACGCTGTCCACTGACCCCAGAAGAAGTTGGATTGCTTCTAGCAGCCTTAGGCTTCGATAATGACACTCGTGTTTACCTTGCTTCGCATAAGGTCATTAATTTACTTTACACAACTATTAATTGAATTTTCTTCTGAGTCTCTGGCTAAATAACTAATAAACATATATTGTGTTCAATATATCTACAGGTTTATGGAGGAGAGGCAAGGCTTTCCACTCTACGCAAGCTTTTCCCATTGATGGAAGATAAGAAGAGTCTTGCTTCCAAAGAAGAACTGGCAATGGTTGATGGAAAGGCTTCACTTTTAGCAGCTGTCGATTATTACGTGAGCATGCAAAGCGATATATTCACCTCAGCTTCTCCAGGCAACATGCACAATGCTGTGGTAAAATCTTCTTTCTCACCTTTTACGATAAAAGTAAAATAAAATTGCAGAATAGCTTAGAGTTTCTCCTCTTTTTACCAGGAATGTTATCGAACGTATAAGAACTTGAAGACAATACGACCATACATGCCACTTTTGGGACAACTTTTTATAAACAAAAGCATGGACTGGAGTGAGTTTCATAATGCTATACAAGCCGGACATAAAAATAGACAGGGACAAATTAGGCTGCGGAAAGAGAAGCAATCCATTTACACTTATCCTGCCCCAGATTGCATGTGTCAGACTTGATTAAGTCTTTGGCAGTCTTCTGTTCTTTTATGTTAGCAGTTAATTGTGCTTCAAAACACCACTAATCAATTCATTTGTAAATTTTCTCTTTTTTTTTATTAAAATTTAAAAATACCCACCACTAACCAATTCTTTTTTTCACCTCAACCCTGACAATTCGTGTAACACGACACGAAAATAGTATAACACAGTCGAGCAAGAAGTGCGTGTGTGTGCATACATGAAATGCATTCCTCCACAAGATTCCTTTTATATTCACACAAGATTGGTTGCCAATCATGATTGTATTATCATACACAGCGTGAAGAAAACAAAGACCACTTTTGAGTAGCTCCCTTCTCATCTAATAAATGCTCTTGCATTTCATGATATATGAATCATCCATCAACCAATGCACATATTTTAACACCAAAAAGGAAAGGAAAAAAAATATTTAGAATCCATTTATATTCATCCAGAGATCATGATGACATTGGTACAAAGTCTTTTGCTGTCCATTTTGGTTTCAATTCTAATTACTACCACTCTTGCTACCCGCATCAATAATCCATTCACATCTATGTTTGTGTTTGGCGATTCTCTTATCGACCCTGGCAACAATAATAATCTCTTTACTTTGGCAAAGGCGAATCATCGACCCTACGGCGTAGACTTTGAATTGGGGCCAACAGGGAGGTTTACCAATGGCAAGACATTTGTTGATTGTTTAGGTAAGCAAGCAACATTACGTTATTAATAATGTTCATGCAGTCTACTAATCAAAATGGTTCATATTTTTGCAAGGCGACCTTCTTGGAATGCCATTGATTCCAGCATTCACTAATTCATCAGCCACTGGTCCAGAGCTACTCAGAGGTGTTAACTATGCATCTTCTGCTTCTGGAATCCTGGATGACACAGGATCAGATTTAGTGAGTTTGATATTTCCACTACATTCAAATTGCAAAATATCAAAGCAATTTTTTGTTTGGTTGAGAGCTCTAAGAACTTTTTTTAAAGGAGCTGTAAGAACTACTAACTGCTTGGAATAAACATAGATTTAATTTCAATCTTTGTGTATCAGGGTCAAGATTTCTCAATGGATGCTCAAATTAAACAGTTTCGTGGTACGTTAAATGAATTGAAACTGCAGTTGAAAGGAGGCCTCGAAGATTTTATCTCCAACTCTTTGATCGTTAGTAATATGGGGACCAATGATTACCTCAACAACTACTTAGTTGATTCAGACAAACGCGCTAAATACACTCCTGATGCTTTCAACGACATCCTGATACAAAATTACACCAAACAAATGGAGGTAATATACAAGAAACAACAAAAAAAGTGCGAGTTTATACCAAGGATTATTGTAAATATCTTGAACTTAAAATTTTTTTACAGGATTTATACAACTTGGGTGTTCGAAATTTCTTGATACTTGGTAACGGGCCATTGGGTTGCACACCAACAGAGACAGCGTTGTTAGTAGAAGACAATGCCTGTAATGATAGAATCAATGAGTTCATGTTAATGTTCAACAATAAGCTGCAACAATCAATTCCTGCAATCAATGATAAACTCGAGGGTTCAGTTTTTTATTACTGGGACAGTTATAACAGCGCTATGGATATAATCAACAACCCATCAAAATATGGTATTACTATCGAACATTCAAAAAACAACAATAAAATTACTATCGATCTTTTTTTGACTGACCATTGATTCTTGTCTTTTGAATATTACAAAGGTTTCAAAAATCCATTTGGGGCATGTTGTAAGTGGCTTTGCTTACTGGATCTGCCGACTACAGTCTGTGCAAATCGGTCAGAATACATATTCTGGGATGAATTTCACACCACCGAAGCTTTCAATATCCTGAGTGCCAAGGGTGCATACAAGAAGCTTAACCTGTAAAGAACACAGAAGAAACACACTACTTCGGACTCCCCGAAGCAATTATTGTAGATTATTATAAATCCATTCCATCCTCATTATTGGTATTATTGTTCTTGTATATTGGTTGATAATAAATAATACAATTTAAGTTCTTGAATCACTTCCAAATACAAGAAGAGTTTGGCAAAAAGCAAAATAATTTGCATAATCCTCTAAAATACTAATAACATTCTTCTTCCATGCATATAAAT
Organism: Zostera marina; assembly: GCA_001185155.1. Classification (NCBI taxonomy): domain Eukaryota; kingdom Viridiplantae; phylum Streptophyta; class Magnoliopsida; order Alismatales; family Zosteraceae; genus Zostera; species Zostera marina. The sequence goes on along the minus strand of LFYR01001077.1, from coordinate 302,128 downwards.
GCTATAATTTTTTTTACAAAAAAGAATATCAAATGAAACAAGAAATAGTACAGAATTTCAGATAGAAATCATAGATTCAAATCAAAAGGCTGTTTAAAAAAGTCATATCCAACATTAACATTTTCACAACTGCATTAAAAAAACTGGATAAAACACCAGAGTTTTCTCATGTAAGATTCACAAAAACAAAATTTTAACATTCAAAATATCATGCACTTAAATGGATCACTGTCATCAGTCAAAGTTTAAGTTCTTGAATCACATCCAAGTACAAGAAGAGTTTGGCAAAAAGCAAAATAAATTGCATACTCCTCTAAAACTAATAACATTCTTCTTCCATGCATATAGATGCTATAATTTTTTTACAAAAAGAACATCAAATGAAATAAGAAATAGTCCAGAATTCCAGATAGAAATCATAGATTCAAATCAAAAAGCTGTTTAAAAAAGTCATATCCAACATTAACATTTCCACAACTGCATTAAAAAAACTGGATAAACACCAGAGTTTTCTCATGTAAGATTCACAAAAAACAAAATTTTAACATTCAAAATAACATACACTCAAATGGATTACTGTCGTCAGTCAAAGCTTAAGTACTTCCCGTAAATTAATTCGAGAAAAGTCTTATTTCAATGGATTTTACCATTACAAATGCCTGCCTTATAAGTTATCATAGAAATACAACATAGAGAGAAACAAAAGGATATTGAAAATTGTAAGAATCAGAAGCAACCGACCAATTAACCATCTCAGTGAAAAGCACCAGAACAAACCTATGTCTGCCTTATAAGTGATCATAGAAAAACAACATAGAGAGAAACAAAAGGATATCGAAAATTGCAAGCATCAGAAGCAACTAAACTAATTAACTATCTCAGTTAAAAGCACCAGAACGAGCCTTGGCCAGTTTTGTCCATTCAGTGTGGAATGAACCTGGGATATCAACCCGCTCATAAGTGTGAGCTCCAAACAAGTCTCTCTGTGCCTGCACAAGATTGGCAGGAAGTCTTGCCCTCCTGTAAGTATCAAAGTAAGCAAGACTGGAACACATTCCGGGTGTACTTATACCAGATTCAATTGCCAACCCAACAACTCTTCGCCAGGCACCTTGTCGTTGCACCATTTCCTTAGCAAATTCTGGATCAACAATCAAGTTAGCAAGATTCACATTTCTATCATATGCTTGCTTAATCCTATCCAAAAACCGTGCCCTTATAATACACCCTCCTTTCCAAATCCTTGCCATCTCCCCTAAATTGAGGTTCCAGCTTTTCTCCATACTCTTTGCTCGCAGCAAATTCATCCCCTGAGCATAGCTACAGATTTTCGAAGCATATAGTGCTTGCCGCACATCATCAACTAATTGCTTCTTATCAACAGTTCTAATTGAACCCAAATTATCACCATCAATCCCCGCCTCTTGAAGAACTCTGGAAGCATTCTCCCTCTCTGCCTTCAACCCACTCAAATACCGAGAATCAAGTGATGCAGCAATGGTGGGTGCAGCAATAGACAGCTCGGCAGCTTGTTGCACAGTCCATTTCCCGGTACCTTTCATCCCAGTCTTATCCAAAATCATATCCACAAGATCACCACTGCCTGATTCATCCTTAACCTTGAAAATATCAGATGTGATTTCAATCAGGAAGCTTTCCAACTCCCCTCTATTCCACTCATGGAAAATCCCTGCCAGTTCCTCATTGGACAATCCTCCCACAGTCTTAAGCACATCATAAGCCTCGGAGATGAGCTGCATATCACCATACTCAATCCCATTGTGTACCATTTTGACAAAATTACCGGCTCCACCAGCACCGATGTAAGTAACGCAAGGTCCATCGTTAACCTGTGCGGCGATCTTCATCAGTATATGCTCCACATTCTTATAAGCCTCGTGGGATCCGCCGGGCATAAGAGATGGTCCATTCCTGGCTCCTTCTTCTCCTCCCGACACTCCCATTCCAAGGTACAGGATTCCTTGATTTTCCGCATCACGGATTCGCCTCTCAGTATTCTCGTACCACTCATTCCCTCCGTCAATGATGGCGTCTCCGGGTTCCAGGTACTCCGACAAGGTGGCGATGGTCTGGTCGACAGGAGCGCCAGCCTTTACAAGGAGTACGACAGATCTGGGACGTTGGATGGAAAGAATGAAATCCTTCGGGTTGTAGTAGCCTGTGAGTGGGAGATTTCCCTCATCCTTGGCGCGAACTAGGGTATCGTCGACCTTAGACGTGGTACGATTGTAGACGGAGATCGGGAATCCTTTTTCGGCGACGTTGAGGGCGAGATTCTGCCCCATGACCGCCAGTCCGGCCAAGCCGATGCAGGAGAGCGTCGCGGAATTCATCGTCGGAGAATTCGAAAACACGACAAGTCGACAGTGGAAGTAATATTTAGAGTAGTTGGTGATTGGCTAATTGCAAGGTGATCCAAAGAACGTGGCCACGTGCCACATACCACGTGCCACGTGAGTAAACTTAAACTCACTTTAAGACTTCCAATAGATACCAGGTAATGTTTATGATAATGAAAACACCAAAATTTGAAAAAATATAACCAACGGTTCAGATTGCATCTTAATACAAATTCAGCATCTCACCGTCCGTTGATCATTGGTTCTGACTTCCGAGTTCTGACTAATGAAATTGAACATGAACAGCCATGATTGAAATTTCTCACATGATCTTATTTCCTTGTTCAAATAATTGCATCACATAAAAAATAGCAGTTAAGATTTAAGAAGAAAAAGGGAAATGATACCATACTTTTATTAGTTATCACGGTTAATGATAATCAATAAACCAAAGCTAGTTGATTTTATTTGCTTGGTTTAATTGAACTCCGAAGATTTCTAGGATTGCTTATGAAAGAGCGGATCGGTAATGATTTGAGGAGTAAAATCTGGATCCAAGTACTGAGAAAGAGTGTTTGCATACATGTCGTAGCGCGATGTCATTCGAAACCCCCACTTGTCTTTCAGTTGCCGGCAGAGATTGAGATCCATGTCGGAGATTAACAATCCACTTCTATAGCGGGACAGAGATGGTGAACAAGAAGCATCTGGTGCTGAGAAATAGCTTGAGCCATAGAAATGCCCAAAATCAGCATGCTGGGGCTTGCCGTCTCCTGAGGTAAATGGATTTGGAAATACTTCTGTTCCGACACGGTTGATTGATCCGACAAAGTAGCTGTTTGCAATTGCAGCATTCCGTGCCTGGAATATAATTATTTCTATTATGTAAACAAATTTATCATCACAAAAATCTTGATAACGATTACATTTTAGAACAAGAGTAGAGCATAAACCTCGATAGGCCACATTGGTTCACTCAGTTCTCCAACAGTTGCAGAAGGATTGAAGACGATTTCAGCTCCATTCAGTCCAAAAGCTAGCCAATTCAAAGGATGGTGTCTTCCATAACAAATGTTTACACCAATCTTCCCAAAAACAGTCTCAAACACTGGATGGCCTGTGTTTCCTTCCATATAATATGTACTCTCGTTGAAATCTCCAACTCTGGGTATATGATTCTGGAAGATGAACATGATATTATGTATAGTAAAAGTAAAACGAACCAAAAAAAAAGGAACACAGCTACTTAATCACCTTTCGGTGCTTGCCGATTATGTTACCATGGTTTCCTATTATGACAGCAGTATTCCACAGAACATCACCATGGTTTACATCCCTTTCAAGAATAGGGTTCACTATGACCATATTAAATTTTTGGGCAAGTTCTTGAAGGAAACGGGTTGATTCACCATCTATAGGTTCTGCAAACTCACACCATTTCTTCTCTCGAGTGCAAAATGCAAAAGGCATCATCCATGCTTCCTGTGTTTACAATGCTGCACTCAATATCTGAATAAAAGACGAAGAATGTTCAAATGGTATCATCTTGAAGCTTACTTGTAAACAAAGAATGTTGACACCACAAGCACCAGCTGCATCAATCAAAGGCTTAACCCTCTCAATGAGTGCTTTTTTCTGGTCTAGAATAGAAGCGGTCGTCGGAAGAGAAATGGAGTTCTGAATGAGACCAACTCGAACAATTCGTGGCTCTCTCGTAGACTCTTTCTCTGCTTGGAAAGTGTAACTCTGCAAGGATTCACATCTAAGTATGTTGCAAAATGGAACACTTCTTTTCTATTTCAAATATGCATGGTATTCAATCAATAAAAAGAACATAATAAGCAAATGAGGATGAATATTTTGAAGAGATGATTAAATAGGGTGGGTAACATTTCTACACACAAACGACCAAATCTTAGATCATCTGATTCTAGTAATTGAAGAACCAAGATTGACATGATTTTTTATATAGAAAATTCACAGAACAGATTTTGGAAAACCTGAGGATTACCCGTTGATGTTAAATTGGATAGTCTAAATTTAAATATAAAAATGTTCAATCAAACAAGAACAAACACGAAAAAAAATAATCAAAGAAAGTGATTTCTTCAGTGGGTTCAGGCAGTAATACAATTATACCTGGATATCAAAATCATGCTCCAATGCCAATGCAGAAGAAACATCCGGAAGGTCCAGCTGTTGAAGAGGTTTACCACAATTGAGCCCTAAAAGCAACCTACTCACTTCCTGAACAACTACGAAACAAGAATCACAATCAAATTGAAAATCCCTTAATTCCAAAAAAATCACCATCTACAAAAACAGAAAAAAAGAGGGAGAAATCTACAATGCCTAAGTTAATACGACCTGGAATGTCTCTGTTTTAAGAGACGACTGAAGGAGCGAGTGGAGGGACTCAAAACCACATATAGAACCTTGTTTCGCCCCAATTTCCTCTTCGCCTCCCTCAATTTCTCGCCGGCGGCTCTCCTTCTTCGACTCGCCGTCGTCCATTTCCGAAGTTCTCAGATCAGAAGAAGATCACTCAGTTTCCTAACGTATTGTATTGAACAACCACTGAAAATAATTGAAGGTTATATTTTATATTAAATAAAACATAAGGGTGTTTTAGAAAAAAAGTGTTAACTAACTTTCTATTCAGATTTGATCTATTTACTTCCACGTGGCATTTACACTTCCGAATTTGAGTGTTCCACTTTATTCCTTACGTACAGGTACAGCGCGACGGCATCCATTTTCCGACGACAAAAAGAGGAACCCTAGGTGATCGGATCGAATCAATGGATCAGAGTTCGCAGAATGAAGTAGGTCAGTCGTCGACTTCGTCTCCACCAAGTCCTTCACTTCCGCCGCGGATCAAGTCCCGAACCGATCCGTTGCTGGTTGTGTGCGGATGTTTCAGCTTCGTCACTGCCACTGCCTCTCTCCTTTGCGTTCTCGTCAATGCTCTCTCTGCTTACCAGTCTTTCAAGAATGCAAAGGATGTGAGTAATGATCGATATCTAATTATCTATTACCTCTATTCCTTTGTTACAACTAGGTAGGGTTTGTGTTTTGTTACAGATCGTTGGAGGCATCTTTAGGTGTTATGCTGTCGTCATCGCCACTTTCGTCGCCGTAGCTGAGACAGAGTGGAGTTATATTTTCAAATTCTGGATAGTAAGCGTTTCACTTTTTCACTCTTCAGTCTTCACTGTATTTCTGAAACATTTTCAAATTAATTACTCTTTTTAAAAAAAAATGGAATTTCTGTGTAGATAATGAAGTATTTGTCTGGTAGAGGAATGCTTCAGATATTGTATGGTGGTTTCTCAAATTAGTCCTTTTCTTTTGCTGTTATTTCTGCAATTCCTCAATTTGATGCTTTGTGTAATTACACAGTGTTGCAGTGATGACCAGAGCATTTCCTGATGTCCATGGAGAAAGACAGGAAATTGTGCTACTTCAAGAGATTTCAAGCTATATTCTCTTAACATGCGGAGTAATTTATGTTATCTCTGTAAGTTTATTTTACTTATGGTGGATTGAAGCATCGAAATTTCAGTTATTCACTCACCTCACTTATGGTCTGTCTTCAATGTTTTTTTAAAACTAATGTATATAAAAAGAAAGGATTGTACTGAATCACTTCGGTCCAGACTTCAATATCAATGATTCACATTTTCATTAAAAAACAGTGACACTAAAATAGGTTGTAGGATCACACATGATTTATCATGCTTGCTGATGATAGAGAGTAATTTGATTCAAGGTTTCCTATTTGTGTATCCGGTTATGCGATTGACATTTCTGTATACACGCATATGCTAGCTTAATCGGAATTATGCGGGTTTTTTTTTATAGTTTTTTTTAAATATTATTATACATCATAGATATGTTAATGTAATACAAAATAAATATTATAAATACCCAATTAGAGCCTTAGAGGTATACTGTATACACCTCTAATTTCGAAACAAATGAGTAATGAGTTCTGATTCTCAACAAAGTACCAATTAAAAACATAATCTAAGCTCAAACATAATTTAAGAAAAGTAAGCAAAGTAAAAAAAAAAATAGGTTTTACTTTTTACCTTATTTAAATTTTTTCACATTGGTATTGGGTGTGTTAATCTGGATCCGATTAAAAACCGCACCGCATAATTCATTTTATGCGGATGGTATAAAACCTTGATTTGATTCACCATTGCCTCATGTTTTTGCTTCTTATTATTCACAGTTCATTAAAGAAAACCAGTGACGGTAAAATAAGTAAGTGGAATCACACATCATTTATTCACAGCTTGCTGTCTTTTTAGTTTTTTTTATGCCACCATTTCTTTTGACTTTTTTGGTAGATAATTGATTATCAATTATTTGGTGTTTATACTTCATAATGATTGAACCTCTAAGTTAACCATTTGTATAACACAAGAATGTCTTAAGTTTCGCCACTGCATTGTGTGTTTGTTTTTCTTATTTTCTTTGTTCATTCTAGGGTATATTTTGCCTCGGTTACCTGAAGCGTGCGCATGAAAAACAAGCAATTACAAGAGATCAAGCAGTTAAAGATCTTGAGGTAAATTAGAGCCTTCATTATAAAAATCTCATATTATTATTCAGTTTCTCAATGCAACAACTTGCTAAACCAGTTAAAATGATTCAGTTTCTCACTTTCTTTATTGAATCTACTGGCAGGAAATAGAGAAGCGAAGAGACGAACTTCAGGCATTGCTTTTAGAAGAAGCACCCTGAACTCAAAATATTTTCGTATGTGAATAAGTAGAAATCTCTTAGATTCAATTATTTGTCAATAAACACGGTTCGATTCCACTTGTTTTTTCTTTGCACATCTGTTTTTAATAACAGCTGAAATTAAATAGCGTACCTTCAACTGCTTCAAAAAAAAACAGAGATGTTTTGGAGAAAAAATTAGTTCAAGCTTGAAATTTGAATTATTCATCAATCACCATTCATCATGTGTAAAACTACAGAACATTGGTAGACTCCGTAGCTGCAACCAGCTTGCATATCAGTAATTTCTCGTTTTTAATTAAGCACTTTAAAGATGAATGAACAGGGAGGTCACGGAGTAAAACTTTATCACCAATATCCATGTTCTTTAGATCGACCTCAATTTCTGGAGGAATGTTCTCCACCGGGCAGAGGTATGTCAGTGTGCTCTTCTTCATTTTATGTAAATAGCCACCTACCATGATCATTGCATCGTGTCTACTTAGAATCTCAATTTGTATATATGATAATGCAGGTAGAAAAAAAACTCACCTTTCTGCAATCCAGGACAAACATCCTCTCCTTTGTAAGCAACAGGGATATCTACCTTGAATCTCGATCCTTCCTCCACCCACTGGAACACCAAATTCAGCACCTTTCCTTCAGAATCTTTGTGAACCTAAACACACAACTCCAACATTACATACACATTAGGATGTAAGTTTGATCTCGAGCTCGACTCTAGCTTAACAAGTTAAGTCCGAGTTTGATAATTGCGCTCGATAAGCTTATCGAGTTTGAGTTTCGGGTTAGGATGCTCGATAAGCCTAGTTTCGAGTTAGGGTGCTCGAGACTCAATAATAACACAATCTCCCAATCCCAAAATAATCCTTTTTTTAATTCGAGTTTGAGTTGAGTGAAGTTCGAGCAATTCCACTCGAATTCTACTCGGATCGATTTCGAGCAATTCCAAAAAATAGAACTCGAGTGGAATTTAGGCTCGAGTCGATTTCGAGTAATTCCAAAATCTAGAACTCGAGTGGAGTTCGAGCTCGAGTCGATTTCGAGCAATTCGACTAGAATCTACTCGGGTTGATTTCGAGCAATTCCAAAATATAGAACTCGAGTTTCGTTTTATCCATCTGATCAAATTCGAGTAATCGAGTTTGAACAATTCCTGCAAAGATCCGTTTGCATCCCTACGACACCTAAATACCTAATCCCATCCGAATGCACAAAAAAATAAATACAGGTGTTTGTTCACCTTTATTGGGATAACGGTTCCAGATTCGAGAACGGCGGAGGAGCCGCATCCGGCGATAACATTGAGGTCGAACTTCGTGGAGCAAAACGACGGACTTTGTTTCATCAATGTCTGGATCTCATCTCCAGAAGCAGTCAGTAGAAACTTCCTTGAAACTTCGGCCGATCCTTTCCCACGTGTGAAGACAACGGAGGGAATTCGTCCCATAGATCTCTCCCTCGCCGCTAGCCTCTTCCCCTTGTTCTCTCGAGGAATAGCTTGGATCGTGTGAAATTTCGAAGCTTCGAATCTCTGCCATGGTGAATGCAGCGTCGGACTGGAGGTTGTTGATGTCGTCACTCTCTTTAGGAGCGCGCCGGTAGATCGCCGCCACCATCCCATTGTTTGGTAAGATGTTTTGATAGGGTTTTGCGCTTCGAAATTTCAGCAAGATGTTTTTAGCTGAGCCGAGACTCTTTTTGTTCATTTAGGGTTCAACGGATTAAAGACCTTTTTGTAATTTAAAATCATTTTAGGGTTGTTAGCAAAAATATTATTTTAAAAAAAAATCTAAAGTCTAAACCACTCCTAAAAGTTACCAATAAATTCACTGATTATTCTTAATGTTATTAAATCTTTTTTTCGTATATTAAAATCACATAATATATGTTGTATCATAGTAAAAATAAAATGAAAATTCGAGAATAAAACCATAAACCATGGACTATGTCGTTAATAGTTATCCCGAATAGTTGAATTAATTTCTATATATATTTTATTGAGTGTCTGTTTAGACACATTTAGACGAAAAGGGATAGAACACACTTAGGTTTTTTGAAATTGTTCTTAGAAAAGTAATCAAAAATATCAGATTATCTCATAAAAAGATTAACTTAACTGATTACAGTGACTATTATAAAATTCTACTAGACGGTGATGCATGAAGTTTTATTTGTCGAAGTAGAACTGTGATCGACGATGCTCGGAAGTGGTAAGCGATTGTCGATGAATGAGTCTGTTTTGGGGATTTAACAGTTTGTAAGTGAGTTTTACTGTATATCAATACATTTACTTATAGACTTAATGAAGTTAGACACAGTTAGCTTGGACTTTCCTCTTTTGAGTTGTAACGAAACGCAATCTTCACTATCTGTAGTCTGTAGAGATATTTAACACAAATATTTATCTATTCGACTATAACAATTTTTTTTAACTATTAAGGTTTCTAAGGGTTTAGGGTTCGAGTCTCACTGTATACGTATTTTTTTAAAATTTCAGTACACTTGTAGAAATGTATATCATCGCCCTTTAACTATTAACGATAATATATTACGTGATTTTGATATATCATCCGGAAGTAGATATTCCATTTCTACACTTAAATATACCTTTTGGCTTTTGTATAGAAAAAAAAGTGTTTACAATTGAAATACGAAAAATCATCTTTCTGAGACAATGTATTTAATTATTTATTAGAAAAGGTGCGACAGACTATTTTTTTTCTTTATTCAACACACATGGCGAATGATTTTTGGACAAATAAGATCAAGTGGACAAAAAAAAAATTAATTTCTCCAACAAAAGAAAAAGTCTAAAGTCTAAACATATCTAAAATTGAGATCTATTGCCAATGGGCTAAAATCTTTGAAACCGCGTACATTAAAATAAGAAAAAAAAATCTATGGTTATTTCTTCTAGGGTTTGACCTAATTACTTTATATTATCTTATCCTTACATTGCAATTAATTTGTATTATATAGATAGAGTTAGATGCTGATTCTGATCTGCACGAATAAAGTGAAATCTTAATATCTCAAGATATAATTTAATTATAGCCGCACTACCGCATATTTCTTCATGGGTACGATCAAATAATCATTTGTATCAAATTGTCAATGTATCTAACCAGATTCTTTTTAAAAGATTTAAAGGAATCTCACATTATGATCATTAAACTATTAAAGTTTTTCTCGTAATTTTTATTAAATTTTTATTTCGAAACCAAGATAATAAAATACCTTCCGTTATAAAACAAAAATAATTGGAAAAAGTGGTTTTTAGTAGAATTTTTTTCGCGGGTTCTGGTACGGTCAGGTGGGCATACTCAGTCGGATCTTTATTATTATTTTTTGTTTAACCATAAAATTCATTTTAGAAGACTCAGACCTTGAACTTTCAGCCATCTTAATAATGTCTGTGACTAACTGAACTAATCGAGTTGCGTATGATCTATCATTACATCTTCTGTAATACCCAACCATGTTATTTGTTAATATAGAGAATTGTTCTTGTGCAAACACAAGAATAGGAAAGATGGTGTAAACAGTTTATCTGACAGTTGGTATAGAACGAATCTCGAGGTTTATTAATGAGATATGAAACATTTAATGTGAACAAAAGTATTAAACTCAAGAATCAAGATCCATTCCATACCAAAGGTCAAAAACTTTTTGCACCAATTTTCTCATATAATATTCGCACTTGAATTCTCCCCCTGTTAATATATAGTCAATATTATGTTTCCAATTTCCAAAATCCAACTTAGAAGAGTGTGTTTCAACTAAAGAGAATAAGAATAATGACAAACTCTTAATATTACTTGCCTTATAATCTAACTCACCAAGACAGATTTGGGGGGATTTGATGGGAAGCGAAAGTGAAAAATTCTTCCATGCTTGATCAAGTTAATAATTACTAACTAAATTGGGTGACTAGGTGGATGGATGGATGGATGGATGGGTGTTTTCTTCTCTTCCAGGTATATATGAAATATTTGTAGTCAATTTGTTGTAAAAACAGAAGCAGCACCTGCTCAGAAGAATCAATTGATTATTTTTCTCTCAGAAAGGAAATGGGTTGAAAATGATGGGTTGTTGCAACTGGATATTTTTTCATCACAATGCTCTGTTTCGTTGTTGTTTCCTGAGGAAGATGAAGAGTGAAGAAGAACCCTCTGGTTATGCAACCGATATTTCTGAAAACAACGACAACAGATATTCATTATAATTTACTCAAATCCAAAACCATTCATTCATTGAAATCGGTCATTCATACCTGTAAGTGGCTTTTAACTTCATCATTGGTAAGTCCATCCACTCGCATCATCTCTCTTATCTGCTTTGGTGTTGCTACTGAATCAAAACAACAAAAACACAAAAGATTCAGATCTAAACATGCATAGATTGGTGTATCATCATGCATGTTCTTTGATCTCTATTAGACTATTACCATGGGATCCACCAAGCCGTTCGAGTGCTTTGACAAATTTCTGATGGAGCTCCAGTGACCAACATCTTCTTGCTTTCCTAGAACAATTCTGTTGGTAGGCGTGTTGTTGTTGTATATTATGATTATTTGAGGAAGGAGTGTTGGGAGAAGGAAACAGAGAAGCAAGATGTTCCTTTCTGGTGGAGGGATTTGTTGCAGAAAAGAAGCATTTGTTACTATCGTCCTTGACAATTCCAGGAGTGAGAAGAGAGAGATCTGGCAGAGGCTGGTTATCCACTTTCTCCGACACATCGGACTTGGTAAAAAAAAAAGATAAAATCTTGGTAATTAGTAAGTCTGGAAGATGTGAAGAATGAAGATAGATTGTTGTAGATTGGAGTTATATATGGGTGTACCTGTCTGTGAACTTTATTTTGTCCAGAGCAAATGTTGGTATCATCCCCATCGTTCTTCCATAGCTGAACAGAAGTCATCCAATTCATCTTATTATCCTTGCAATCTTTTTCAGCAACCATCATCTCCTTATCATCTTTGATGGGCAAAAACTGTTCAAGAATTGGGCGAGCGTTGCTGGATTGGGCACCTCGTTTCATCAGGTCATCGTTCAGGACATCAATTACTGCGTTTTACAGAATATACAAGATGGGTAAATTAAGAAAGAAAGGGAAAAACAAAAACAAAAAGAACAAGAACACAAAACAAACCGTGTTTGATGAAGCCCAAGCATAAAGGCAACTCGCGTTTGAACATCTCGATTTTCTGCTTCTCATCTTCCAAGCATCTGACCAAGTCTTCAATCTTCATTCCATTCGCATCACCATCTTCCGCCACAAGACCGATGGTGACCGTTCTCTTCCCCATGCAGAGCTCTGTTGTCGGCAAACCCATTCGTCCAGGCAGAGAAAAGAGGGAGGGAGGGAGAGATAAAAGTTGGAACTTACGAGAGCACGCGTATGGTATTGGCAGTTTTGTTGGCAGGATGAAGGAAGAGGAAGCAATGAAATCGGGTAGAGTCTGAAATCTACGGAAAAAAGTTTCATTAGATTAAACAACAAAAACAACAACAAAAAAGAAAAAAGATTCCAGTGGAAAGCAAACAGAGAGTATCGTGGGAGATACGGAAGCAACGAACGAGAACGATTCGTCGCGTAATCATCACAACCTACCAGTCTTGATCCTATTCCCTTGTTTTTGACGTAGGACCCAACAAGGCAATAAGCAACAAACAAGTAAGTAACCATGGGAGGGGGGGGTTGTGAACTGTGAAGGTAAGGTAAGGAAAGATGGTATCAGGTATCCTCTCGAAAAGAGTTGAGGATAGAACGCAAATGGCTGGAATTTTGGGATTTCAACTAAAGGAATTACCAATCAAGTATCAAGCATGTATGGTATGGACGCCGCGTACGAAATGTTCTGCAGAGAGACAGATTAGACATATCCACGTAATCTGGACCCACAACCAAGCTGTAAAGATTCCATCTTTGCCAAGGCCAAGGGCATGCTTGATCAACAATGCAAGTCAGTTGTAGACTTGTAGAGGCTTCTACCACTTGTTGTCTCCTTCTTCTGTCAGGAATATTATTCTATGAAGAATCTTCATTACCTTATTACCCATCTCTCCATTCTTCATTTCCAATGTTCGATCCTCATGCTACCTGGGACACGTAATCAATTCAGGGATGAATAAATGTAAGATGGAATAATATTGGAATTATGAAGAAAAAAAACACTGTGGTTTGTGGAACTGTAGAAAGGAATCAAAGAAATAGTTTCTATCTTATCAAATATTATCATCAACCAATGGATTGCAATTTGCAAATGCATACTTACCGAATTTGATTCTCTCAAGATATTCCTTCAAATTTCAACCCAAAATGACCTTATTTTCTGGAGAATCTTCCATCATAGAAACAGACAGATCACCTAAATCATTCCAAGTGCTGATAAAACACCAATCAATCAATCAATCAATACAACAATACAACATACAGAGAGAAGACTTGGTGTCTAATGTATAGCAGTCTAGATGATAACTTGATAAATGGGTTGTCGTTAAGCTCTCACAGTCTTCTCAATTCTCAGTGAGTATTATTCTAAAGCAGACTAGAATTAGACGATAATAAAAAAAATTAACTACCTAATACTGTATTTAATGTCATCAACAATTAAAAAAATGATTGGGCAACAAAAGCCAATAACGTAGGGTCAAAGCGGCACATGGGATTAGATTGAGGAGTTTCTGCACACGGGAAATTTTTGAAACAGATCAAATGACAACTTGATTTGGAGACATTCAAAATAATGCAATACAAAACGCATATGTAGTTTATGTAGCAGGACCATATCATATTATTCGTATACAGATATGTTCAGACTTCAGAGCATGTTCTAACAAGTTTCTCACATGAAGACCAAAAGAATCAAAAACAGAAATAAATATCTGTGACTTGGTGGCCAAAAAAAACCCAATTGCCCTGTTCAATCATAAGTATCTGTCTAACCACAACTAATTTATATCAAAAACTTTTTTGGTGTTCATATTGTAAGCTTATTAGTAAATAGTAAGAGATTTATATCATGTATGTCCATGTAAGAAGGAAGATAACATCATCAATCTTAGATTTTTAGGTACAAACAGAGATAGAGAGTGTCTCAAACCAATCGTTTGCTTTCTGTTAACAGTAGAAAGATTGGAAGAAGAAAACAGATTTTGTATATATTACTCCAGGGAATCAATAATTCATACTATCATAGTAAGGTATATATACAAGGAAACTCAAATATAGCATGCAGCATGAAAAGGAAAATAATCAAAATACACTGATCGATCTAAAATACACACACATATTGTTTAAAGATATTAACATATTTCAATCAATGTGTAAAGTGTAAACACACATACATCTGGGTTAAAAAAACATAGAAATATGAGATTTTTAAATCAATCAACCAGCTTAAAGAAAATCTGGTCCAATAAAATATGAGACTGTAAAGATATCACCTTGATTAGATAGATAATAGAGTCTATGCAATAACCATAAGCCATTGGTATGATCACAAAGTTGACATATTGTAGATTTGTTTGCATAATTTAAAGTGACTGGAGTTTGAATTTTTTTTAATACCTACACTATTTTCTCCACTATTCTGATCATGCGAAAGTCACAGTTCAATTATTTGATCCTCTCAGTGGTCCATCATAATCCAAGCATTTTTCAATCAAGATCTCCTAGACCCCATTATCCATCCATTTATCTTTTGTAAAGCTATTTGCTGAAAAGTATGCACTTGTCAAGTTGTCATGGTCATGGATCAAGATTTTTCAACAATGCTCTCCACGCCATTTTGTTTGACACTTAAGTATTGAAGCATAAAAGTATATATGTGTTGCATATACAGGATATTTAAAATTTTAAATGCCTAGCACTATTTTGTTTCTCCTTTTCATATGAGTTTTTAACTGCTAAAAAACAAAAGTTGGGTTCTCAACAAAATGGCTAAACTCTATCATACTTCCAATTCATAAACAAAATCAAAATTTTCATTCCTTTTCTTTACAATTGACAATTATAAAAAAAATGTTTACAGAGAAGGAATGCTTTGATTGAAACAACTTACAAGTTGTCATCCATGGAATAGAGATCAAAGAAGCTTCAAGCAGGTACCAAAGTTTTCGACAGAGTAAATATATGCAAGCAAATAACTAAGCATATAGTGAAGATGATTGCAGACCTAGCACTGACAAATCTCAAAACCTCCTTCCCTGACTCCATTACCTCTCCTTGAACAACCTTGGCACCTCTCTTCCCATTCTCAAACACCTTCTGTGCTGCGAAATCGAGAAAAGCTCTCACAATTTGGAACACTGTCTTTCCCGTCATATCAAGAACAAACCTTCGATTGCTCTGAACATCAAATGATAGGTTGGTTGAAACATTTGATGAACCTTGGGTCAATTCAGCATCCATTGAGGATTCCGATCCTAATCCAGGCCTAGTCAAAATCAAATGTGAAGTTCTGACAATAGTCTCGATGGCATTATTGCAAACATCAACCAACAGATCCTTCATCTTGTCGGCATGATTTGGATTAGCCAGTCCGGTAAAAAATTCATCGTACATGTTAATATCGATCGTCTTCTCAAGATAAACCTCAACGCCGGTTCTCACAAACGTCACGACGCAATTCTCAATCAATTTCTGAAATCTATCTGTACCGACCAATTCCAGCCACCACGGAAGTGACGGAACTCTATTTTCCGAACTACCATCATCGGAATAGAATCCATGAACAAGTCCTCTCCCGAAGCTCCCAGCTAAAGTCGAACCGAACACCATCCCTTCATCAGAGAGGATTCTTCCGATTACTTGATCGGGAAAACTCAATAAATTCGATCCTGACGGCAATGAATTGCGGATGCCGCGGATAATGCCAGAGGTGAACGATTCGGAGATTCTTGTTACCAGATTGGAGAACTCTGGAGACGTATGGATCTTAGAGAGTTGTTTGAGTGAGGTAGGGAGTTCATCGGAAGTGGATTGAAGGTAGCGATTAAGATCGTTGGAGAGGAGGGCGAGAACTTCGGTTGTCGATGAGATGGCAGTGGGAACATGAATCAGGGATTGGAAGAGGTGGGACGTTGTATAGACGGTAAAAACCGTAGATTGTGAGACCACCACCGCCTGCGATGGTGATCGGAATAACATAGGAAGATAACGGCGAGGAACGGCGGAGGGAAGCCGTGCGCCGATGCTGGAGGGAAGTACACGCCATTCGGTGATACGGAGGAGTGTTCGATCCGATGACGTTGCCGGATCATGCCCCTAAAAAATATTAAATTATAGAAAAGTCCTTATGGAAAGAGAGAGAAACTTTAAATTATATTCATCATGCCCCTAAAATACCTTAAATTATAGAAAAGTCCTTAAGGAAAGAGAGAGAAACTTTAAATTATATTCATTATGCCCCTAAAAGACCTTAAATTATAGAAAAGTTCTTATGGAAAGAAAGAAACTTTAAATAATAAACATCTGTAGTTTCTCTCTCTCTCTTCTATCTTCTGTCAGTTCTGCAGATCTTACCTTCGAACCCTAGATCGCCGGCGGCGATGACTGTGCCACCGCTGCCATCGGTCTCCACGATCACACGGTCCGAGAAAATTAGTCGCATTTTCGACTTGTTCGACACTGATCGGGACGGAGGGCTTAGTCGGAGTGAGATGGCGGGTCTGGTTATCGCGGTCAACCCCCGTGTGAAATTCAGTGACGAGCAGATCAATGCCATTCTAGATGAGGTATTCCGTACTTATGAGGATTTCATAAAACCTAATTGTGGACTCACACTCGAAGGTCTTTCCCGTACCTACGATGACGGTGCCGGAGATGTTGATAGGGATTTCGGTGCACTTTCTCTTGATGAGAATTCATCTAACAATTTTAAAATAGAGGTCGACAAAGGAGAGTCGTGTTCTTCTTCGATTGTTGAGGAAAGAGATGTATCAGCGGCAGCGCAGAGGGAACAGCAGATGCAGACGCAGGGGCTTGCGGCATGGACGACATCACCTAACAATGGGATTGCGTATGAAAATACTTGGCAGATTGTGAATGATCTGGAGATTTCGATCAAGAAGTTGCATTCAAAGCAGAGGAAAAAAGAGGGGAAAATGAGGGTACAGGGTGAGAACAGCAATAATAATGGAACAGGGACAGAATCGGTCTCGGATGCTGGTTGGTCCCGAGAGTTTTCACAGACGGATGCGGCTGCAAAGGGGATTATTTGGGAAGAGTCTGGCCAAGCTTTTGGTATTTTTACCAAGGAGCTTGGAGTTCTGAAGGCAAGAGCTGATGCCTGTCATTTGAGAGAGGAGGCTTTTGATGCGCATATGGCACTTGGGAGATCTTTATATGAACACCAATTGTTTAAGTATTCTATTGACTGTTTCAAACGCGCTTGCGAAATACAGCCCACTGATGTTCGAGCACATTTTCGCTCTGGGAATGGCCGTTATGCAGTTGGGAATCACGCTGAGGCCAAAGAGGAATATCTGCTGGCACTTGCGGCAGCTGAGGCAAGTGGGAACCAATGGACTTACTTGCTGCCTCAGATCCATATAAATCTTGGCATTGCAATGGAAGCTGATGGGATGCTTCTGGGTGCTTGTGAGCATTACAGAGAGGCAGCGATTCTAAGCCCAACACATTTCAGAGCTTTGAAGCTTTTAGGTTGTGCATTGTTCGGGGTTGGGGAGTATAGAGCTGCAGAGAAGGCACTGCAGGAGGCAGTGTTTTTGAGATCAGATTATGCCGATGCACATTGTGATCTTGGATCTGCTTTGCATGCAATGGGGGAGGATGAGAGGGCGATTCAGGAGTTTCAGAAGGCAATTGACTTAAAGCCCGGTCATGTTGATGCACTTTATAACTTGGGTAGCTTGCATATGGATGAGGGTAGGTTTCCAAGAGCTTCAGAAATGTACACCAGGGTTTTGACTGTGGTGCCAAACCATTGGAAAGCACAGTTAAACAAGGCTGTGTCACTTCTGGGAGCTGGAGAGACTGAGGATGCCAGGATGGCTTTCAAAGAAGCATTCAAGTTGACTAAAAGGGTTGAGGTGTATGATGCAATTGCTCATCTAAAATTGCTTCAGAAGAAGCCACGGATAGGTGTTGACTATGATGTTGTCGAGCCTTCCAAGTTTCGAAGAGTTGGTCGGAAAACTTGTGTGAGACAAGAACTGGCCAATGCACTGGAAATCAGAGTTTTCCAAAGAATTACAAGGTTGGGCCATTGCGATGTAGATTTAATGAACAAGGAATTGGCAAAATCGGAGGTCCCAATATCTTCTTCTGGAAACGGTGTCCCTGAGAAATCCATCCGCAAGGCTTCATTGGAAGTAATTCTACGAAGATTATTGGGATTTTTAAAACCCGAAACATTCCAAGGTGCTATGAAAGCAATCAACGAGAGGGTTCTATCTGTTCTGGATACCTCTGGTTCTGGTAGAGTTGATTTAGGTATGTTCTTTGCAATCCTATGTCCAATTTGTTCAGGGCCTATAGAGAAGCGAAAGAAGGCAGTTTTTGATGCACTTTTGTTGCGACCATGTAATGAAAGTGGAACTCAAATCAAGAGAACAGACGCACTTACATACATTATGGTTCTGAGGGCTGTTTACGTCCCTTCTCATGGTATAGCTGGCATGATGGAAGTGCACGGAGAATCCGACCCTTCAATGGTTTCATATCCTGAATTCTTGGAGATGTTCAACGAAAAAGAGTGGGGTTTTGGTATCTTAAACACACTAGTGAAACTTGAAGAAGGCGACAGGGTACGCCATGGTCAACACACCTGTTCCATATGTCGATTTCCTATAATCGGTTCCAGATTCAAAGAGATTAAGTGCCGTTTTAGTTTATGTAATCAGTGTTACAGTGAAGGGAAAGTGCCATCTTCACTCAAGAAAGATGAATACACATTCAGAGAATATGGAACAGAAGCTGAGGCCATGAAAGATAAGTGTGTGTGTATAAGTTTAAATTCTAAGAATATACAGAGTGAGTGATGCATAGATTGCCAGAAGCCCAGAACTCTGCACCATTGAATATTTCAAAGAAGATCCTGAACATGTATGTCTACATCCAATATTTCTATGTACATTATTTCCTGTGTTCAAATCATTTTCTTCCCGAAGATGTCATAATTTTATTTTGATGTTTCTTATGTTGTAGTTTACAGTTTAAACTCCTCTTCTTGAAAATTGGAAGTTATATACAGCCAAATATGGTAGTTTACAGATTAAATTTAATTGAAACATGGACGTGAAATCTTCTTTCAAATATGAAACAGCTAAACCAATACAATCTTCTTATGTACAAGTAAAACTAGCAGCAAATTTTAGCTTTTAAGAGTAGTGAACTAATACAACAAGATTCCCCACAGTTCATGATAGACAAAGGAATAAGAACATGAAACATACATGATATTTTTTAAAGGCGTTTGTTTGTATATATTATCACACTAGATCGATATCCTCCACATCCAGCCACTCATTGGATTCATTCTCTGAGCTAATGTTCTTTTCATCCTTTATTGGCAACTTGCTAGAGCCTTTGCCTAGCTCAACCCAATCTTTAGAAGCTTTTGCTTTGGAATTAGAATCTGGAATCTTCTTGCTTTCTTTTTGGGAAGTTGCTGGTGCAGGTGTGGCCTTGTCATCATCGTCTTCTAGATCACTAAAAGAAACATCCTCTTCGTCTCCGATGGGAATATGAGTAACATTTGAACCATCCATTTCTGTGCCTTCATCTTCTAACCAATCATCGCCGTCGTCTTCAAATCTCTGGATGGGAATCTTAGAAGTATCACTTGATGTTGATGAACTAGTTCCTTGGATTGGCATTTCTTCTTTGATCACCGACTTGTCAACAATTTTGATCTCAGTGGTAATGATAGAATGCTTTTCTGTTTCGGAATCAGTAGATATGGATCTAGCGGGTTCCTCAAATAGCATCTTCTTCAAAACTGAACTCTCTTGGAAACCAGTTGGAATTATCTGCTCACCACTTACTGGGGAAGAAGTTCCGGAATCTTTCCTGTTGTAAGATTCTGATTTTGTTTGATTTTGCAATTTCTGTAGCAGCATGCCCCTTGCTTCAACAATCTGCAATGGATGAAACATTTAGAAACAATAATAGAATTTAATATATCCTTAGTTCCTTACATGATCAATATGTTCATCTACACCATTCTTAAACAATGATGATTATCTGATTTTCCGTCAATAAATATTTTGTGATCTACACCAGACTTAAGGTTAGGGTTTCTTATCTTATAAATCTATATCTTAATATCTAAATTAAAATTTAAAACACAACATAACTCTTTTAGTTTCCTGACACAATAAAATGTAGAAGAAAAGAAAACTAATAAACCAAAGTTGATTAAGCAATTTGAATGGAATCTATCAAATAAATATTATGAAATTTAAAAAGTTTTATCATCTTCAATAGTGAAGACATGACTCCTGGATTTTAAAACACGAAAAGTCAAGAACCAATTAAGGATGCAGATATTTTAAAAAATGTCAATGGCTTGTTCAAATGTTCATTTGTATTGCTTTCATCTTTAAAAAAACTTGAAATGATGATGGACATTCTTAGCCTAAAAACACTACACATTGAATTTCATCGGCCTGGTAAAGACCGGGAAAAAATATTAAAGATAGTTTGAATTGATTACAATTGCATTAAAATGGTAAAATCCAAATTCAATGGATAAGCTGGATTGATTAGAAGTGTCCAAAAGTGCAAATGCCAATAGTCACTTGACTTGCTTCATTACTTGTTAAGCACTTAAGCATATTATAAATACATGCAGGGATGCACTTATAAATTATAATCCGTGAAAAATAATATGCTTAATAAGCTACTTGAAATTCATTCTAGCCAAATAAGAGAAGAAGAAAATAATAATACATGATCGGTTATAGTGTTTTACTACAACAAAAGTTTACCTGTGGTGTTGACAATCTTTCAGCATCATCCTTGTTTAACCTAGGATGAAGAAGTACAAAATAGATCTTCCAAAAGCACCCTTCACTCATGTGCCTTGGGCAAAGCTCAATTCTTAAAGCAGCTAATCTTGGTGCAAGGTGTTCAACGGCCAAGGCATGCTCTTGTTGAGCATTCGACATATCAAAATCTAACACAAATCACACAGAAAAAGAAACGATAAATTATGGGGAAAACAAGGTTTTTTTTTTATGAAGAAAACTGCATAGTCAACCCAGTTACCAATATAATGTAGAAGGATTAATGTGTTACACTGTTCCTAAGCATTAGGTGAGTATGGTTTTAAGAGATCGATCATGGTAATCAAGCTATATTTACATCAAAACTATAATAATACCATTTTGACAGTCTTTTAACCCTGGGTCAAGGTAATTTTTTTAAAATATTGTATGAAAAAGCAGATTTATTAACAA
The DNA here is from genome assembly GCA_001185155.1 of Zostera marina. Classification (NCBI taxonomy): domain Eukaryota; kingdom Viridiplantae; phylum Streptophyta; class Magnoliopsida; order Alismatales; family Zosteraceae; genus Zostera; species Zostera marina. The sequence goes on along the minus strand of LFYR01001077.1, from coordinate 280,581 downwards.
AACAACAGGAATGATCATCACATGGAAAAAAAACTAAAAAGCATGGTTTGGCAATAAGGCCTCCTAAATGTTGTTTAGGAAAATCAAATTTCAGTTTTCTTAAAATAAAAATCATCATTGTTGATTCATTGGTTACCACTTTACACTTATTTGGTGATTATTATTTGAATTGCTTGATAAATTTGATCTGACAATGAATAAATATTGACCATACTGCTATAAGAATTTAGTTAAATACGTGAAATATTATTAAGTATTTTTATTTTTACATGGAAAGATAAGTGATTAAGATTTGAGAAATTAACTACATTCCATCCCAACCACCATTCATCACTGGTCAATAGCCATGATAGACTATCACAATTCTATCATTGATTCAGAATCAGGTAAGATTCAGCTATGATTCAGGTAAGATTCAGCTAGAAATAATGATGGTGAAATTGTGATTTCATTAAGATCATAAGGTCCCCAATATGTAGCTGCTCTACAACCCCTTTGGTAGTGGAGAAGCATTAACAAAAAGATTGAGATCTAGTATACTAACTATCTTTATCTAATTACAATTTTAGATAATTAGATACACTAATAAACCTAATATATGCCTCCAATAGAAGTAGCCAATGACTGACCCAGTCAATCTCCATTCATAATCAACCTTCTCTTCGGGCTTTAACTAGTTATAACTTATAATTATGCCATAATCGATTATATTGAATAAATTTAAATATATCATGGATGGATGGAGTTTCCTGACTATCAGGCAAATATAATGCAAAACAATAAACTTAGACCTTTCAATGAAAATGGCAGGAATCAAATGGAGGCTTTCAAATACAGGCTCAATCACCACAAGTAGATTGTTATCTACTCATCTCACATTTTCATTACAAGTAGATTGTCATCCTTAAACGGCATCCGTCTACATTTTGTTTAGTTGTTTCTGACTTGCAACTTGTACACATACTAACTAACCTTTTAAATTTCAATACTAATAGTCTAATATGAAGCAAGTTAGTCTGCATTGCTAAAAATGTCAGAAATCTATCACATTAGATTGTTAAAAGAACATTTTAGTTAGATTGCAGTTAACAAGAACTAAAACTAGAAGCACAGAAACATATACCATCAGAGTCTTCTTCCTCAGGGAGCAAAGGAAAATCCAACCAAGTCTCAGGATGCATCGATATGTTCCTAGCAAATGCTAGAACCTCCTCAGTAACTCCAATTGCTTCACTTCCGCTACTTATCCAATCCTCCTCCCCATCCTCCTCTTCTTCCGCACCAAAGGGCAGAAAACTAGTAGCGATCTTTGAAATTTCCGAAACAGCCCGATTACTAGACAAACTCGAGATCCGATTCCTGAACCTCCCTCCGAGCTCGGCGAAATCGCTCCTGATTCCTTCGATCCCCGGCAAATCTGAAGTGTCTTCATCCACTTCATTATCCGACCCGTAAGGATCTGAACGGGCGGGCAAGGAAGAAGGGGGATTCGAGTCGGGGGGAGGCGCAAGAAAAGATGCCACGCCCCAAAGCTGTCGAGTTAGGGTTTTAGTGATCTCAGACAGATCCTCCTTCACACCTCTCGGACTCATAATTTCCGACGCTTCTCCCGATTCCATCTTCTTCACTCCGGTCGTAGTGGCGACGGCGGTGGTGGTGGCCGCATCCTCATCTCCATCTTGATCCGGAATGAAGGTATTCGCCAGAGATCTCGCGAACCACGCCATCGTTAAGAAAACCGGCGATTGTCAGAACTGAATTGCTCGTCGGAGAGAAAGGGAAGAAGAAAGATTCTCCTTTTTATTCTTCAAGTTTGGGTTTCCTCTTGATATATCCTCCCATCTTTTCTTTCCGTAATGAGACAGGTGACGTGGTTGTTACTGAAGGATATAGATCAAATAATAAAATTTAAAATATACTTTCTCTGATATTTCACCAAGTAAGGGTTAGGATATTTGTGAAAACAACCTTTAACTTTTTTATTTTTATATAATACAGAACTCAGATCGGAAACGGATAATTGGATATGGATAATCCGTTTAATAAACGGATACCCGGATTGATACCACTACCTGGCTATCTGCTGTCACTCAAATCTCTCTCTTATTTTCACACGCGCGAAAACGAAAATCCATCAGCCGACAGGCGACAGCTATGCTTCTTACCGGCCGTTTGTGTTTGCTCCGACTACATTCTCCGATCCCTTGCCCGTTCCTTCCATTCCTCTACTCCCGGCGCATCTTCCTTCACACCATACCCGCCGCAAAATCACAACTGAAACCATCAGCGACGGAAACAAAGATTTCTCAACCGTCATCGTCTCAATTCGAATCAATTCGACCGTCCCTATTCGTTCCTCCTGGTTTGGAGAGGGACGATGTGACAGTTGATATGGTGCTCCCGTGGTCGAACATAGTCGTAGGACCGTATGCCGGCGATGCGCAAGTCAATCAGGTGGAGTTTATCAAAAGTAGCGTGAAAATGAAGGACTGTCCGAGAGACCAATTTCCGGAGTTCGCGGTTATAGGGAGGTCAAATGTAGGGAAATCGTCGCTTATTAATAGGCTAGTGAAGCGGAAGGAGATCGCTCTCACTTCTAAAAATCCAGGTTACTGTTTCTTCTGCTTTGATGTTTTTTCTCCCTTCTTTCTATCTTCAGTCTTCTTGTTTGATAGTTTGGGGATTGGTTTATGCAGGGAAGACACAACTCATTAATCACTTCTTGATTAATAAGAGCTGGTACATTGTTGATCTTCCTGGTTACGGGTAAGTTCATGGAATTAAAAATTGAGATAGGGTTTATCAGTTATTTGATCGAAACAAGAATTGGTAGCTAGAACTAAAGAAGAATATCAAATAAATTCTACAAAATAAATGTTTTATTGAATATGGTATTAGGGTTTAAGATTAAACCTTTTATTATTTGAATTTCTTTATTAAATATGACTATAAAGTACAATGACTGATTAGATTGGACACATTATATGATAAGCAGAAGTGCAGAACACATGGTTTTATTTAATACTTACTTGTTTGGTTACCTAGATACTAGCATAAATGTTAAGTAGATACCAGATAGGAACTTTTATACTGTGGTCGTTTCCGAAGGTTTGCGACGGAGGAAATTTACGAACCTCACTGTGAGTGTCGATATATTATTTGGGCCTTCCACTACTCGGACGGAAGCAGTGAGAAGGAGACTGTTTTCAAAGTCATCTCCAATGGTTGTCGTCACTCGTCTACAATTGTTCAAGTGTAAATTTGTTAGGACTTAATAAAGTGATGTATTGGTTTCTAAGTTATCTCCCCAAAGGCATGTTATACAAAATTTAATATGGGGGGGGTCTCAAAGTCAGCTTGGCCTTGGGACCACATGACTCTCTTCATGGAGAGGAGGTACGGGGCTATGCATCTGCAATGGTTAGAAGTACGACATGGCGATAAGAATCAAAATACTACATTGTATTTAGACCAATACATTTTTTCTTTTATCATATAGATGTCATGATTCACAAAGGTATATCAGGAACTGTGATTTACAGAAGATTCAACGTGACTGAAGATGTGAATTTGTGATTCTGCTAAATGACTGCTTGAGTCTATGGCCTCTTACATCAGCTGTCTTTTAAGGAGGTTTCACTGTAAGGAAAAGGCGGAGAAGTCTCAAAATCTCACAGGTTCTTGGTGAGGCTTGGCAAATGATATGCTCAAGGGATATATGATGGTCCCTCCATAGTGTTTAGCTAGTCACATTATAGCATATGTGTTACTGTGGTATGGTGTAATCTGAAATGATTTAAGAAGGGAAAAGCAAACCAAAAGAGGTGACCACTGACCAGCATGTCGACATTCAGGGCATCAACTCTGTCTTTACCTAACTGTTCTAAAAGAAACCACGCAAGTTCAGAATGGAATATGATGCTACCTCATGTTAGATGAAATCCACGGCTCTCTTCAGTCTTCACTGCAGATCAACCAAGGATCGATCAGTTGTCAATTTAAATTGACAGACTCGGAGGCATCTATCCATATTCTATCTTTATTTTTTCAATCTTTATGAGATTTAGATTATAGAATATAAGTAATTTACCTGATTAAAAAAACTTTAGATTTCGGCCATTTGGCTTTGTAGATAATTTAGAATTTGAGATTCTTGATAATAATAATTTACATGCATCCTATGATAGACTGATTCTGATGAATCTGCAAAATATATGGAACAAACTGCAAAATATATGACCAAATGCATCTGGAGAAATTCAATCTCAAACAAAAGCCACTGTCAGCAGTTGATTTTTTCAAAATCCCAAACAAAAGAAATTCAATCTCTAATTCTATTATTTACCCAACTTGTTTTTGTCTATTTCTAATTATATCGTTTACTTCATACGTTCTCAATTTTTTATATATATACCAAACCTCTTTTTGTACCTATTGCAGGTTTGCAACTGCATCCAAGTCAGCTAGGATGGATTGGTTTTCATTCACCAAAGGTTTCTTTCTTAACCGTGATACATTGGTTGGTGTCTTGCTCTTAATTGACGCTACAGTTCCACTACAAAAAATCGATCTTGATTGTGCTAATTGGCTGGGACGGAACAATGTAAAAGAACCCCTTTATGCTCTCAGTCATCTTGTAGATAATTGTTTTTATTGTATTTGTCCGCATCTTATAATTGATCCTCTCTCACATTACATTTAGATTGGGATGACGCTTGTATTTACCAAGTGTGATAAAATTAAAGGAGGCAAGGGTACTCGACCCGATGCAAACATCAGAGCTTTCCAAGATCTGCTGAAACAATTCTACAAGGAACCTCTTCCATGGATCATGACTAGCAGCTTGACAGGTTTAAGCCGTGATGACCTCCTTCTTCACATGTCGCAACTAAGGAACTACTGGGATATTTAACACAGTAAGCACGCACAAGTTTACAGAGACCATCACAAGATAATAATGGATATCTTATGGAGATTGCTTTCTTAATCACTAGATTTAATCATAAGGTATGTTTTGTCAGTTTTTTATTAGGTTTTTCTACCATATCTCTGTACAACTATGAACTAACTGTTCAAATTAGATTTAAGTCTTTAGGTAATGGGAAGCCATGATTCCATGAATTACTTATTTTTATTCCTGTTTCTTAGTCCAAACCATCCATTTTGTCCATCATTTAATCTGAGGTCTGATGCCTTCTGTTTTTGGTGCAGATCCTTTAGGGTTTAAGAATTGAGAATGACTATTTATGTACATGAATGATTTGGGGTGGGGTAACTTCTACTTGAGGATTTATGTCATTTATTAATCTTTTTTTTTGAAAGCATGATTTATTAATCTTCCTAATGATGTAATTAGTCTGGATAGGCCTATAAACGAACCGGATAATCCTATATTCAAATTTGGTTCGTTCATTTTTCGAATTAAAATTTTGTTATTCGAAATTTATCATCTGAAAATTAAATGAAAATTTTATACAGTGAGATAGGTTCTACATAGACATGTGTCTTCTTCTAACCTTAGAATCATGAACCTTCAACAATCTTAATAGTTACTGTAACTAGTTGAGTTAATCTCCCTATGTAAATTACATAAATTTAAATTCTACAATAATATAGGACTAGTTTTAGGTGAGATATCGAAATGAGATATTTGATCCTGATCGTCTGTTCTTCTCGAGATGTGTTATTGGTCTGATATCGAGGTAAAAAAAAGTGATAACCATAGGATGTCTTGTTAATGGTGGATTTACCAATAGATATCATTTAAATATCTTATACTATCTCATCTGAAGTTGGTGCATAATATAAATATGTAATTTAAACGTTTAAAATTCGAACAGCGATTCAGGACTACAGACCAAAATGTAGTTCCTGGTCCAATCAAATAATGCAAGTCCACACCTACTTGGGTGGGTAGTGGCAGACTGGCAGTGATAATGGGTTGTATCTGTCTGACTATCTTCCACGTTTATTGCATGATCATCAACTAATTTTCTATCTTTCAAATCCAACACCCATATCCATGTCTATATATGATATGCATGGTATCATCGTGGAATCTTTTTCACCAGATCAAATATTTTATTGATATATTATGTACTTATATTATTTAAAAAGATACCCTTTCTTGTATAAAAATAATATTTTATTGATTTTTTTTACCGTATCAAATATCAAGTACTTTATTAATATATTATGTGACTTTGGTATATCACTTGAAGTATTTTATTGATTTTTTTTATAACGAAAAGTATATTTTTAAAAGTATAAAAATACTTACATCAAAATGATATATCAGATTTGCATAATATAACAAGACTCGAGTTATAGACACTCAGAAAACTTAATAGTTATTGTGACAGTACTAATCTCTATGTAGAATGCTTTATTGATTAACAATTTGGCATGTGCAGGAGAAAGACATTAATGAATGATATGGTATCAGTGTACACACACATGCATGGTATATTTATACATAATAAAATCTTTTTCACCGAATATTAGGTGACTCTTTTAAAAAGACAAACTTCATTCTAAAAAAAGTGAACATATCTTTTCACAAGTGTAAAAACGCAATATATAAAAGTTAGGTATGTCAATGGATATATAAGAGTTAGGCATGTTATTGATTAACAATTTGTATTCGAAATCAAATTCGAATTCAGATACTTAAAATACTATCCGAAGTTAAACGAATTCGAATTCAAATATTCCTAAATTAATTCGGATGGATATTCAAATTTAAATTCGTTTAGGCTTAATCGAATTTGGAAAATCGAATTCGAATACGAATTCAGATATTTAAAATACTATTCGAAGTTAAACGAATTCGAATTCAAATACTCCTAAACGAATTCGGATGGATATTCGAACGAATTCTTTTAAGCTTAATCGAATTTAAAAAATCGAATTATATTTAAAATACTATCCGAAGTAAAACGAATTCGAATTCTTTTAGATTTAATCAAATTTGAAAAATCAAATTCGAATACTATTCGAAGTTAAACGAATTCAAATACTCCTAAAAGATAATTATTCGAATATGTATATAAATATATAATAATTCTATAATTTTTACCTTTTCTAATAAAATATAATTTATATTGAATTTATATATTAAAATTTATATTTAAAGTGTTACAAAGATTTTTATTAAAAAAATAAGTAAAATACTATTCAGATATTTTATTCGAATTCGTATACGAAATTCAAATAATAATCAGACGAATTCAATCCGGATATCTCTGTATTCGTATTCGAAATATAACGAGACTCGAACTTTCGACACTCAGAAACTTTAATAATTACCGTGAAAAATTATTATATTAAATGATTTTTATTATATCCAGTACTTTATGGATTGGCATGGAGACCACATATTTGTCGTCGACTTAAAAGATAGGCAACGATGGGGTTTCCGGGCTCCTCCTCCGCCTTGTGGGATCTCAGATTGTCGGAATGGTGAACGACGACAAGTAATAAATGAATAATGGGTGCTAAATGTGCTGTTTTTTTTTCTTCCAAAATCGACACGAATAATGAATGATGCATGGAGACCACAGCTTTGTCGTACCCAAAATCAGAAAAAACATGAGACATGGCCACGTGTCATCTCCTCGTTCTATTTTTTTTTAAAACATGCCTTGGAATTCCGACTATAAATAACCCCATCGATCCAATCGCCAATGAATCGAACATCAAATAAGATCGAAATGGGTGCATGTTTTTCGTGTCAGGTAAAAGAGATCTCTCCAATTTCGTCGCCGGTTGTGGCGACCAGAGTGATTTTTCCCGACGGAAGCTTGCAAGAGTACCGTGTCCACGATCATCCGAAGACGATTTCGATGGTGGGTCTTAATGACAACATGTTTCTTTGCAATGCCGATGATATCCAGTTTGGTGGATGTTTTGTTGGAGTAGATTCGAACCAGTTTCTCCAATTGGGTCAGATCTACTTTGCTCTTCCCAAAACCTTACTTAACCGTCCGATCTCGTCCGATGATATGGCGAAATTGGCGAACAGAGCTATCTCGGCGCTTGCAAATAGCGACGTCGTGGTCACCATGGAACTCTTCGAAGAGAAGACGTCCAAAAAAAACAATTCTTTCGCTTCCAAATTGACGGTCATCCCCGAGTAAATCAGATCAAATTAGATTAGATCTGACCGTCCATGTTGATTTTGAAGTGTAAATTTTTTTAATTGTTAGATTTTTTGAAGGATGTAAACTAATTGTTTGATTAGTTTTAAATTCTTTGTTTTTTGTTTGTCAAAATTTTCGAGACAGGCGAAACTAGTCTTTAATTTTAAATATCATTTATCAAGATAGATTCGTCAATATGACGTAATTTTGTATTGTTTCGTCTTATTTTTCGAAACGAGTCTCGAGACAAGGATTTTCCTTTGTGACGAGTCTCGAGACAAGGTTGTCACGAACAACACAACCTTGTTCTGACTCCGAAAAAAGAGACAAGAGGTTTCAAATGGACGGTAATTAAGGTGTTAAACAAGCCGAGCTTTTACTTATAAAGCCAGACTCGGGCTCAGCTCGTTAAAGAGTTATCTAGGCTCGAGCTTGCTGAGCCAGGTTTGGCCGAATTCGGGCTCAGCTTGTTTTAAGAATTGTCAGGCTCGAACTCGGGCTCGGCTTTTACTTCCAAGCTCTGCTCGTTAAGCTTAACGAGCTTGAACTTTAGACTCGAGCTCGACTCATTGGGCTCGCGAGCCCGAGCCCATCGAGCCGACCTTTACTTGACACCCTATCGGATACCACACTGTATAAATTATTGTTGTATAAAAACTTTATAAAAATTTAGAATTAACTAAATAGTAAATAAATACAAATTGTTTGAAGTTAAAAAAAAAACAAGATGTTTTCAAATGAAAAGTCCAAAAATCTAAATAATATATTGAGATTTAAAAGGCGAAACAAGAGATAAGAAATTGAGAATAAGGATTTAAGCTTTTAGAACAAATTTCAAAAGAGACAACCTTTTTGAATTTTTGAAGGCCGCATCTAGATTTACATACCATGAGCCGAAAAAATCGTTATTGTTGGTACCGATCCGACCTCGGGCCGAACAGACCATGGGCCTTCCTCGCCTGAGCAACGGGCCGGGCCGACGGAGGCCCATGGATGAATAACTGGAGAAGGGGTTGACGATTAATGAAGTAAAGTAAAGTCTAAAGAGTTGTGTGTATGAGCACCCGATTGTGAGTCCACACACCATCAGTTATATTCACCCTGATCATTTTAGCGATTTACGATAATGATATGGAGGACGGAGAGGGAAATTTGCACCTTCTACCCAGCTAACATTTATAATTAACTAATTGGCTATATTGCAGAACTTATCTTTTATGTTTATGTTATTTGCTTGAGGTCCTTGAACATATTTTTATTAACCGTTTTTATAGGTTATTCTTATTAAACCACTAACCCATTAATTATGAATTAGTGGATTATCTTTGTACTATAAATATAGGACGGTTCGCAGACGGGATAGACTTGCCTCGAGAGTCGAGACCCGCTCGGGAAAATATGATGGGGGCAAACCGAGGCGATCAAGGAAGTGGACGTGCCAGTCGTGGCAAAATAAAAAAAGATTTTGATGATTTTTCCCGCCCCGAAAAAACGACAGGGCAACGAAGCACGGAGCAGAAATTCTACCCCAATCCCGATTGCCATCATAACGCGGAAAGTTATGACCCGTCATGTTCACACCCTTAATAGTATATAAAAATGTTAAAGAGAAAATGAAATTTGGGGTATTCAATTACACTCCTATTAGAATCAGTCTCATTTTCACTCCTACTAATTACTAACTAGTATTTTTTTATATTCAAATCAGGCATACTGTGGATTCGTATTTTTGGAAAGCTTTTATCTTAGAAAAAGAATCTAGTGGATAAATGTTTAGATTGTAGAGTCAATAATACGACTATACGAAGATCTGATACTCCTATAAACAAGTTGGGGGAATAGACGAATAGTGAAGAATATTAAAGATAAAAGTCATAAAGACGTGTTAGTCAAGAGAATTTGATCGAAAATATCAACAAAAATCTCTATTCTTCTGTAGAGGGTGAAATAAGATCACTTAAACCCGTTCAGAAAATTGAAAAGTTAAAAAATGCAAGTACTTTCTGCTCGCCTATTATGCAATCCGGAAGAAGAATCTAAAAATCATTTCTTCTTCAACTGTTCTTATTTCAAGTATTTTCTAATTCCATTGGCTGAGCACTTGAATTTCTTATTCTGAAAAATAATGAATATTTCAGTTTTTACCCAATCTAATCCAAGTATTAAATTGAGGTTGGTTCATTGGTCTCAAGAACTATTAAAGTTTCTGAGGTTCAGAGTTTGAATCTTACTTTGTACATTTTCACTTAAATTTACCCGATGATATATTATGTGACTCTGGTATATCATTCGGAGGTTAACAACTCTACATTTATAGAGAGGTACCCTTCATTATCAAAAAAAAATTTAAATTGAGAGATCTTACAGAGGTTGCACAAAAATTCACACACCACTCTCTTCCTTAGGGGTTACTATACTATAGAATGCTATTAAATGTTTGTCGTAGCATATATGGATAAAAAAAATACAGATAACAAGACCTCCTGATGTAGTATTTAAAAAGGTCATTAAAGACATCAATTTTTCCTTTGATCTGGAGTGTTACAAGAAAAACTGTTATCATCTTTTGAATACTTTTACGATAAAAGTATAAGAGACTGTGAAACATTAGTTACTATATAATTAAACTATATAGTTAATGAGATAGGGTCAATAAAATTTTTTATTCATTTATTTTTACTTGTATTCTCTATTTTATAATTTTGAAATTTAATTAACCATAATAAGAAATTAATATATTATGAAAAAAAATAGAAATTTTGTGGGGTCCACAAGAAAAAAAGAAAAACTTTGGAATAGAGGCTAATGGGCCACAGAGCCCATAAAACAACCGAGCAGGTCAGTTTTCGATTCCAGAATCCTCTCTTCGTCCACCTAGGGTTTTCTTCTTTAAAGTTGGAAGAATCCAAGCGGCCAAGCCCCAACACCGACGAAGGATCATTCCCGTTTTCTCCCGATCAAAACCAGTATTGAACTTGAGTTTGCAAGGCCCAGAAGATATCCTGGTGGGCAGGAAAAGCGCGATCGATATTTGGTAAGAGGCCCCGAGAGAGTCCGAAAAGCTTTCCTTCTCTCTATTTCTTAATGGTTTCAAACGAGAAGATTGGTTTAGTTTGAGATGTTTCAGTTGTTGGAACGTAGAAATAGGAGAGGTATCATCGTTGAGCGTGGCCGATTTCTGTTGGGCTTTATTCTTTATTTTATTTTAGGGTTGCAAGTTGGGAGCTTTTTTTCTCTTTTCCCCAGTTGTTGGCCATAATCTTAAATCTTAAAGGAGTTCAAGGTTCTCATTTTTATTCTTCGACTATGTTAAAAATTGGATCTTGAGCTGTAGAGAGGTTTCTTAGTTCGTGGGCTTGGGCTGATGGCCTTGCGCAGCAGAAGATTAAAAATTGAAGTTTTTTTTCCAACCAGAAAAACGTAAACCGTTTCTTTTAACTGTCTCGATAATATCAAGATAATAGTATAATACATAAATTGAAAAAGACAGTTTTTTTTTCTCCTGTTCTTAATCTTTCCCTAAATATATGATGTTGATTTCATATCCATAATTGTGATCATGATATGTAATGCCATGTCATCTGTACCATGGGAGTAGAGATTTTTTAAGCTCAAAAGTAAATAAGGCAAGCTGACAAGAATTCTTTGAGAAATCATTGTATATGTTTTTAAATTAATAGTAACATATTCGTTAATTGTTTGCAAGATATTACAATACCTATGTTCATTATTTTTCACCATTTCACACGATGTTATTTTTTCTTATGCTATGTAGTATAAAATATAAATGATATAATCGAACATAGTGTTGTAAATTATGTGTTTCAGTTTTCTTATGCTAATTATTTTGCCATCTTCTTTTTGTTTCAGTTTTTTGAAGATTGGTTTCACTTCATTTGTTCCTGCTGGCATCATATTATTGAATAACAATGGAATCAGGTTGCGTTTCTTTTTTCCTTCTTTTTTTAAAAATTATAATTGTACATAATTTTTAAATATTTTTCCTGTTAGATATCGTTTTAAACAAAGTTTGAAGTTTTGCTCAATTTTCATTCATTCCCAATCCATTTTCGACCCATTTTGATGTTTCATTCTCTTTAGTTGTCTACTTGTCTCTTTACCATTTCAATTATTGGTCAATTTTCATTCTTTTGTAGTGATTGGTTAATCTGCTTTTGTCTTTAATTACTGCTGGGGTGTTTTGTCTGTCTTTTCCTTCCATTGCATTTCTTTTTAGAAAATTACAGAAGTATACCACAATGTGAAACTTTACATTTAGTTCAGTAGGTGATGTTAGAAGCACTGGACCTTTTTAGTAACTTAATGTATGCTGACTCTAAATTTATCATCGTATTATTCTTCCTTAAATTGACCCTGTGATATATTATTGCAATTAATCCTTAATTCTACACATTGTCATGTTTCTGCTGCAGAAGCTATTCATTCATATTCTATGGAAGGGATTAGTGACACTGAGATGGCAATTGTAGAAGCCACGCCAATACCAACTCCAGCACCTAAGAAGAGAAAAAAGAAGTCATTTGTTTGGGATTATTTCACCGTTGAAAATGTTTCTGAAGATTGTTCAAGAGCATGTTGTAATCAGTGCAAACAGTCATATGCATATAGTACTGGCAATAAGATTGCTGGTACTAGCCATCTCAAACGTCATATCCTGATGGGAATCTGTCCAAAAATACGTGAGGAAAATCAACAACGTGCCCTTATTTCTGGTTCTTCAGTGGGGGCAAGTATCGATCCTCCCAAGCGGCGCTATAGATCTAGTGCTATCTATTCACACCCTTTCGATCAGGATAATAGCTGCATAAATCTAGCAAAGATGATCATTATGCATGAGTATCCATTGAATATGGTGGAACATTCTTCTTTTGCAACTTTTTCCCAAGGTCTTCAGCCCAAGTTTAAAATGCCAGACCTAGATGCTATTGAAACTGAAGTTATGGCAATTCACCATAAAGAAAAACAAAACATTTCTATCCTCTTTGGGACTATGCCAGGACGGGTGAGCCTTACAATAGGCTTGTATACTACTAGTCAGACTTTAGGATATGTTTCCCTTACAGGTCATTTCATTGGTAATGATTGGAGACTGCATAAGAGGATGCTCAACTTTATGATGGTGTCTTCCCCTCATTCTGAAAATGCTCTTAGTGATGCAATTGGGTACTGCTTATCGGAATGGAACATGAAGTCCAAGCTCTTCACCATTACCTTGGATAACAACTGTTCTTCACATGATATTTACAGTGCAAATTTGAGAGATCACTTGTCGAATAAAAATGCCCTCATGCTTAAAGGGAAACTCTTTGTAGTTCGTTGCTTTGCTCACGTTCTTAATGTGGTTGCTCAGGATGTCATAGCATCAATCCATGGAATCATTTACAATATTCGGGAGAGTGTGAAGTATGTCAAGGCAACTATTGAGCGCGAAGGGAAATTTGTGGATATCTCCGAACAACATCAAATACCAAGTAGCAAATCTTTATCCCTTGATGTTCAGATGCAGTGGAACACAACGTATCTCATGCTGGTTGCTGCCCTTGATTTCAGACATGCCTTTACCAGCTTAGAAGCATGTGATCCCGATTACAATGAGGCACCAACAATCGCTGATTGGAAGAAGGTAGAAATTGTCTGCACATATCTGAAACTTTTATACGACTCTGCAAATACTATCATGGGAACTGTTGACCCTACATCGAATATTTACTTTCAAGAAGCATGGAAAATTCAATTAGAATTGGCAAATGCCTTACAGGGTGAGGATCCTGTAGTTTGTGAAATTGCTAAAGATATGCATGAAAAATTTGACCAGTATTGGAAAGACTGCAGTTTTATATTAGCCATTGCAGTCGTTATGGACCCTCGTTTCAAGATGAAGCTTGTAGAGTTCAGTTTTTCAAAAATATATGGCGAAGATTCAGCCAGATATATCAAAGTTGTTGATGATGCCATACACGAGTTGTACAGGGAGTATGCTATCAATCCACATTCTTTAAATCCATCTTATACAGAACATGAACAAAACAGGCAATTCAACAGTGTTGAGGCAAGCAGCATTATTGTTCGAAGCAATGGAGAAGCATGTGATTTTGGTGAAGATCACAACTTTGATGTTTCCATCAACATTGAGGAAACACATACACAAAACATTGGGGAAACACATGCACATAATATTGAGGAGACACAAAACATTGGTGAAGTCTACATGGTGGAGCAAAATAATGGAGAAGTGAATTTTGTTTTGGAGCCCAACAATGGGCATTCAGGCCATATTGAACAAGAACTGGCTATTGTACAGGTGAAAGGTGAACCAGATGATGGAAATTACAACCATATGAATAGGATGCCACTAGCACTCTCCACTGGTGATGGTCTTTTGGATTTTGACATCTACATTTCTGAAACAGCAGTGGCAGATCAGACGAAGTCTGAGTTAGATCAATACCTAGAAGAATCTCTTGTCCCACGCATTCAAGAATTCGACATTTTGGGCTGGTGGAAACTTAATGTCTTGAAGTATCCAACACTTTGCAAGATGGCCAGTGATATTCTAGCTATCCCCATGTCGATGCTCTCCTCATTCAGTACCGGAAGTGGTAACAAAATGCTCGATGAGTACAGAAGCTCGTTACGACCTGACACTGTGGAAGCCCTATTCTGCACCAAAGACTGGTTGCAATACGGACCAGCAATGCAAGAGCCGCCTTCTTCTAATGGCCTTTTCAAACCCGAGTTATAATTGATGTACGCACACCGATGGAGGTTAATCCTTGTGATTTTTCTTCATTTTTTCTTTCTTCTCTCAATGCTAAAAATAGTCCTCAACCTCCATGTCTGACTGACTCTTGTCGATCGAGTTTTCAAATGCGAATTCTCCAGTGAGTTTTATATTTCTCTTTTATCTTCTTCTAAGTTAAGTGGCACTCAAACTCTTGAAGGATAAATAGAGGGTAGATTGAGTTTGTAATAATTAATTACATCACATTACATAAACAGACAGGTAAATTAAACTAACTACTTCAAGACTTGGGAGTTATTACAATGTTTTTCTCACTTCATATGTTGTTTGATAGCCTCATTCAAGTAGTTTATAGCTACAGTCCAAGCAGTCTCCAGCTCCGGGCACCACATCTCCGGAACAGCCTCTCTGATTACATCCAGTAAGGCCATCTTTGTCACCTGTTTTTGTTATGTTATGTTTCAAGCATCATCAGTACCATAATTTAAATTTGAAACAAGTGGACCAGATGTTTTATTTTTAACCACCAACCTCAAAGTGCTCGCTGACCACGCCTTTTTTGGAGTGGCTTGCTCCGAGCCTCTGAAGAGTTGACTCCGGCACCGGCACTTTCCCAGCCTTCTTCAGATCAGCAGCTGATTCACATGTCTGCAAGTTACATAAGATATATTATGAGATGAATTCTTGTAATTATCACTCTCAAGTCTAACTCACCAAGCGGAAGACCGACATGGCGTGAGCCTTGATCTTAGGATTAATGGAATGGCTCGCCAAAGGTAAGTTGGAATCACGCAGGAATGAGAAGAGTTGTTTTGCTTCTGGTGCGATCTCAAATATCCTGTGAGAATCATTAAGAAAGATAAAGAGGAGACTTAATCCGAATTCTGCTTCAAGAATGGTGTTACCTCAAGAACATCTTCAGACTCAATTCTTCGGAATTCTGCTTCATGACATTCCATGAGTTAACAACCAATGCTTCCTGATCATCACTGAACTCTATCTTTTGCTCAGATGCTATTTTTGTCACCATGGTGATTTAACTTATCTTTCTATAAGCTATAGCAGCATTCTTGGTTCTTAAATAGCCACTGAATCGATGTAAAAACAGTCGTTGTTGCGGCTTTTTAGTGATACCAAGAGACAATCATAGTCGCTTATTAAATAAATTTTGATGGGGTGCCTACTATTTACTCATCAGGAAATGTATATAATATACACTGATACCATGTCCATAAGCAACGTGTTAAAACCAGAGAAGTCAAGTTTTTTTTTGGGGTGACAAATACATTCGCAAAAAAATACGACACGACACGTTCATAATAGTGTCGGTTTAGTGTCGAAAGTTTTGACACGATTAATAATAGTGTCAGTTTAGTGTTTGTCTTTACAGATACGATTACACGAAATATAAATTAACATGACACGATTATATGACACGAATACACGATAACACGAAAATATAATATTATGTTATCAATTAACTATGTTTATCTTTTATGTAATAGAGGTAAAATAAAATTTTTATATAAAATTATATAAAATATTGTAAACATAAAATAATAAAGGTGAAATAATAACTTTGAGGTAAAATAATAACTATAGAAAACAAAAGGGATAAAATAATAAAATAACAATGTCATGTCGACACGAATTTTATGTTGTGTCAGTTGTATCGTGTTGACACGGATTCGATCGTGTTGTGTTCGTATCAAATTTTGTTGACACGAATCGTGCTTGTGTCAATGAAAAAAATTAAACGTGTTACCACAAATTGTCAAACTTAAAGTTTTTTTATAACAGAAAATACATTTTTACAAATAAAAAGACCTATCAACTCTCAACAATCTTAATAGTTAATTTGACTAATTGAGTAGATGATTGTGTGTTTCTAGGGGTCATTCATTTCCAATCATATGTATTAATTATTTGATCTAAGATGATAAATAATTTAATCTCATCCACACATAACGAAACAGTTGGCACTCTTGAAACAACACCCTGAAACATCTTTTTCATCAGCATCAGTTTTATGAATGTAAACTTACAACTTCCAACTCAGGGAAAGAACCTGATAAAACCATGGTATTCTCACATGTGTTCCAGAATATGGTAAAACCCCAACCACAAGTTTCTCCTTCCGTCGCACTTGGCCGTCAAACGACCATCAGAGCAACAACCCAAAGACAAGATCTTGGACGGCGACATGTGTTTTCGCTTCTAGTTGCATCAGTGGCGGTGGCGACACTTCCAGAAACCAGTGACTCCAAGAAAAGTATTCTTCAAGGTATGTATGTATTGTCAATCAATGCTTTGAAGAAAAACTATGCGACCACATGCATTGAGAGAATTTTTTATTAGATTAGTATAAAAAATACATGAATTATATTAATAACTAATAAGTATTAAAATTAGGGAAACATAAGTACATAAAATGATAAAAATAGATATAAATTCTACTGGTGTTTTTGGTATTGATGATGATCAATCGAGGTTTTCGAGTGTTTTGGTAGAATATCTGAAGAAATCGGAGAAGAACAAGGCAAAGAATGACAAAGAGGTTTTCTTCTTTTCTTTATTTCTCTGTTGTAAATTGTTATTATCATAAGATCACCTGAACTATTCAACATTCTTGATTTTGGGGTTTGTCGACAGAGATTGGATGATTACTACAAAAGGAATTACAAGGATTACTTTGGTTTTGTTGATAGCACGAAGAGCGACGATCAACTATCAGATACTGAAAAGGAGATCCGCGATTGGCTCCGTGCGAACAAGTAATTACAAAGTTTCTGAAAATGTTTTAAATAGCGCCAAACAGGCAGGCAAATTAATGTATGTTTTATTCATATACGTGAAAACGTGATCTAAGATGATTAAAAAATATTCATGAATTACCTAAATTATCAGTGACAGCCTTTCAAATCTCTCCATTTGAGGTAAAGTAATCCTGCATTGTAATGTGTATAAGCACCGGCAACAACAAGAACATGAAACAACTGATGACTGTGTCCAGCAATGTCGAATCTCCCTGGCATCCACCTCTCGGGAATTCTTGTTGCATAAACTAGGGCTCCGAATCCGTAGAACATTCCCATTAAAATCTCGTACATCGTCGTATGAAGAGCCTCGGGAATATGGCGGAACAAGATGAGTTTATGCAACACTGGAACAACTCCCGAAATACCCATGCTGAAGAAGAGTCCAGCTCTAACACACCGGAACTCGGGGCTTTGGAAAACCGGCAATAGCGATACTATAATTGTGGAGATGCCGATGGTTGTGATGCAGCCGATGTACAGGTTGCAGAAGAAAGGATCACACATGAATGAGTAGTATACCGGAGGGTAGAATGAGGTTGTTATAAGCGCCGCTATGCCAGAGTAGTCCAATCGGAGCATTATGTATGCAAAACGTTGGGAATGACAGGAGAATAGATGGCATATACTGCTAGCAAGGAGACAGAACATAGCGCCACCTAAGAATGCGAAGAATGGCCAGCGTGAAATTGGCGGCTTGGCTAGTAATAACGGCGCTATCATGTTCACCGCTTCCTCTTTCACACTATGCTGCATTGCCATCAAAAAAACACAAATACAAAACATCACAATTCACAAACATAATTAGTTATTTCAAGTATGAACTAATTCAAATTATGAAACTGCGAATAACTCATTAAATCAGTTATTGTGAAACTGCGAATTCAGATTGTTTGGACTACAAGGTCAAACCAAATTATAGAACAGGACCTTATAACTCATAAGTACTGTTCAACGGATTGAGATTCATTTATCGACCAATTGTTTTCTCCCTTTTGAACTTATTTCTATAATTCTTTTAGTTGTCTTAATAGGTGTAATTAGCATGGCTCGTCAATAAGAAGTATAAGTTCTTATAATTAGAAATCTAAAATTAAAAAAAAATTACTTTTTTTTGATAAGGTAATTTGGGGCATCCCAGTAAGTATATTTTTCCATTTTTTAAAGACTTAGTTGTAATATTGTATGTAACTATGTTGTCTATGTATGAGTAAATTTGGGGAGGATCAGAATGATTACCAGAAGATTGAGGTTTGTGGTGTGGTTGGAATCGAATACACCATGTGGCATGCAACTGGAAAGGAGTTTAAGGAGATGCCAGTCAGGTAATGACGGAAGAGATGATTTGAGTTCTTGGTGTAAAATGTGAAGGTGAGACATGTGTGGCATTGAAGGTAGACATGGCAGATGTTGCAAGGAATGAAAATCCATCACCGATGGAAGCTTCATCACCGTGTAAATTGTGAGAGCCAGAAAAATAAAGAATCCGATCAAATGTCTGAAACCATCCGGCATGACATCATTGTTAGATTTAAAAAAAAAAAATCAAAATTGAATGAAACAGTCCACAACACTTACGTCCAGACATTTAACGTTTCGTTGTGTATTGAAAAAACGCTAAAGAAGATCTGCTTCAACGGCCATTCCGACCGGTAATGTCCGATGATGAATTCGTTGTCTTTCAGATAATCCGGAAGAGAATGGTAATCCACAAGCTGATGCTCCATCATCTTCTTCCAAAATCTCTTCCCTTTCCGCTCCATTTCCGCCTCTCCCGTCCGTTTTCCCATCGGAATCAAAAACCCCCAAATCGGGAGAGAAAAATCGCCCTAACGAAAATCCAGAGTGGGTGAGAAATTAAAAAAAAAAAACGATAGCGAACGGTCGACGAAAGCCGAGGACCATTTTAGATTTTTGAATTTCTCGCCGTCAATCTCGTTTCATCCAACAGTTGATATTGAAGTTTGAATGATTTCTTGGTGTATCTGACGGTCATAAATCCTACAAGTGTCTTATCTTTTCGTGTCGTGTTCTTTTAAAACTCATATTTTTTATTTCACACGCGTTTCGTGCTAGTTTTGACATATTCCTGATAAAACCGCCCACATGCACATTATGGGCCGGGCATGGGTCGGGCATGGGATCGATATTTCTAATGGATATCAAATGACTCAACCACTACCATATCCATGGGGACATTTTCGATTTTCCCCTCAATAGATGTAGATGTATATTTTTATATCTCTAGATGATATACGAGAGTCACATAATATATCACTGGTTACATCGTAATGAAAAATGACTACAAACTCTAATACTGAACTTTCAGAAACATTAATAATTATTGTGACCAACTGAGGTAATTTCTCTGTGTCGTCTGTTAATCGATGTTTCGCTCATATTTGACCACAGTGAGACTCGAGCTAGCTAGGATCATGACGGACGACAAAGTCGTAGTCACTTGTGTATAGCAGAGGTCATAGTCACCTGATGAACTAACTATTCAGTATTTAATCTCTCCATAAGCAAAAGATATGACAATGATGACGAAGAAGAATGGACACACAGACAAACGTCATATGGAGATACAGACCATGAAAGTAACCCCACAGATCTAACTGCCCAATAATGCATCAGTTGTTTTAATCCTACGTCCGTCTTTATTCTAGTTCTTTTTTTCAACCGCGATCTCTTTTGATCCATCCCCAGGTAAATTATCATCGAAAATGACAAGTTAACCATACAGACAATTTTAAGATCCCCGGATCTTTCACACTTCTGTATCACTAGCGCGTCAAGTTTTTTGGTGACGTCGCCAAATAAATCCAACTAGAAGCGGCACACCTACTTCTGATTCAGCAAGTTCATTGAATTCTGATAAATCAGGCAAGTTAGCTAGTCATCTTTTTTTCTAAATTGAAATTAACTATGCTGCTTACAATATCCAATCACGTAGTATTTAAATCGTTTGCAAAAGATTCTATTTAAAAAGAGACAGTAATATTATATTAGGTGATTGGAAAAGAACATGCGTCCAAGAATGGAATAGAGGGGAAAGTTAATGAGATCTTCCGAAGTTGATGTGTTTCGACGACATAACTCCTAACAAGATATTATATTCATAATGTACGACATGATTGGCACCTTTAGTTTTATACTAAGTTGGAGTTAAAGTTCTTATCTTGCTCCTGGTTCGAATCGTTAGACTCTGGATGATATATCAGAGTCACATAATATATCACTGGTTACGCGATAATGGATAAAACTCTGAGAAACATTAATAGACTTAAACTCTGTCTTCATGTTAATTAAGGTCATCAGTTGGTCGACGACTTGTTTTCTAATCGTCCTGACGAAAATGAACCATTTCTATCGAAATCAGATTCTCAGGCTAACATAATATACCACTGGTTACATAATATATCAAAGTTACATAATATATCACTAGTTACGTGATGATGGATAAAACTCTGAATTCTCAGAAACATAATTAATAGACTTAAACTATGTCTGCATGTTAATTAAGGTCATCAGTCGGACGACAACTTGTTTTCTAATCATCCTGACGAAAATGAACTATTTCTATCAAAATCAGATTCGTAGGCTCACATAATATATCACTGATTAAATAATATATCAGAGTCACATAATATATCACTGGTTACGTGATAATGGACAAAACTCTGAATTCTCAGAAACATTAATATATAGACTGATTAAACTCTGATCAGTTGAGTTAATCTCCATCGATCTATCTGTCTACATGTTAATTAAGGTCATCAGTTGGTCGACGACTTGTTTTCTAATCATCCTGGCGAAAATGAACCATTTCTATCGAAATCAGATTCTCAGGCTACTCAGGTCGAGCTATAACAACAAGTGGTACGTTCATTTTTGGTAATCAGCTTTCCGTGAGTATGATGATGTGACATGATACTAAGAATCCATCATTTTCTACGTCTGTTTTGAAATCTTGTTGAGTCGAAAGAGAGGTCTATTATCGTCACTCCAGTATTGTCTTCTTCTACAGTTTCCACATACCCTTTCAAAGTTAAAAAAAGAGTCAAAATCCGTCGTCGAAAGTCTGTTTTCTTGTAGTGATATTCTTCCTCTTCACCGCGCTCGCTTCCAGGAGTACAGAATCCGATAAAGCAAAATAAAGCTATCAAGAAAGAAAGGAATTGATTTACAAGTGGTCCTTCCTTTATATGAAGAGATAGAAAAGAAGAGCGAAAAAAAAGGCGTCAAGATCGAGTTGAGATTGATCAATGACTTTAATTCAAAAGTTATTCAATTATTCATCAGATAATGTTTGTACTTTGAATATAAATCTACGCGGACGCACAGTAGATTTCCGGCCGACCGACGCAGAGTTTTCACTGATTCTCACCAGTGTTGCTGTGTGGAGTGTGGTGGCATAACTCATTATAAGTGGTCCTTAAATTGATGTTAGATTTGAAGAAGAACAATGAGCATGTAAAAAAAAACATGTTCATGTGGTGACATCAACCCCCCCAAAAAAGAAGCTTGACAGCTTCAATGTGGATTGTGATATGGATGTCTAGCTGTCAGAGTACTTGCGAAATGTCTCATTACAAAAAAAAATGACATTGTATGACGGTCTTTAGATGACGGTTATAAGGTTATAATGAAGGTCATTGTAATGACGGTCTTTAGATGACGGATTTCCGTCATTGATCACTTACGTCTAAAAACCGTCATACAAGGTCTTATTTCTTGTAGTGTCTATAGTTAAATCGTAATAAGATTATGAACCTTTAAAAATTTTAATAGTTACTGTGAACAGTTGAGTTAATATGACCGGAGGTAAAAATGATGAGAAGGTGGTTAGAAGGGTGAGTTAATTAAGAATGGTTAGGGATAGGGGACCACATAGGAGTAGTAGCTTGGCACAATGGGTAGCTATCAAACGTGTAGGGACAGTGGGACCCGCACATCTTTTATGGAGGAGAAGGGTCGGTGATGGGTCTAAATCTGTAACCGTCCATTGCGAAATTTGGGGTCCATCGGGCTTCTCTACCGACAAATTCCAAGCCCACCACCACTACGGTTAACACATAAACATTGTTGGGGACCGCTGATTTCTGACCGTTGGATCTTCATCGGACAATCAATTTGTTCGGCTAGTGGGTGGTGTGATTCCAATTCGACCCTACCCGTCTTCTTATCCTCCTGTTGGAATTACGTATCTACCCTTTGTTTTCGGTTGGTTGTACTTGGATTTTATTTATAAAAAAATGAAGAAGATGAAATGACGGATATAGCCCTGGTGTTCAACCATGACATCAGCGTGTGGAGAATGGACAAGGAGAAAAGAGGTAAAATTACAGCTAGGATTTTATTTTTTATTTAATTGGGAAATAATAAAATAAAGGCGTATTTTAATTTTTAATTGAATTAAAAAAATGCAAGTATTTGAGAGAGGAAGAAAAAGAGAGGGGAAGAAGAAGATATCAGATATGAAGACGACGACGACGATGACGACCTCTGCGTTTCTTTGGGTTTTGCTTCCGGTCAGCTGAACTCCATTATTAATACCATCACTTTCTCTCCGACTACTGGAAACAAGCTGAAGATCGACTAATACGTGGCCGGAGGAGAGAGTGTGACGGAGAAAGGGAAAGAAGATAAGAAACAAGGAGACAAGAAGGGGACAGGTAATAGCTACGGCGAAGTCATATTAGCAGAAGAATAAGGTTTAGATTTTACAGAAAGACAGCGACGGCTCATATTTTGTAAGTTCTAGGTATGGTGATCGATCAAGACCAAACTTCTGTAGTTTAATTTCTCGTGAATTTATGAGTCCAATTATCATCACCATCAATCGGTGATGATTGAAAAATTAATAAAAATTGTTTTTTTACTGACGGCGATCGTTAATTTTCTCAAATAGCAGGAAAAAGATAGGTGGAGGAGGAGAGGGAGAGGGAGAGGGAGAGAGATAGAGATAGAGATGTCGGGATGGGAATAGCACCGCCACAGTCTTCATCGATTACTACTTGCAACACGTTTTTGGTTTCGCGTAATATCGACGACGTGCGTCGGTTTCATCATCGGAAAAGAAGAAACGGAGAAGATAACCGGAGAATAGTAAAAGAAGTGAATTCTACTGGTTCTATGTCCCAGGGATTCCACCACCAAGGTATCTTTGGGTTCTCCGATGGTTTCGACAGATCCACGCAGGCGTCTAATCAGCAGGAGCAAACAGCTGGGAGTAGGAGAGGTGGGGAGTCACCGGGAGTGAGGATGCAACAGCAACATACTAGGTTCGGTGACCCACCGTCTCTCGTGCCGATAGAAACTGCGGGAGAAGACCATTCCGGTGCTGTTGCAGCGGCGATGTACGATACACAGGGTGGAGCAAGTATGTTGTCAGATATGTTCGGTTTCCAACATCCAGATGGAGGACCGTCGGCTACTGATCTTCTTGCTTCTCAGATCCCTTCCGGTTACCGTTTCAACAGACCTCCCCCGGTACCGACGCCTACCGGAGACTGGTACGGGACCACTAGTAGACAAGCCACAGAGATGTTCCTCATGAATCCATCACAACAGCAACAACAACAGCAAAGATCTTCGTCTCCATCAGCAGTTATCCACCATAATTTCCAAACCACCCCACCGTCCGGAGGTCAACCGCCGTCGGCGCAGCCATTCGTGATGGAGGGGCAAGGACTTTCGCTCTCATTAAGCTCCTCCTTGCAGCAATTCGAGATGGCCAACAAAGCGCAGCAAGAGACAGAATTAAGAGTGAGAGAAGGAATGCTGTACTACAACAGTGGCGGCGGAGGCGGCGGTGTCAGTAGTACCCATCATCATCATCATCAAAATCAACCATTGCTGCAGCACCATCAGATGTTCCAACAAAGTCAACCTCAAGGAATACCCGTCGGAATCGGACAAAGTGGTGTCGTCGGAGGCGGCGGGCCAATGGAGGTAGTGAATGTGCTGCGACATTCAAAGTACGCAAGGGCGGCGCAGGAACTACTGGAGGAGTTTTGCAGCGTAGGGAGAGGTGGTAAAGGAGTAGCCAGTAAATTGAATCCTAGTAGTAGTAATCTAGCCGGCGGCGGTGCATCTACATCGAAAGAAGCTGCTACCACCACCACCACTACTACAACTACTACCAGTAATACGACAACGACACCTCCTCCTCCTCCTCCGGCGTTGTCGGCGGCCGATAAATTCGAACACCAGAGACGGAAAACCAAACTCCTCTCCATGCTCGACGAGGCACGTATATATCTCCCTTCCTTCTCTGAAACCCTAATTAACCTTCTTTGTGATCTTACTGTAATTACATGGAATCAAACCCTCCTTACCTCCCGACGAGATTGGTTCGGAGGTTGGTTCGGAGAGGAGATGATCCAACAACCATGACTGTAGATGACGTCATGCATACGTCTGTCTTCTTCAATAATTGAATTGGGTTGGTTTTGGTGTACGTTACAGGTGGACCGGAGATACAACCATTACTGCGATCAGATGCAGATGGTGGTGAACTCGTTTGATTCAGTAATGGGGTACGGATCAGCGACGCCATACACCTCGTTGGCGCAGAAGGCGATGTCACGGCACTTCCGGTGCTTGAAAGATGCAATCTTGGCTCAGTTGAAGCAAACGTGTGAGTTGCTCGGAGATAAAGACGGCGGGGGCGGAACCGGAATAACGAAAGGGGAAACTCCGAGACTCAAGTTGCTAGAGCAAAGCTTGAGACAGCAAAGAGCTTTCCATCAGATGGGGATCATGGAACAAGAAGCTTGGAGACCTCAACGTGGATTACCGGAACGGTCTGTCAACATCTTGAGAGCTTGGCTCTTCGAACACTTCCTCCATCCGTAAGTCCTCCGACCACCGTCATCTTCGCCGTGCATGCATGCATGCACGCACGCCTTTATATATAAAAAAGATATTCACAGGGATTTCATCGCAAAATTCGCAGGTATCCAAGTGATGCTGACAAACATCTCCTGGCGCGACAAACAGGGTTGTCACGAAACCAGGTACTGTTTATTTATTTTTACTTCATATACGCGACACAAAATAATGGTACGAATCGGAGGAGATTGATAAAATTAGGGTTTATGCAGGTGACGAACTGGTTCATCAATGCGAGAGTGAGACTGTGGAAACCGATGGTGGAGGAGATGTATCAGCAAGAAGCGAAGGAGGAGGAGGAGGAGAGAGGTGGCGAGGGTTCAAATTCGAGATCGCAATCTCAGAAACAAGAAATAAGTACAGATGAAAACGACCCGTCATCGTCATTCCCAAGACTCCACCACCAACAACAAGAACATAGATTCACGCCCAACGAGACGACGACGACGACAAATCAGCAACACGGTGGCGGTATTGGAATCGGAACCAGCAGCAGCGGTAATAGCTTTCCGGAGTTAATCGGATTCGATGCACACGGACGGATCACGGGGAACAGTACTAATATTAATACTGTCGTCACTGCTGTCACTACAGCTACTGCAGCAGACGAGGCAACAAATTACGGTGGGACCGCCGGAATGGTGACGCCGGCTGGGACTACACACATAAGATTCGGGACGTCCGGGGACGTTTCACTGACGCTTGGACTTCGGCACGCCGGTAACTTGCCGGAAAACAATCGATTCTCCTCAATGCGAGACTTCAATGGTTAGCATCTACTACAAAAACAAGACAAAACTCTTACCTCACCTCACTCCCAATTTATTATAATTAAACAAATCAATTACTACGAATCCGACATTTTATATATAAAAAAACAGAAAGATAACATAGAAATGTACAATGATTGTTTTTTTGGGTTTTGATTGGGTCATTGGTTTGTATAAAATCATACTGCTTACTTAATATATCAAGTCATATAATATATTATCGGTAAAATCGTAGTGTAAATTTATCAAACCTCTATTATTATTGATCAGTTGAGATAATTTTCCAGTGTTCTTATTGTATTTATAGAAAAAACATGTTTTCTTTTCTGCTTTTACAGTTAGGGTTTGGATTTTTTTGTATAAAATTATACTATTTATTTAATATATCATCGATTAAATTGTACATAGAATTTAATGAAAATACTTACTTTATAGGTAATATGATCGAGATAATTTTCCTGTGTTTTTATTACATTTATTGAATGACACACCAGACACAGATCTGACAAAAACATGTTTTCTTTTCTGCTCTTAGAGGTTTGGATTTTGCAGTGTATTCTTCTTCTGTCTTATTTTACAGCCATTGTTGGGGACCAGCTTGATACTTGTTGCTGTTATTTTCTTTTCTCTTCTTTCAAAGGATTGTCAACTTCCAACAGACAAACATAACAGAACATAAAATAAAAGCAATAGGAAAATTGCAGGAATGCATGATGATCACAAATTCATAGAATGGTATTTATTGGGTGTATCTGTTCTAAATCTCACATAACTACTACTACTGTTTTATTGCACTTTTAGGTATTACAAATTGCAATTGCCTTTTTTGAAAGTAGAATTTGGCAGTAGCAGTTAAATACATCAATGGATGGACACCTTATGAAAAAATTCAGTTTGTGGTGGAATTTTAAAGATGGGGAAAAAAACTATTGAATAATGTAATACTAGTTTGGGTAAGGATGAGAATTGAGAATCATCGTGGATGGTAATTCTAACTCATGTTTCAAAAAGCTATCGGCTAACTATATTGCAGCCAGTCTTTGCTGCAGAATAGGGCTTCAAGCGTGTCTGGTTGTAATGAACTTCTCTGCATATCGAGCATTTTGTTACCACTCCCAGGAGTGAATGGGGTCGTCATGGACATGTGGATAGCTAGAATATTACCAGCCATCTTGCAAAGCGTTGGATACTTCAAAGCATTCAGTTTCCACCAACCTAATATGTCGAATTCATGGGTGCGTGGGACAAGAGATTCTTCCAGGTATTGATCTAACTCAGACTTTGTTTGATCAATCACGGATGTTTCACAGATGTAGATGTCAAAATCTTGAAGGCCGTCATCACTGGATCGTGTGGTTGGCATCATGTTGTTATGATTGTAATTTCCATGATTTGATTCAACTTTCACCTCTTGACTAGTTATTTCCTGTCCAAAATGACCTAAATGCCCATTGTTGTGCTCGACAACAAAATTAAGTTCTCCATTATTTTGCTCAACCATGTATACCTCGCCAATGTTCTGTGCATGTGCCTCCTCAATGTCTTGTGTTTGTGTCTTCTCAAAGTTAATTGAAACATCAAAGTCGTGTTCCTCACCAAAATCACATTCTTGCCCATCATTACTACTTGCCTCAACACTGTTGAATTCCTTTTGTTCATGTTCTCTATAATGTGAATTTAAAGAACGTGGATGGTCAGCATGCTCCTTGTACAACTCATGTATGGCGTCATCAACAACTTTGATGTATCGGGCTGAATCTTCGCCATATATTTTTGAGAAACTGAACTCTACAAGCTTCATTTTGAAACGAGGGTCCATAACAACTGCAATGGCCAATATAAAACTGCAATCCTTCCAATACTGGTCAAATTTACAATGCATGACTTGAGCAATTTCACTAAAAGCAGAATCCTCACTCTTTAAGGCACTTGTCAATTCTAATTGAATTTTCCATGCTTCTTGGAAGTAAATATTCGAAGTTGGTTCAACAGTTCCCATGATAGTATTTGCAGAGTCGTATACAAGATTCAGATATGTACAGATAATTTCTATCTTCTTCCAATCATTGATTGTCGGTGAAAAATTGTAATGAGGATCATATTTTTGTAAACTAGTAAAAGCATGTTTGAAATCAAGGGCAGCAACCAACATGAGATATGTCGTGTTCCACTGCATTTGAACATCAAGGGATAAAGATTTGCTGCTTGGTATTTGATGCTGTTCAGATATTTGGACGAACATCATTTCACGTTCAATAGTTGCCTTGACATACTTTACACTCTCCCGAATATTAAAAATGATTCCATGGATTGATGCTATAACATCCTGGGCAACCACATTCAAAACATGTGTAAAGCAACAAACTACAAAGGGCTTCCCTTTGAACATGATGTAATTTTTATTCAACAAATGATCTCTCAAATTTGCACTGTAAATATCATGCGAAGAACAGTGATTATCCAAAGTAATGGCGAAGAGCTTGTACCTCATGTTCCATTCCGACAAACAGTATGCAATTGCATCACTAAGAGCATTTTCAGAATGAGGGCAAGACACCATCATAAAGTTGAGCATTCTCTTATGCAGTTTCCAGTCACAGCCAATGAAATGACCGGTGATGGAAACATATCCTAAAGTCTGATTTGTAGTATACAAGCCTATTGTAAGGTTCAACTGTCCTGGCATTGTCCCAAAAAGGATTGAAATGTTTTGCTTTTCTTTCTGATGGATTCTTTTAATTTCAGTTTCAATAGAATCTTGGCTTGGCATTTTAAACATAGACTGGAGGCTCTGGGAAAAAGTTGTGAAAAAAGAATGTTCCACCATACCCAAAGGATACTCATGCATAATGATCATCTTCGCCAAATGTATGCAGCTATCATCTTGGTTGAAAGAATGTGAAAAGACAGCACTTGATTTAGAGCAATGCTTAGGAGGATACATATTTGCTCTTGTTGGAGAACCAAGCATAAGAACACGTTGATTTTCCTCACGTATTTTAGGGCAGATTCCCATCATAATGTGACGCTTGAGATGGCTAGTGCCAGATGTCTTGAGGCCAGTTCTATACGCATATGACTTCTTGCATTGCTTACAAACTGCTCTTGAAGAATCAAAAGAAATGTCATCAACAGTGAAATATTCCCAAACAAATGACTTTTTTTGTCTCTTCGCTCTTGTCATAGGTGCTGCAGTTGGTATGGATTCTACAATTTCCATCTCATTATCACCAATTCCCTCCACAGAATATGAATATTGTCTCCTGTTAAAAAAACATTTGTAAAATTTGGAGAGGCAAATAAAACTTTATTGTCATTTTTTCAAAAAGGAAATAAAATGAGAGTTAGCACAGTTTTTCATGGCAAATAAAGTCACTGAAAATCTGAAATGGGTCGGCGCTTTTAATATCGTATATTAAATTGAATAATTATAATGTAAAAAACCACAAGTATATCCACATGACCACATGAGATAATTTGTGAACACAAACTTAATGCTAAATACATCGTTTTTCCAATATCGAGGTTGGAATCCATGGTTTCTCAGGATCATATGAAAATCTAATACAAAATTAAGGGTAGAAACAAGCTAGAGTATGATGAGTAGATTTTTTTGGATGATTTTCTTGTTGTGTGTTGATAAAACTAGCTAGAGTAAAGACTTTTCTATTTATTTGGACGTTGTTGAAATAACATTTCTTCTAGCCCTGTCAATCGAACGAATTCGAACCGGATACCCCTGTATCCGAATTCGAATTCGATTAGTATCCGGAAATCCGAATTCGTCCGATTAGTATTCAAATTTCAAAATCCGTATCCGAATTCGAATTCGATTAAAAATATCCGAATTCGGATATCCGAATTCGATTCGAATAACATTTATAAAAAAACCCAAAAATAATATTTTTTTTGTTAAAAAAACCCTGTAATATTAAAAAACACTGTAATATTAAAAAAAACCTATAACATAACAATTTAACATATAAAAACCACAACAAAAAGATTCACCAAGGAATAACACCATGGAAATATGTAAAACCAGTACATGTACATGGAAATAACAGCAAAAAGATTCACCAGGGAATAACCACAACTTTAGATAGTAGTTCACTAGTTCGTAAAAAAACATATATTCAAAATGAGTTGGAGTCAAACATATATATTACTCAGCGGGAGAAAAAAAAATCAGAGTGAGATTCTCATGTGTGAAAGGAAGATGAGAAAGGAAGATGAAAGAAAAATGAGAAAGCTTACCCGTTACTAAGATGAGAATGAGAAAACCCTAGCTACTTTTAAGAAAGGGGGGAATGGGAAATATGAAATAACAAAATAAGAATGGTTTATTAGGGATTTGATATTTATATTATTTGAGAATGATTTATTGTTGTTTAATATTTATTGCTAATATGGTCTAAGATATTTAATATTTACATATAGGTTATATTACAATATTATATTAGAGAAGTTAAAATTATAAAATTATTATATATTTAATATTTATTCGAATTCGGATAATTATCGAATTCGATTAGAGGTATCCGAATTCGAATTCGATTAGTGTCGGATAGTATTTTCTAAACGAATTCGAATTCGGATTTCGGATATCCATTGACAGGCTCAATTTCTTCAAAAAGAGCTAATAAAAAATATGTATTGATATCTATTATCAAGTCATCTAGATACAATTTATAATAATAACCGACATAATAATAATATAATGACACAAGTCACTGACAAAGGTCTTTTAATATCGAATATTGAATTGAATACATGTAAATATGTAATGTAAGAAATCACAATTCCGTATACTTTTAGAATTTATCAAAAAGAAACACAATGGTGGGATAATGATAGACAGAGAATGGGATAAACTCTTCAGCTACAAATGATTGAAATTGTTATTGTATCGAGTGAATTAAGCAAAACAAAACATCAGAATGGGTCTAAAATAGATTGAGCACATATCAAATCAAAACATTATCAATGAAAAAAAATCAGTGAAAGACTTCGAGATTTGATTATGATCATTTTTTTAGTTCAAAAATTGCTTAAAGTTATAACCAAAAAGCAAAAAGTAAATAAGAAGAAAGTCAAGAAACAAGAATCCATTTTTATTGGATCATAAATAAGTACCTGGAGCAATGTAATACCTGATGAGTGATGTCTATTCAATCACAGATCATGAACAAGCTGAAACACAAAAAACATCACAAAATAATTAGTTGATCATATAATCTGAAAACAACTAGTTTGGATCATATCAAAACTTATCTTCTGCACCACAAAAATTGTCAAAACAGAACATCCACAGCTCAACATCACCAAAACGAAACAAGAGAAGAAAAAAATAAAGATGGGACAAGAAGATCAACATTCAACCCAAATACTACTTCCCACATTCCAACAACCGAGACAGTTTAAAAACCAAACCTAGATAGATAGAAAGAAAAATTTGTGATTCCCTCGGGGCCTCTTACCATATGTCGACACCGTTGCTGGTTCTGGACCGTAGTTCGTCGAAATTGAAAGCTGAAAACCCTAGGGGGGCCGAACGATGATCGAAATGAGACCTGATTTGTTTTTGCAGACTTACTATTATATGGGCTTCGTAGCCCACCATAAATAACCCATAATTACCTGCTTTTTTTTAGCCAGGCGGTTAGACGATTCTAATCAACCGGAGATAATGGATTCTTCTTTGTTATCCGTTGGATCAAACTTTGATAAATAAGGAGGGTTCAAAAGAAATTGACCCATAAAATAAATAAATAAATAAATAAAACAATCAATCAATTCATTAAACATCTGAAGTTTCAACAATGGTTGAAAGTCGGGTGCCGTCGGTGACGAAGGATGGGTTAAGAAACTTGGCAACGAAGGTCCAGAAACTGTGCACATCTGTAAAATTGGTCAGAAACCCAAGAGAAACGGTAACAACCTGTAATCTGATTGGAGAACCAAATTCACGACGTTTGTTTGATTTCCGTCTCTTCTGCTGTCGTTGTTGATGATTTTCGTCGGCGTTGTTGCTGTTGCCACTTCCGTCGCCGTGGATCTTTCTAGCGGTTTCTGGAATTTCTACGTGACTGAGGAAACCTACGCCGAGAGAAATACCATTCTTCTCCGCTAAGTTCTGAACTGTTTCCGGGTTTATCACCGGACGGTTCGGCTGTCGTCGGTCTTTTATGTTCAGAGCCAGAGAGGAACCTCGCTCGTATTTGATCTTGGGGCCGTAGATGTAGACCAGAGGAACGTGGTCGTTTTCTTCTCCGGTGGGATCCGGGATCCGGAGTTGGAGTAATGAGGTAACCAGCCAGTTTGTCAGATAACGTAGCCTTAAGGTAGTTTTGTTTAGACCCATCATGGTTACGTGATCTAGATGTTTGCAGATAAACTCCGGTTCTGTTATGCTACTGGTTCCGGCCTCAGCATTACCGGAGTTGGCATCACTTATGGAAGAACCTCCGACGGAGTTGGATCGATGTTCATCTGTTACGAAGGAAACTCGATGTCTCGTGCTTCGATCACCGTTGTTTTCTTCCGATGCGAAGAATCTGTTGACTGCGGAGGTTGTTCCGTCTCTTCCGTCTAATAACCTGAATTCACCACCGTCCGGCTCTCTTCGTATTATTGCATTTTCTCTGCCGTCGTCGTCGGGAATAATTTCTTCGATCTCCCTGACGGTGTTGCTGTTGTTCATGTTTCTGAGATTGAGATCGGAAGTTTGACGATCGGGAGATTCTTCCGGGTCTTTGTGGTGGAAGTTGTTTGATTTTTGCGAGATCGATAAGACGGCGGAATCGAATGAAAGGAGACGGTCGATAGGTTTTGACGTCAGAGATGAGGTTGTGATTGGATGGTTTTTTCTGGTAACAAACCATGGAGGTGGATTTGCGTCGTCGGAATATCGTGTGTCGGCGGGAGATCCCATCGGAGAATGTCCTAGATTGATCCAAAAGGACGCACCATCAGTTTCATCTTCATCGCTTAAAATAGGGCTCTTCATGATCTCCCCAACGGAAACATTGTCTGTTTCATCCCATTGATCAGAACCACCGTAGTAGTTAACCTGATTCCTTTCCTCTGTCTCACACACTTCCATAACCTCCGTCGACGTATACGCACCAGAGAAAACCGGCATATCCGATTCTCGACGATGATCGGAGACTTGAATTCCGTCGTCCTCATTCATCACGGTCTTGTTCTCGAGCTCGTCGTCGACGTTATCACTCAAACCTCCGGTATAAGGGGAATCAACAGGGATGATCTTGACCATTCCCGATCCAATCCCACCATTTTCTTTACCCAAGGTTGCAATAGCAGATTTCCTGATCAGAAGGCATCCAAAACCCGTCGGATCCGATCCAAAAACTCTGTAGAACGAGGTGATGATGAAATCCGGCCGGAAAAGTGATAACCCGAGTGAATCCATGTCGTTGGGACCAAGAGATCCAGCATCGAGCAAAACATGCCAGTTATTCTTCTGTGCTAACGACATCCACTGATACGAATACTTGGTTCCGGTGACTCTCGATTGAACTGGAAACGCAAACAAACCAACCGCAGAATCTTTTCTCCCACGTTTTCTCTTGTAAGCAGAAGAAATTTGCTTCGTCAGGTCCGACGAACAGATTTTGAGCGTCGGCCATTTGAACCAGGCGTTGCTAACATGCGCACCTTTCTCCTTCGCTCTAGATTTCATCCAATTCACAGATTGACTCTCATGATCGAACATCGTAAGCAAATGTTTGTTAGATTGAAACGGATAAGATTCCGCCAGAAGCTTGAAGGCCGATCCTCTGCTGGCCGTGAACACCATTCCGTAATCACTTTCCGAAACATTCAGGTATTCCATTATTCTTCTCTTGATGCAATATTCCACCGTGCCTTCGTCGTTTCCGCTATAGAGGGCGTAGTTGCCGAGATTGGCGGTGATTTCCGACAACCGAAATGACGTCGATTCCCAGTACTGTAAGAAAGAGAAAAGTCCAAATCCACAGTAATCGAGGCATACCTTGGCAGATGAACCGGTGAGGTGAGGATACTCATCGAATCTCAGTTCATCGATCTTCTCCGACGATTTATACGCAGGATACATCATCAAGAACATCGAAAACGCCTCGTCTAATTCCGACAAGGATTCTTCTGTTTCGTAAGTGCTTTCCGCGGCAATCGCTGTGGAACGGAGGAATTCATGGTGATTGTGTAACCGTGCGAGTGAGCGAGATCGACTGTAATGATTAATCGTTTCATTCTCGGGTTCTGGGATAACGCCGTTAGGATCAATATCACCGGAGACAAAAACAAGAGAACCGTCTTCAGAAGCTTCCTCCAGAGCTTCCCGGATCTTCATCTCATGCAGCTTCCAAATTTGGGGCGTCCCGTCAGCATCTCCCCGTCTTCGTCCGTTTATCTTCTTTTTCTTCCGGTTTGTAAACAACTCGGCGCACTTGGACACCGGCTTCCATATCGCCATAGGCATGTGACGAGAGCCGTGGAACGGAGAACGGGGAACGAATTCCGAATCTCGTCGGAATTATCGGAGAAGAGGAAGACGATGATGATAGTCAACCAAAACCAAAATCACCATTGCTTCCTCGATACTCAATTTCTGAATTATCATCATTAAAAAATTAAATAAACATCAGATTAACATGAGTGGCTGAGTGACAGGTGGAAGGGGTAAATATGTCATTCTGACGGAAGATAAGACGAATATGGTCGAATGAGAATCGCACCAAACCGACCGAGAAAGTGAACCACATAGTAGATCGGGGCTCGAACAACCACCACACAGTATTGGTCCCCCAACAAAGGTTTTTGTGTGAGTCTGTAGTGCTTTGGAATTTCGCTTACTGATTTAGACTCACCACCACCCAATATTTGGTGAGATAACAATCTCGGTCGTTTATTTTTAAATTAATGATGAGATGTAAGGGTTATATTAAAAAATTAAAAGAATGGACAACTATTTAAACGGTAAAATAAAAGAAAATTCATATAAGGTGAGATGCTTCATTTTCAATTCAAAGAGTCATTTTAATTTAGTCCCTTTAACATACGATGAAATGGATCATATCTCGTTATCTCATTGTTCCGTTCTCACTTAAAAAAGAGTTAGGTCAATAAAGACAAATACATTTCTTGAAAAAATAATGCAATACATCTTTTTCAAAGATAAATTGTAATAAAACTCTCATTTTTAGTTCACACACAGGTCAGCCACATTTCTTGTAAGTTTAGAAATGTTCATCAGATTTGTGGGATTGATTATGACCAAAGTTGCAAAGCTTGCAGAGAAGTATTGGTGTGTTGTTAGAATCATTCACATATTCTACCAGAATGACCATACCTTTCACAATGATCATAATACAATTCTGTGTTAAGTTTCTATCCACCCCTCTGATTTAGGAGTGAGTGGGGACGGGGACGGAGCGGGGAAATCCCCGGTCTCGAAAATCGTCCCCGTACCGATTATTTGACCGGGGGACGGGATCCCTGGTCAAAATATTATTAAAGTCAAACCAAAGTCAAACAGAGACTATCAAAGTCAAACCCTAATAAAAATAATTTTAAAAACCTAAAAATAACCAAAGTCAAACAGAGAAGTTCCTTCTAGAATAAAAAAGATCAGAAGAATAAAGCGGTGAAACAAATGTCTTTCGTCTAGACGGTGGAACAATATTTAGAGAATCCATAAGCGGTGGAAATTATTTAAACAAGCGGTGGAAAATCTTGTTTCGTTTAAGAGGTGGAACAAGCATACAGCGGTGGAAGTTCTGTCAACCCTATTTCATTAAAAAAAAATTCAGACATGCGAAACTTACCTTAGGACATCGGTGAAAGAAGATATCGACGCTCGGCGGTTGAACAACTGAACAAGTTACAACTTACAAAAATAAGAATTAGGTTTAACTTTTTATGTTTTTAATTAGGAATTTAGGATATAAATTTAATTTTACAATTTTACAATTTTAAATATAAATTTATTTATTTAATATATTGTATAAGGTTATTTATATAAGTTATACAATATAAAAAAAATTATAAGGTCTATATACAATTTTCTCCGGGTACGAGGATTATCCACTCAGTTGTTTTTCTTTTCTGAACATTTCTTTGCTTCTTATCTTGAATTGTCAGTGCATACACCTTGCTTAGGCTTGGAACTTGCTCTCCACTTGATAAAATCTATCCTTTGAGTGGCATGTAAACTTCATTCATACCTAGCAAAAAGTAGATGGTCTTGTCAACAGCTGCCAATTTCTTGGTTAAATTGTCTACACAACCACCATATTCACATGCTAGCTTTGGGATGAATGAGTAAGGTTAGCTCATTGGTCTCATGAACTATTAAGGTTTCTGAGGTCCATCGTTCGAATTTTACTTTGTACATTTTCACTTAAAATTACCCGATAATATATTATGTGGATCTGGTATATCATCCGAAGGTTGACAGCTCTACATCTGTGGAGAGGTACCCTCCGTTATAAAAAAAATTGAGACGAATGAGTTTAATTAATCCCAAAAGGTCAATTTGTATCTATCTTTTGCCAATTTAAAAGATCTGTGGTGCATTTGTATCTATCTTTTAAATCACCTCAAGCAACAGATGCTATCTCAGTAAACAGTAGCTAGGATTGTCGCTATCTCTGGTTCAACTGAGTTGTAGATCCAAGATAGAACTAACCCATTACATGTCTCCCAATCATCCATAACATCTTCTCCTACTTTTGGCCTAGGCATGTCTCCAATTACGAATCCTAATTTCCTCCTCGACATCAATGCGACTCTCATAGCACAATGCCATGAGTAGAAGTTTTCCTCACCCTTCAATTTTTTTTGTCACAATGCACACTCTAGGGGCATCTGATGAGTGCACATAGCACAAGCTACTCTTGGTTTGGCTAAGACCCATCACCCTTCTTCATTTTTCTCCATCACAACCTTGCTCTGATACCATGTAAACTCTCCTGATATTCGATTCCAAAGGCATGGACGACGTGCGAGATCTGCAGCTCGAATCCGATGGCCTTCCGTAACCCTATTTATATTATTACAATGACTTAAGTTATCGGGCTTAACCCATTGTAAATTTTGGCATGGCTCATACGTTTATATGATAAATTAACCTTGTTCTTCAATAAAACCTTCATATGAAAAACCCTGCACATTTTCGAGTACTGATCGAGTTCTCTTGTTTGAAAATTTAAACCCAATTAGAATGAGGGTAAATTTTATAATTTTGAAGAATCTAGGGATGAAAATGTAATTTTCTAATAAAACCTAAATAGCTAAATCCCTAAAAAAAACTAACTCTCGACCTTCATTTTCAGGCACTATTTATTCCATTTATTTCTCATATCAGGCGATTCAGGTCACATCAAGGGCAGCAGGTAGTTGTGCGGTTCTACCGGAAGACCTGCTGGTATCCATCCAGAGATCCAGGAATCCTGCCTTTTCTAACTTGACGATCTGCTCGTCTCCTCCAGATTCCAATCGTCATTGTTCCTCTACATCCCTCCTCATCGGTGAGATTTCGATTCTTCTAGAGTTCTACTCTTGGAATTCCCAAATCCATCTAAACAACAGTTCTAATTTACAAACTTTTATTTCGGCTAAATGTTTGATTTTGTTTATTTTTTCTTATTCGGTTTCCACTGATTTTATCTTTGATTGTATTATTAGTTTATTACTCTTGTGTTTATTTCCAATTATTTTATTTTTCCATCATGTATAGTTGCATATTCCCCAAATCAGTTTTTTTAAATAGTAATTCTATCTTTACTTTTTTTTATTTCCCATCTACTTGACAACTCTGATCAAATATTGAAAATAGGAATCTATAGTTTATACCGAATTATTAATGTTTTAATCGGTAAAAATTTTGATTTGAAGTTTTGAATAGTTTCTTTTATGACTGTGCTATACTTCTATCATGTGAATTGTCAATTTGTATTTATCATTTAATTTTGGAGTCCAATAAGGGGTTTTGCTTTCTTCCATTACTTAAAGAAACTACAACTTCATAAAAAATAGTTATATTTAATTTAGTAATTTAGTTCATAATTTTTTTGCATAGCATTTACGCATTTGGCATATTTTGAGTTGTGGCTAAGAAATAAATATTCCGGTTGTAAAAGAACCAGGAGAAACAGACTGTGGTGGAAAATTGCAGCTGAGAAGAAAGAGCAGGTGATTTTTTCATATCGATCATCATGATACATGCGGTAATAGTGATGAACACGGAGGGGAAGCTCCGCCTATCTAAATTCTATAATTACAAGGTAGTTTCATTCATCAATCTATATATTACGTTGAATGAAATTGTTCGTTCTATTTGATAGCTTCGACCTAACACTTTCTGATGAAAAGGGAATCGTGTGGATTTTAAATCAGTTTTGTTGTTCGCTTGAAATGCAGTCACCGGAGGAGCAACCAGAGCTGATTCGACGTGTCTATGGAGGTTTCATAGAATTTGAAATTAAAAAATGGGTATTTTGATTGATTTTCTCACTCATTTATCAATAATTGTCTTTTTACGTTCCTTGGTGATCCAGCCCTTTGTCGCAGACCAGAGAATGTCAGTAACTTTGTGGATTCTGCTGACATTTTTGGTTCGGTACTTTTTCTTGTTTTGTGTAAATGTATATTTTATTAACAGAGTACTTGTTCACGTGGTTTACATCAAATTTCTATCACATTACATTATTTACTTCAGATTTTTCTGATGATGTTTGTTGTGATCTTTGCAGGGCACTCAGTTAGTATATAAGCATTATGCAACTCTTTACTTTGTTTTTGTGTTTGACAATTCTGAAAATGAGCTTGCTATGCTAGATCTCATTCAAGGTACGACGATGACATTGTCTTTGTTAATCTGAATTCTGCAAACAGCATCCTTTTTATTCTATTGTTACTGAAAATGATGTTTTAAATTTTTTCAATGTTATTTGAATTCGATATGAATACAGAATATAGTGACTGAATAAGCTTATTTTCATTCAGTGTATCACTGTTATGAGTTTTCTGAATAAAGAAAAACTGACATTTGATTCAAAGTATTTTTTCCAGTGTTTGTTGAAACTTTGGACAAATGCTTCAAGAATGTCTGCGAAGTTGACATCGTGTTCAATTTTAACAAGGTATACTTTTAAAAAGAAATTATAATTCACATTATAACATGATTCTGTTATTTTTATAATTCACAGCTTTAATAATACAATTTATATGCAAAATAATCAGCTTTAAAGCATGTTATATTTTGCAGATGCACGCCATCTTAAATGAAATTGTATTTGGTGGTCAAGTGCTGGAAACGAGCTCAGATGAAGTGATGAGAGCTGTTGAAGAGATAACAAGGTCAATTCATTTCCTCCCAATCCATTCTGGAAAAGAACTTTGCATTTGTACTCATCTTTCTGATATTATACCTTCCTTTTTGTCCATCTTTTATGCTTACAGGCTTGAGAAAACCTCCACCAATCCAATCAGCTTTGTTCCTAAATCCGTTTCAGGAAGGTTTGGACGTTAGGAAATCGGAATCACACACTACAGGATCTGAAGAAGTTAAAGGATATAGAGTAAATAACTATTAAAATTTCTGACCTTATTTTGCCTGCTCCTCATCATTTCAATTTTCAACCAACGCAATTTATGACCTTGTTTTGATTATCTAATTTGATCACAAACACAACTCAGAACATTCACTAATGAACTATTTAGAAAAATGACATAATATTTGATTCCTGTGAATTTAGTTGGTTCTTCTGGAATTTTTGGTAATAGTCTGATTGTGACACCTGCCACAACCATACTTTTAACAAAAAGATTTTACAAAAAGATTTTTTTTCCCTCTTTTTTCCCACAACCATACTCTTTTTACAATGGTTTAGATTCATTGTCATAATAATGTGAGCGTTTTTGAACTCACCCTATGCTGAGTTTACTGGATAATTCTTGTAGTCTAATAATAAAAGATATCAAAGACCAAATGGAAAATATTCTCAAAATCTGGAAAGATCCTAATTTGATTGCTGAACCTAAATAATTAAAACTTTATCTCACATTCAAAATTTAAAAATACGACCCTTCTAAATTTAAATAATAACACAAGAGAGTTTTTCAAGTGTATAATAACTTTACGAGGGTAAATATATAAAAACATCTTATAAAGTCTCTGAAACTTTCCACACCTTGACGCTTTTATCCAAACTCCCACTGTATACAATCCAAACAGGTTTGGCGTTAGTTTTGTTATCCGGGTCGGATTCAATGGCGAGACACTTGACTGGACCCGTATGCCCGGATAGAGATGCAATGCAAGAATGTCCGCTGGTCTCATTGGGTTCTCTTCTCCACACGCATATCGTCTTGTCAGCAGAACCACTTAAGATGAGTTGTCCAGCTACTGCGAGGCAGAGTACCGCGAGTTTGTGGCCACGTAGGACTCCACCGTGGGCCATTTGTTTATCTTTCTCCCAGAAATTTATCAGTCCGTCTGATGAACCACAGTAGAGGATGGAAGACAAGGCGTTAACGGCGAGAGCGGTGACGGCGCATTCTTGTTTTAGAAGAGTTTGGATTGAGTTGTGCTTTGTTGATTTAGCAATCAACTCCCGACGCCATACTTTGACTGTACCGTCGGCGGAACCAGTGAACACCATATCATTGAATCCCGTCACGACGGAGTTAACTGCATCGTCGTGTGCTGTGACTGATTCCAGGCATTTGGAATCGGTGACGCGCCAGACTTTGAATGTTTTGTCCCACGATCCAGAGTAGATCAGAGTCATGTCGTCGTTCAGGGAGAGACATGAGACGGTGTCGTAGTGTTTGATCCAGAGCGCGTTGCGTTTGTGACGACGTGCCTCGACATAGGTATTGGGATTAAAGGAACTTTTTAAATAATCCTTAAGCTTTGGAAGAGATCCAGCTCGTTTGTGTTGAGTTGGATTTCTTCTAGAAACTTTCCACACACGAATCTTCCCATCTTGGTGACCGGTGAATATCCGATCACCTGCGATCACGATCGCCTTAACAAGACCACTGCTAGACTTAAATCCAGCGAACTCATTTAGGTTCTTCCAAACCCTAATATTCTTGCTATCCGAGCCAGTGTACAGAAGATTCCCTGACGCCGCCAATGAATAGATGTGTCCTTCTTCGCGAACAAGCGAGCCGACTAATCCCGTGGGGTTCTCTAAGGACGACGATCCATCTTCGGTAAGAAGATGGGAAGTATCTGCCGTCTGGACGATCCAAGGAGATCTGGTGAATGGCGAGCCGCCATGGTTCCATGGAGACGAATCACCCGCTGTTGCGTCGAAGTACAATCCACTTGTTGCAGATACGCTACTGTGGCGTACGTGCTCATCGGTGTGTGAGGAATCGTTGCCGATGTCGGAATGAGAAACGTCGCCGAAGTTTGTTGGATTGGGAACGTCGCCGGTACTTGCCATATTTAAAAAAAAAAATACCGACCGCCTAATTCGATATAAATAAGAGACTTCGAAAATTATATTTTGTGAAATAACGGCTTTCTGTTGAAATGGTGGGTGAATCAATAACTGCCTAAATGGGATTATGTTAGTTAAATTTATTGTTATATAATAGCAAAAATACCCATTAAATTACTAAACTTGCAAAAATACCCATTAAATTACTAAACTTGCAAAAATACCCAAAGTTAGATTTTCTCCAATATCAAAATTAGCTCTGTCATCAGGTAAATTTAAATTAAAATATAAAAAGTAAGATTTGAACATTAGACCTCAGAAACCTTAATATTATCACCTGGTTAATTATATTTTTAGTTAAATGATGCCTCGATAACCCGATTTGAAATCAAAAATTCAAGACAGTATGTAATGGAATTAAAAATAAGCAATCAAAACTCAAAACTAGAAACAACCCAGCAAATTAACTAAATAATATCAAAGCAATTTTAGACGAAAATAGATAGTCTGTTTTCTGGATGTATCGGCAGAAACGAGAGAGATCATGTTCCAGGTTTACGACGTCCCACGCGAGCAACAAAACCTGCTTTGATAGGTGCCACTGATCTGGAAGAACCACACTACAAAACAGAGAATACAAACCTATCAAGCAAAAGAAATTAAGTATTCTAATAACTGAGATTTTAGTGTGATTCATTATCCATAACAGCTTATATTGCATGTTCAATATAGTCACTTTTGTCT
The DNA here is from genome assembly GCA_001185155.1 of Zostera marina. Classification (NCBI taxonomy): domain Eukaryota; kingdom Viridiplantae; phylum Streptophyta; class Magnoliopsida; order Alismatales; family Zosteraceae; genus Zostera; species Zostera marina. The sequence continues at coordinate 237,990 of LFYR01001077.1, read as the reverse complement.
ATTAATTCAGGAAACGATTCCAATAAGATAGTTGTGATTCCATTGAATCTTAATGTGTGACCGTTGATCATTCATCCTATGACTTAGATTCCCTATCACACAAATATCTCACCTCAACTATCTCATCTGAATCAAGTCTTTTTAAATCATTGCTTATAAGAAAAATAATAATGAATATAAAAAAATGTGTGCTTAATACATTTTTCTTCTATCAACAAACCAGAGAACAGAGTACATTCTGGATGTTGAATTTCACTTTACCCACCGGTGGTCGATGTGCTTGTAAGTGGCTAAAAAAGCTCGGCACAAGTGAAGAAATTTAGATGTGTTCAAGTATCTAATACATGAACTTGACCGAGTGTCTGACCATGCTGTATAAGATTCTGCCAGACATTGTCACTAAATTTACATGTGCTCATTCACATCAAATCACTATTAAGCGTTTACAAATGAGTTTACAAGATCAAGTACTGATCCGATGGACAGATTGAGCGTTATAAATCATGCTTAGTTGTCAAGGAAAATTTCCTAGATTGAAGGAATAGACTTTTATGATACCTTTGCACCTGTTGCAAAGTTGGTATCAGTTAAAACACTAATTTCCCTAGCACGGTAGAAATAGGAGCTCTCTACTCTATATGAAGGTATCTCAGGCTCGGATCATATTTATATATATAAACTATAAATAAAAAATTTCATTTCAAAAGATAACAAATAAAGTGGACTTATATATTTTGCATTTTGCAACATAAAAATTATTTAACAGCTTCAAATGTTTACTTTAAAAAATTGTGAATAGAAAAATAAATCAAGATACCTGTTCGCATCGCAGAAAGAAGAGACGGTTCTCCTTGATAAGAATGGTGTCAGGACTTTTGCAACCATTACATATGACGTATTCATCTGAATAAAAACAAGTATAAAAATGTAAACACATGTTAGATATGAATCATTTCATTGAAGAAATTAAAAAAGAAAACTCTTCGAAGTAATCATGGTACTATTCCTCAAGAAGAGTAACAAAGTGACTACTAAACAACTATTAATATATTAATCCTAATTAATTATTTATGAAGTAATTTTTTTGATGGATATTTATGAAGTAATTTCAGTAAATAGTGCAGAGCATAACCAAATTGTGGTTAACTCTTAGCAGCATTGATATAACTTATATATGCCATCAAATACAACATCGAGTGGAATGTGGAATGAGGCGATCACATTAAAACATCTTCTAACATATTATTTCTCTATACAATTGGAAGAATGAAAACAGAGATGGTTGCTTATACTGTGTGATTAGAATATTAAGCATACTATATAGTATATACCACATAGTTTTTTGGGATCTGACCTAGGCAACTCAAAAACTATGACATACTACTGGAGTTGCAAACATGTTAATGATCTAAAAAACCTATCTCACATTCTCACCCTCAAAATTGTAAAAAGATAATGATAAATAAAAAATCATAGAATACATGACGTTGGAAAAAATGATTTTTCCTAAAGGATATTCTTCTAACAAGAAACTTACTGATGTATCTTCGAAGTATTCCTTCAAAATTCTTGGGTGCAAATCTTCCTTTAACAACCAACCTTTGTTGCCCATCAAGAGATCCACTTGTTCCCATCTCTGCTAGTAAAAATGTCATAACATGCTCTGGCTGCCTATGCATCCTATGAATACATAAAAAAGAAAAACCCCATAAAAAATTGAATTAAAAAAATCAAAGAGCCAAGTTAAAACTTAAGAAAAGATAAAATAAAATACAAAAAATAATAAAGTATGCAGTTCATATAAAAAAAACAAGATAAATATAATAACCAAAGAAGATGGCTAAAGAAAAACCCCATAAAAAAATTGAATTAAAAAAATCAAAGAGCCAAGTTAAAACTTAAGAAAAGATAAAATAAAATACAAAAAACAATGAAGTATGCAGTTCATATAAAAAAAACAAGATAAATATAATATCCAAAGAAGATGGCTAACGAGAAATATGCATAAAAAACATAAAGTTATATCCATGAAGTTAACAATACATTGAATTTGTCGAGAATAAAGATATTATCCACTTACAAATGAATAAGGTAAAACAGAGCAAAATACTAAGAATATATTGGATTTGTTAAAAAGGGCCTGATGACTAAGGTCACTAAATAAATATGATCATAATATTTTATAGTTTAAGTGAAAAAAATATTATTTTTGGCTAATAATAATAAGTTTTCTAATTGAAGTATTCAACTATATGGGTGCAACGTAAATATTTTCTTGAAAGTTGGATCATCTAAAGTTATATCATTTACGTAAAAAACAAATAAACAAAAAATCTGATTTTGTATGACTTAACTCCTGTGTAGCCTGACCTTAAATAAATTAATCATTTCTTACTTTATTTTGTAAGAAAAACACAGAATAATTTAAAGCATATGGCAACTGGCAATAACTAAAAAAAGTATATAACATACAACTTCAACAAAAAAAAGTTAAAAAGGTGAAAAAAGAAAAAGTGGTTACGTTTTGCAAAGATCCATGAAATTAACAAAGACAGTTTTTTTTGTGCCTTCCCGAAGCACCTGTGGTGGCCTCATTACAGTGCGACGCCTGTCTCCCGTAAGATCAGGATTATTCTCACGTAGGATGTTAAACACTCTGTATAAAATCTGTAAGATAAAAAAAGACTCTTACTGATAGTATTGAATTTTGTGCAAAAATGTAAGGATCTTTTAATTATGAGATAAGTATCAATAGAAATGACAGATCTGTCTGAAACATATTTATCAAAATGTCAGGACTAGTGAAACCTCTTCGTATTTATAATCACGATCTGTGCCTTCCCATGGAAGTTGTGGTGTTCCCAGACTAATGCCTTTTCCTTCTTCATTTTCCTCATCAATTTCTCCTCCTGCATTGTTTGTGAAGAAAATTAAAAAAATATTTTCTAAGAATTTAATAGCACCACTGCAAGCTTGAAAAGTAACTGAACCATTACAAAATGACAACTATTTAAAACGAGAGCATTTGGGCAACAACTCAATCAAAATAAATTTACCCTCAAGTCTCTCTCCAGCATCTAAAATATCATCATTTGAGAAATCGGTAACTACCTGTAACAATGAATTGTTTCAATATAATCCATAATATAAGCATTTAGGAAAAGAAACTATTAGCATGAATTAGGGTAGTGAGAAAAAAACCGGTTTCTTTTTCTTTTTCTTCTTATCTCCAAATGTAGATTCAAGACTCTCAGAAACTGGGAAAACAATAGAAAAATTATTAGATCAAACCACAATTTCCAAATGAAAAATAAAATTTGAGAATAACCTGACAAATTCTCAATCTTCTCCGACACATTTTCCACCTCATCAGTAGGTTCTTCAATCACAACTTTCTTCTTCTTCTTCTTCTTCTTAGAGGGATCAAACGGAGCAACAGCCTGTGATATTACGAAAGTGAAAGACTATAAAAATCAGAAAACCAAAGAAAAATCAGATATAAAAGATTCTAAATGCTCAATACTGGCTCCAAAATATCATAAAAAAGAATTAGAAGAAGTACTCTACCTCCGCGACTTCCTCTTTCAGATCAACTTGAGCGTCGTCCGCCATGTTTAGATCCTCCTACATCACAGAAAAAAACGCATTCAAAACAAATCAGCTTTCATTTTTCTCTATCGATCAAACAATTCAATGTAAGTAGATAACAAATAGGTCGGATGAGGAAAAACGATGATATCACGAACGTCGATCGCCTTTTACCTTCAGATTCAAGGGTTTTCGCCGCTATGTCGAAATTTGAAAGTGATAGTCTATCTTTAGAAGAAAAAAACAAATCAAAGATCGGAGTTTTATCATCTCCATATCGGCAAAATAAAAACGGAGATCCCTAGAACCCTAAATTCAAAAATTGATAAATACCTAAATGAAAAACAGAGAAGGAGTCCGGTTGACAGAGTGAAGTTCGACGAACAGGAGCCGCCGGCAAGGAAAATCTCAGCAGAGAAACGGGAGAGAAGTTCGACAAGGGTTTGTCAAATCTCTATATATCCCAAATCCCAATTTTGTAGGGTTATTTATTTATACACCCCTCAATTTATATTTTAAAAATATATTATAGATTTATGTAATTTAAATAAGTTAGTGTATTTTATGGTAAATATTCAAGAGTATACCACAGTAACCGCACGTCTGATGTGAACTTGCCGGAGTGACCCCTACGGTAAAATCTAAATGCTCCTACTCCCCTCCCTCAGGAGGACACTCATCTTCTCCGGCGAGCACAAGGCTTTCTTCTCCACGGCGATAATCGATACCTTCAGAACTGCACTCCGTCCATTCCCGGACTACAAACCTAGAACTCCTTCAGTCCAAGACACCGACTTCATCCACCATATCGTTAGAACGCTTAAGCACCGATATCAATTCGACCAAATCCCCAATATCCTCCGGCCTTTCGCTTCAAAGTTCCGTCAGGATCATCTCATCTGGATCCTTCCTCATCTCAAATCCGATCACACTCTCGTCCTCGACCTCTTCCGCTGGTTTCAATCCAGGCGCCGCCAGCCAGTGTCTACCGAGGCGTTCGCTATTGTTTCGCACATCTTCATTTGCGCTAATAGGATGAACACTGCTCAGAGTTTGGTACGGGAGGGATTGAGTTCTCACAGACATTTCGTCGAATGTATGGTGTACACTTATAAGCACTGGTCTTCCAACCCTGTGGTTTTCGATTTTATGGTAAGGGAACTTTTGGATGCCAAAAGAATCGATGAAACGTTGGTTTTTGTTCGGAGATTGTTTACCTACGGAATTGTTGTCGCAGTTGAGGTTTTGAATGTTTTGCTTTTGAATCTTCATGTTGATGTCATGATAAAGGTGTTTGAAGAATTCAGTGAGTTTGGTGTTGATTGGAACCTGATATCATATAATTCTGCTATTCATAGATTATGTATGGTCGAGAGGATTGAAGAAGCTCACAAGTTTTTCGTCGAGATTAAGATCAAAAGTGGGCAACTCCCTGATGTGGTGAGTTACAGTACATTGATCGATGGATACTGTCGGATTGGAGATTCAGAGAAGGTTTCGGAGCTTTTTCGAGAAATGGAACTCAATGGTTTAAACCCAAATCAATTCACCTATAATAGTGTGCTTATAATTCTTTGTAAGAGTGGGAATATGATGGATGCGGAGAAGGTGCTTGTAGAAATGTTAGACAGTGGAGTTACTCCCGATGAATTTGTGTACACGACGTTAATAAATGGGTACTGCAAGATCGATGATTTGAATTCTGTCTATCGATTGGTCGAAGAGATGAAGACAAGATCATTGTTTCCTGACACAGTTACTTATACAGTTCTGATTAATGCACTCTGTCGAAACCAGAAAATAGTTGAAGCAGATAAGATTTTTGAGGAGATGATTTGCAAAAGATTAGAACCTGATGAAGTAACCTACAGTGCACTCATTGATGGTTTTTGCAAGGCTGGAAATACTAAGCATGCATTTGAGCTCCACAATAGAATGATCAGTTTGGGATTGATGCCCAATATTGTGACGTACACCAGTCTATCCGACGGCCTTTGTAAGCAAGGAGATGTGGGATCGGCAAATGAGCTTTTATATCAAATGTGCGGAAAAGGACTGGAGCTGAATGTAGTTACGTATAACTCTTTGATTAACGGTCTTTGCAAAATTGGAAATATCAGGCAGGCTGTTCAGATTTTTGTGGAGATGGGGGGAACTGGACTTTCACCTGATGCGTACACCTATACCACTCTTATTGATGCCTATTGCAAGTCTGGAGACATTCAAAGAGGCCATGGCCTATTCGGTGAAATGTTGAAAAAAGGAATTGAACCAAGTATTGTCACTTTCAATGTTTTGATGAATGGATTTTGTCAATCAGGGATGGTTGAGGATGGTCGAAAGCTTCTGGCATGGATGATTGAGAAGGGCGTCGTGCCGAATTCTACCACTTATAATTCACTTATGAAGCAACAATGCAGCATGAAGAACATGAAAAATACAATGGAGATCTACAAGGAGATGTGCTCTCAGGGCATTAAGCCTGATGAAAACACCTACAATATTCTGATTAAAGGGCATTCCCAAGCAAGGAACTTGATTGAGGCGAGATATCTTCACAAAGAAATGACAGAGAAGGGATTTAATCTTACTGAAACTTCGTATAGAGCATTTATCAAAGGTCTTTTCAAAAGGAAGAAAGTGATTGAAGCAAGAGAAATGTTTGAGGAGATGAGAGGAAAGGGATTTTCCGCTGATAAGGAAATGTACAACATGTTTATCGATTATAATTATACCGAAGGAGATATGGAGACGACCATTGAACTCTGCGATGAAGTTTTAGAGAAATGTCATGTGCAAGTGATTCAATGAAAAAGCTTAGTGAATTGTTTTTTCAGAAATTTATGAAAATCCAGAGAAGCATTTGCTGATTTGCAGGTAAGTGAACCAATATCAGTATTATATATATATAAATTGTTTCAAGAAGTTCTTCTTCTATGTAGTTGAAATTACAATCTTATATAGGAAAAGAAGAAGGAAGGAAGAAGAGGAGGAGGAGACACAGAATTTACCAGACATGTCATGCCATCTCTTCTTACTCGGTTTCCTCAACGATCGATTCAATTTTCAGAAGAACGAATCCAACTGCAACGCCAACGAGTGTCAGTCCATTCATGATCGCGGCAATCTTGAAAATCTCATCAGGGGCAGAGCAGGTAGAAGACAGTGCTCCCCCACCTCTTCCATTCGACCTCAAAGAGTTAACCACCTGAGAGAATTTATAGTTGGTGCAAACTGGGCCTCCCAAATTCGCAATTTTGTTGCTTGCTTTCAAACCATCAAAACAACCCATTCCTTTGATGTAGACCACATTAGTGCTTCTGGTCTTTCTCCTCATGGTGGTTGTGGCAGAGGCCATGGTGGCTGTTGGGATTATTGTGGAGGAAAGCATTGCAGCCATTTTTTCCAATTACCCACAATTACAATCTGAATGAATGAATGAAAAAAGAAAGAAAAAAGGTAGAGATTCGAAATTGGGAAGAGAGGTGAGTTTTGTTTAGTGCTGTGGGTTTTCTTATCTGTTTGAGACTGTGTGGTGGACAAAAGAAACATTGAGTTGATAAGGTAAGGTTGGGGTGTGTGGTTTGCACATGACACTACAGATTCTATATCCAATGGATGAAGAATGCAATGCAGTTTGACCAAACTGCACAGAAATGTCATAAATTTGGTAATTTTTACCTTTTTTACCTCCTAGACCAATGTCAATTTTTTTTAGGGGTTTTGGAGGCTACAAATTAGGGTGAGATGAGAATCGATTGAAAATTTTGGGGATTTCATTTATGGTAAAAATAAAATTAACTACTTGTATAGTTATATTATATAAAAAGAGGATGAGATTTTAAATAAGGAATGTTTTTTTTACAAATTTTTTTTTTACAAAATACAAATTGTATTTTAAAATTCGTAAAGAAATGTTTTATTATATTTCATATATAATTTAATTTTTAAAATCTTACACAACTCGATTAACCCAATTGGTTAGAAAAATCCAAAGAATTACTATTAAAGTGACTGAAAATCCAAAATTCAAGTATCAGTGTATTTATTTTAATTTTTATTTACTTATGAAATACTACTTCCATCTCACCGCTCTCATAATTCTGAGAGTTAGCTCATGGACAGCAGTAAAAATGCATAAATTACCAAGTTAGTTTTTGCTTATCATTTACTACAGTAATTAGTAAGGTGGGTTTACCAGACATGCTATTTAGTTTGAAGACCTCATGTAATTACTACAGTAATTGGCTGAATCAATACGGAGGGTGTGGGGTGGATCGCACGTGCTCACACCTTTTTTTTGTTTTGAAATTTATATATTATCAAATAGTTTTAATTCAAAAAAAAATAGTGTCGAGTTAGTGTTTAAAGTTTTGACACGATTAATAATAATATCGGTTTAATATTTGTTTTTAAAAACATGACACGACACGATTATATGACATAATAAAACGAAAATATACTATTATTAATTAACTATGTTTATTAATAAAATATTATATCCATATAAAACCTTCTAAGTTTTATATAAAATATTATATCCATGTATCCATAAAATAATAATGGTAAAATAATAACTATATAATAAGGTAAAATAATAAAAATAATTATCATCTTAACATATTTTTACAATTAAACCTTATCTTTTTTTAACGAAAGAATAAATGATATATGCAGCAAGATTCAAACCCTGAATTCCTAAATGTTTTAATAATTACTGTGATTAGTTGAACTAATCTTTCTCTGCAAACCCTAATCTCATGGTTAACAGATTTTTAATTTTTTATGGCTTCGACATAGATTCTTTAGTCAACTGGTCATGGTAACCGTTAAGGTTGTTGATGGTTCAAGATTTTATTTTTACTGTGTACGTAATTTTCATTTAATTTTCACAATCGATAAAAAAGGTAAAAAAAAACTCTAGATAGCACTTTTTTGGTAATTGGGCTGTCAAACTTTCCTTGTTGGGCCAAGTTGAGTAGTCTACAGTGTGTTATCAATTTGGGCCTTTTATTTTTTTTTTTTCTCTTTCTAAATTAGCCCTCTTCTTTTTAAATAAATATAATAATTTTTCTAATTGCAGTTCTAGGGTTTCAGACTAAGTGGGGAAGCGAGAAAGGAGACGTCGATTTCTCATCTTTTTTCTTCGGTTCTCAATTCTCAACATGGCCGACGATGATTACAACGAAATGGATATGGGGTTTGTAAAATTTTTATTCTTTTAAATTTCGCCTTTTTTGTGCGTTGGATTGGTATTTGGAACCCTAGTTTTATATATCTGTCGGGTTGGTATTTCACTATGATGCAATACCATATGCATTTAAGATTTGCGCTTCTTTTTTTGTATTATTGGTAAACGATTGATTGATCATGGGGTTAACATACCTTTCGTGATTTTTTTGTTGCCAAGTTTATGTTTTTAATTTTTTATGTGAATTTCAATAGAGTTTATTGTCTAGACTCTAGAGAACAGTGAAAACTACAGATGACCATGGGGCATAGTAGGGTGTCGAGTTTAACTCGGATTGTTGGTCTTGGGACTCGGCTCGGTAAGCTCGAGCTTGGCAAGTCCGAGCTTAGCTCTACAGCTCGTTTGACACCCTAGGCATAGGTTTTCAATTTTCACCTGAAGGCTTTTTTACCCGTCCAAATCAGGTAGGGTATGTTGTGTATAAGTGTTTTATTTTATTTTCTTATATATTTACCCTAAAATTTTGAGTATACCCGAGCCTGACCACTTTGGGTAGGATATGAGTGAATATTTTTTACCCAAACTAAATTTTTACTCAATCAAATTGGGTAGGGTATGGACTGGTATGGGTAAGTCCATAATCTGTCCATGGCCAGCCCTAATCAGGCATGCCATTTCTGATTGATACCTGTCTGTTAGAAACTTTAAAGTTTACATTCAATGTTTCTTAAATAAATAAGTACTTAATGTACCTTTGGTTTGATTGTTTTCACCAGTTTGTGTTTAAAAAAAAATTATATGAATTTCTATAGAGTTTAATGCCCTGAAAATTGACAGAGTGACAGACTATTTTTGGTTGATACATGTCTGTTGGAAATTCCAAATTTCAGAGTTAAAAACTTTAAATTCGACCTTTTTGAATTAAATATGAACTATTTGTTAATGTGACCATTTGATAATCAAGCGATCATCGCTATCATTTATTTCAATAATCTGAAATATGAATAAGATTTTAAATACATGGATACGTGGGGAGCAGCCACCTATGTATCCTATCCACACACGCACTAGGATATTTTAGTAATTTTATTAGGATATACACTAATTATCTATTTATAATAAAGATCTCTTTAGGGTGTTGAGATTGAGGAGGCTGTGGAAGGGGTTTGTATGCTCATTGCTCAGCGAGTTAGCAGAGCTGGTCATTGTCGGGGAGGTTGCTGCAGGGAATTCCGTCAGTTGGACAGAATTATGATTTAGAACTATCCGTTGTGATTTGCGATTCTGTTTAAAGTAATTAAAATTGAAAAAATTGGCAGATTCGGGCCAAGATCCTCCTGGATCCGATCAGGATCTTCCTAAGACTAATTCCCAAAGAGATGCGTACAGCATATCTCTTCCAAATCATGCACAAGCATATTTAAGCACGCACATTTAAAACCTTGAACATGAATAACATTTGTAGATTTTATAAGAACGAGATACTTTGATGGATATTTTTTTGATCAAGGATCGAGATTCATTTTCCATTGCATTCAGGCTCTATCGGTATGGTTGTTTTGTTGAATAGTAATTAGTTATATTTTTACTTTAAATCTTATAACATCTGTAATTTTCTTTTTCTCTTTTCTGGGAACAATCCGATTCAAATAATCTTTTATGGTTTGTTACATAGTTTTAAAACCTCCGCTTTCATACCAAAGAGCTTCTGAAAGGGATATTTTCCAACGCTTCTTCCAGCACTTCTTGCCATCACCCATTTTATCAAATAGACAAAATCTTGTTGCTTTGGCTATACATGATTCAAACATAACTTATTAACACTATCTCGACTATTCTAATCTTAATACATATCTTAGAATGATATTGACTTTGTTTGTTCTCTACATTTAGAATGTATAAGTTTTTTAATTATTTGACTGTTGAGGATCGAGTCGTATGTTTAACACTGAATTGAATGAAATAATGCACAGATACGAGGATGAACCACCAGAGCCAGAAATTGAGGTAATTGGTCTTTTTTTTAAACATGCAAATTGCAATGGTAATATTTTTGGTATGCTCCAATTTTTATGCTAAGATGTGTTTAATATTTATTTTCATGTGTATGGTGGCTAAATAGGATGGTGCAATGGAAGAGGTGGACAACAATGATGATGAAGTGCCAGATGCTTTAATTGGTGAAGAAGATAAAACCGACATAGAACCAGTTCAAAAAGAAAGAAAGACGTCTAAATACATGACAAAGTATGAACGAGCAAGGATATTGGGTACTCGAGCAGTGCAGATCAGGTTTGTCATGAATTTTATTAGTCTGTTTGTTATCTCATCAGTAATTTTTTTTCCTTTTAAATTTTGCGCAGCATGAATGCACCTGTGATGGTAGAGTTGGCTGGCGAAACTGATCCACTAGAGGCAAGTATTATACTTCAAGAATCCCATAATTATCTGTAAACATTTTGTTTATGTCACTGACTCACTGTGCTATGAATGAATGACACTAATAAAAAACCCCTAATTTCTGTGCTCAATTTTGCCCAATCCAGATTGCAATGAAGGAGCTTCGACAGCGGAAAATACCTTTCACCATTCGACGTTATTTACCTGATGGAAGGTCTGCAATATACAAATTTATATTCAATTTATTTTCCTTTTTTCTTTGCTGCTTTAATGAATTAACATCCCACCTATTGTTATTGCGATTAACAGTTATGAGGATTGGGGAGTTGATGAACTGATAGTTGAAGACTCTTGGAAGAGACAAATTGGTGGTGATGGGTGATCATCTCTCTTTTCATCGATGATCTTTTCATCTGAGTATTGAATAATTATCTAATTAGTTCTTTTAAGCATTTTCTTGTGAATTGAAGACAATTGGTTTTTAAACTTTTTATTGTATGTTGGCTGATCTAATGATATCACTTGTTCATCCATTGTGATGGAGCTTCAGAGTACACTTTTCTACAACCTAAACCGATCTCATTTGATATTTTCTGTATATACTTCTTATGATCTCTTTATGGTGCGGTCATATGATGATGAAAAGTTAAATCGTGAGATAAGTTATAACCATTCAACGAGATTGAGTGTGTAAGTGATTAACTCAACTAATTACATTAATTATTAAAATTTCTGAAAGTTTAAGATTCGAATCTCGTTTACATTTTTACTTCCATTATAAAAAAGAGAGTAAGTGATAAAAGGACAAGGTTGTCAAAACAACATCATAGATAACATACCTCTGACATCTTTTCAACTCTTACACATTTCATCTGAAATGTACCCTCTCTTCTTCTTTTCTTAATTAACTAAGAAATATTATCAAAGGAAAAAAATTCTAGATGATTAAAGAAGATATCTAAACCCTATTTTTTTAAATCCAATTAAGTAATGGTAATAAGTTGATGTATATCAGTTATTGTAATGAGGAGATTCTTAAATAGAAAATCCTCACAAAAAAGGCAATGAGCTCCAACTATTTCTCAGCATGAAAATGAAAACCTACAACATCAGGGCAGATTCTGCTGATGCCTTTTCCTCAACCTACCTGCAACAGAATCTGGACTTGGTGTGAAATTCGCATAGAAAGATTTTGGCTTCCTTCCTTTTTTTCGACCCAACTGTTTTTCTGGAAGTGAGTTCTGCTGTTTATTCCCATCAATGTTTAAAGGGATTACCAAATCAGAAGAACCATCATGACTTTCAGAACTCTCGCCAATTTTCACAATTTCAATAGCATTCGATTTTGTAACTTGGTGTGGATCAGCTTCAGTATGACTATTTTCCGGCTGCAATAAGGGAATCCCAACAGAGTTTTCTAATAAAAGTATCTCACCGGATTGTGGAGGTTTTTTAACAACTGTCATAGAAAGCTCTTTGTTTTCTTTGATTGGACTTTCAGAGGTTGGTTTTTCTGAAATCACCTTGGCCCGTCGAGTTTTTATAAGATAATGAGCAACCGATTTATACCCAAGGTTAAATATCTGTGTAGAATATCAAAAATTAGAAAATATAAACCAAAATACCAAATAAATAATTATTCGTCCATAATGTACACAAAAATAATGAAATATGATGAACCGTGAAAGAAGCACACTTTTCTGTAAAGAGAACCAGTAGGGGGCCAATTTTTCTTTGATCGACAAATGCTGCAGTTACAGATTCCTCGACACACTGGACAAATCCAATCTGGATTCTTATTTGCTTCAAGCACATTCTCACCATACCTTAATCAAAGATTATAAGACATTTGTGTTGATGGATAACAGAATTTTAAAGTTTTAGTTGGAAAACAATCACCTCATGTATAAGCAATCTCCACAAAACTGTCCTTGAACTATTTCACACCTACTGCAATGTGTATGATGACCAAGAGTTTTTTGCCTGCATGTGAATTCTGAATTTAAAATAAAAATAACGAGGTCTGAACAAATCAGAGCCATGATAAAAACCCTAAAATTTTCAGTGATAAAATAACGATTTTAACTAATTAGTATTTCAACAGTTTTTTATAAATACTATTACACTTCATTGCCACCTCTTTTTTTAGAAAAAAAATAATCAAATCCATTGTTACCTGATTTACATCCTACCAACCCCTCTGTAAGTGTTAGTTGTGTAACATAAATAACTGAATATGTAAGCAGTAAGATCCCCTTATTCTAAAAAAGACGTTAATCAGTTTAGGTATCAACGATTTAAATCCGTAGAAATCTCTATTTCGTTATTCTAACTTCTCAATTTAAACACAATAATTTGCCCTCAAGTTTAAATTTTATGTGCCTACCTATAGAAGAGTCTTAAGCAAAACTAATCAATGGAGTTCACAATGGTTCTTGTAAAATTATCACAACTACTACAAAATTGACAAAACAGCTAACTAAGAAGGACTCAAACTTGATCCTTTGAAATCACCTTCCTATTTTAAACATGTCACAACATAGCAAGCAAAATGAGCAAATCCCAAACGAGTCGGAATGAGGATTCATCCCCTAACCACTCATAACAAGATGTCAATCAAAGCAATTTAAATTTTCAATATGATATGAAGTTTAAACATTTTTTTTTATTTTTCAAAAGCCATTGTTGGCCAAGTCGTTTCTCCTCCTTCCCCTCTTCTTAAAGCCTCTAATTCTCACACCTCCCTCTCTAACTTATGGCATCCTTACATTTTTTTTTCCTTTATTTACCCCAATAAGAGTTATCATTCTTTATTTATCCCATTTGGTCCTTTCAAATTAATTCACCCTCAAAATAACTTAGTTCACCTAAGAACGATAAAAAAAATCTCCAATTAGGGATTTCAAAAATCGGAACCCTAACCTGCATTGATGACAAGTCATCCCTTTGATTTGATCGTAAATCCTCCTACCATTAGAACCGCAACCATCGACAAAGAGAGTCCAATGAATTTCACAACTACCCAGCATTTTCTCATGTTCCTCAGTGTAAATCTCATCCTCGCAAACCATCTCTACAATGCTGCCCATACTACCTTTGCCACTCCTCGATTTTTTCACCCTGACATGTACGTCACTCTCGTCGTAACAAATAGGACTCGAATTCTGTAATCTGAATACAAGGAATAAAAACAGATGCGAACGAAATTTAACTTTCTAAAACGCCTTAGAGAAAGGGTAAGATACTTAACCTACTAGAACGCCGTGAGACACTATGAAGCAATAACGGAGTTCGTTTAATGAATGAACGCTTTGTTGTTCTTGAGATTTGATGTTCAGATTTGAGCTTTGAAGCTAGATCGGCGAGTCCAAGCTGCTGCATCCTCTCCAGATTCTCTCTGATCCTCTGATCGCGACAACGCTCATATCCATCATCTTTCGCAACAGACACTGGTGGTGGCGGCTTCGATTTGGGGATCTCCAAGTTCACCGTCCCCTTCCGGCTCCTCGTCGCCACCATCTTCCAATCTCCTCGCCGTATTCCTCGTCCTCCTCCTCGTCCACTCTCGATTGGAGAGAAGGTACAAATGGCACAATGTCAGAGAGGGAATCCGAAAAGGTAGTGGCGTTTTGGGGTTTTGAAAATGATCATCCAAATCCAACGGCTAATATATTTCCATCGGATCCAACGGTTTAATGAGTTGGGGTTCTCTGACACACTGACAAGTGTGACAACTTCTCATAACTCATATCCGACCCGAATAAGATATTACTTAATTTCAAAAAAAAATATTAATATGGAAACTTCTTTTCTTCTTCTAAAAAGATTAACTTAATTGGTCACAATAATTTAAGCTTGGCAATTCGTGTTGACACAATAACACGACTGACACGACTAATTTTTTCGTCGACACGAACACAACCCGTATCAAAAAAATTTAACACGAATACGACACGACTGAATCCGTTGTGTATATAATTTTCATTTAATTTTTACCATGAAACGTCATACAACGTAATCATCAGAGGAGAATGAAAGCCACGACCGATCCGAGGAAGGTGGTAATTAGGAGATGCATCGAGATGGCCAGAATTAGATTCGCTAAAGGAAAATTCAAGAGGAGGCATAGCTCCGCGAACGAACAGAGGACGCTGCATCAATGGGACGCCCTTCTGACACTCATCCATGTCGGCAATAGATGACGGAGGTTAGCAACGGCTAACTGCCGGACAATTAGGTAGGTTTAAATTGGTCGCACATTTAAATTACTGCTAATCATGTTTTAAACTCTTAATCTCTTTTTCAATATTAAAAAGTAACCTTAAAAAAAACATCATACATAGTTACAAACCACCATTGACATTCATCTCAAAATAGGAACCACCATGATTATCTTTTGTTATAAACCCTGAATCTAATCCAAAATTTACAGTGACAGATATCTATGATTTATGCAAACAAGAAATTTAATACACGTAAATTGTAACAAATTACAAATACATTATAAATAGTTACATATATACATGAAAAGATATAAATGTATGTGACAGATAAAATACAAGTACATGCTAGTGTTGGATATATCATACAAGACCAAAGTTGTTCTCATATTTGGAGCAAAAAAAGAAACGGGGAGAGTGGAAGGAAAGAAGCATAATCCAACTAAATTACATTGCATATACTATCTCCCCGCTACTGTCTATATCAAGCTCAGGGTCGGAGTCGAAATCATCCATGTCATCATCCATGTCGAGATAATCTGGGAAGCCAAGGTTGATACGAGAGCCAGCAGGGGGGATAGTGGCTTCGGCTACAATCTGCATTATCTCATCAACACTTTGCATTGGTTGATCTGCCTCTTCGAATTGACTGTTCATGTTTCCGTCCATCAGATCCCCAGGGAGATTCTTCAAGAACCATGGGTGGTTTCTAATCTCAGACATGGTTATTCTCTGCATGCAATATCACACTAATCAAGATACAAAATAAATTCATTTCTGTGATTAGCGCAAAAATAATAATTACCTGTGCAGGGTTTGCTTCAAAGATTCTGGATATGAGACCGTGGCATTCTTGGGATATGTGGCCGTAATCAGGTATGGTGTACTGAACGTTCAAGATTCGCTGGAGGGTGGATATTTGATGATCAATTTATTAAGTAATTAACGGCGACGGCGGTATAAGAAATCTAAATAAAATCAACTGAAATAAAAAAGAAATACCTGTATCGTCTTTCGAAAGTTTTTGGGTTCTTCAGGATCCTCAAATGGATATGCCCCAACTAACATTACATACAGAGTAACTCCACAGGACCATACATCTGCAATCTGTGACAAAAATAAAATGACATTATTTATTTATGAATTCATACCAACAGAGAAACAACCATTAATAATCGCTAAAAAGTAATATTGATTACAGTGGTATTCATATTTCTTCTTTATTTAATACCTTGCCATCATATTCTTTCTTTAGTAAAACTTCAGGAGCAATATATGCCGGTGTCCCAACAGTGGACTTTGGTTGTGAATGCAAAAGTGAAGACTGAAATATCAACATTTAAAGAAATAAATGTTAAAAACTTAGATAATAATTGACAGATCAAGCAGTTTGATTGGTTCAATTTACATAATTAACTGATTGATTGTGCATAAGTGCATAACCAAGGTTTTACGTATATTTTCAAAAGACTTGGTACAAAGGATGAACATGAAAGTAGAGGAAGAAATAATTCTACATATGAAAGTTGAAACAATGAGTACATCAGTATATGTCCAAAACATCAATTCTAGTGTATTAGTGTATTCTATACCTTTGAATACCCAAAATCACAGATCTTCAGGCGAGGAGCAGGACTTCCATCCAACAATGTATTTTCAAGTTTCAAATCCCGGTGGCAAACTTGCTTCATAAATTTTACACAAAGAAGTTTGAGAAAATAATTTTCATTTCATTTAGCAGACTGCGATGCTGAAATTGATTTTTTTATTTACCATTGAATGACAGTAGCTAACTCCAGATATAAGTTGCTGAAAAAAGAATCGAGCCTGTGGAGAGAGAGAGAAAAACATGTCCAAACCAAGAACATAACGAAGAAAGAATAACGATGTTCAGAGGCTCAGACAAGTAGACAACTGACCTCATCTTCACTAAAACGACCAGCATTACGTATCCTCTCAAAAAGCTCACCTCCAGAAGCATATTCCATGACAATGGCCAAATGAGTTGGTGTCAATATGATCTGAAATAGGTAACAAAAATTGAATCAACGATCACCATTTAGTAATAATCACCGATTAGAGATTTTTGAAGAAGGGTATCTACCTCTTTAAACCTAACAATATTCGGATGTCTCAGAGATCTATGGTTTACAATCTCCCGCTGTACATTTTCATCAATCTGCCACATGTTTCAAACTTTCAATCGTACATGAGAATGCATGACAATCATTGAAATTTGATTCTGAATAACTAACCTAATAGTGACGACAACCATAATTCTAAAAAAATATGATTCTGGCATCCATTATCCAATAAACCAAGAGAAACAAAAGAACCACATGTTATTCTAACCAACCATCTGCAGAAATCGATTTTTTTCTGATGAATCCTAAAACCTAAATCCCTAAATGGGTAACCCCAAAAAATCCCAGAAAAACGAAAAAATTATAACAATTAATAGTGAAAAATTTAAGTAAACAGCACCACCTTGAAGAACCCAATTTGCGTATGATCATAACTAATCATAACTCATGCATATACATAAGACATAACAGATATCAAGATTGGCAGCAATAAGATAAAAAAATATTCGGCTTGTTTTAAATATTGATTGATTGATTTATTATTATTGCCGAAAATGAAAAGAATGATAATGAATAGATAGAAGAAGCAGAGAATACAAAGATGATTGGAACTTACCTTCTCCCCTCTCTCGATGTACTTGACGGCGTAGAGATCCCGGGTTTGTTTATCCCGCATCAATCTCGCAACGCCGAAATTTCCAGAGCCGATATCTTTAACAAGCTCGTACCTATCTCCATCGTGCATTATCGGCATATCCATCCCAGGTCCAACAGTCACCGTTCCTCTATCCATCTCCAAAGATCCAATTTTGTTCTCTCCCTCCGTCACATCCCCAGAAGACCAAACACCCAAGAATCACTCGAATCCGAGAAACGACGTGGAGGCCGAAAGAACCGTCCGATGGCTTCAAAGAAAGTGGGCGTTGTTGGTTGGACGATAAGGACTCTTGCCCAACAAGAAAGAAATCGTACACCGGAAGTGATTCGTTCCTAGGGTTAGATATTTTCCCGTGGAATGGATTGCGAAAAGAGAGATTCAGGTCAGTCGAAGCTGTTCCTTCGTCGGCGTCGACGGTGACGAAAATGAAGCCGTTGAACGGAACGGAACTGCGATTGCGCAAATCGAGCCGGAGAATGAAAGGGAGAAAAAGAAGGAAAAAAAATTTGTAGCGTGCGAAGAATAGATTTTTGCAAAGTGGAAAAAAAGTAGGAGAGGGAATGAATGCTGATTTTTCAATCGAAATTACCATTATAACCCTAACCCTAAAAATTATCATTTTCATTTTTTTGATATTTCGAAGAATAAATAAATATGTAATACATAAATAAATTAATTTAAATTAAAATCAATATAAACCTGAATGCCGTCCAGCACGAAACCGCACCCGTTCTCACCTCTATGCGTTGTACTTTAAATGTGTCGTCGTGCATCATCAAATCGTGTCCAATAATATTTAATTCAATGGTTAAAATAATGTACTGCAGAAATATTAACATATGTACGACGTAAAATAATATACTGTAAAAGATACTAACACATGTACGACGCAAAGTCGATTTAATGAACAAGATTAATTTAACGTATTTTGACCTCGATATACCTGATAATTATTCAGGTTTTTTATTACTGGATCATCTTATTGACAGTTACGAATGAGAAATACGGGATGACCTTACCCTATGATCTGCCCTGAACAGGAAGACCGAAATACGCGAAACAGGACGGGTCGGGTTTAGAGTGTCAAATGAGTCGAGCCGAGCTTTTGCTTATAAGCCAAACTTGGGCTCGGGTCGTTAAGGAGTTATCCAGACTCGGGCTCGACTCGTTTTAAGAATTGTCAGGCTCGAGCTCGGGTTCGAAGCTCGCGAGCCCAGGCTTTAAGCTCGAACTTAACCTGCAGGTTAAAATAAATAATTTAGAGACATGGGAGATCGATCCGAAACCTCTCGCATACTAAGCAAACGTTTTACCATCTGTATTATATTTCCATTTTCTCTATATATATCATATTTTTTATTTTTTTATACTTCGTACCGAGCCCATCGAGCTTAACGAACTTGAGCTTCTTTACTTGACACCCTTGTCAGGTTCATTGAACTCCTGCCTCGAACCCGACCACTGGAAAGCGGAATTCCGGTCACAGAAATAATTTCAATCGGTTGATTCAAGTTAGACTCAACCCGAACATAAAATGATCAGGTCAGGTCCAGTAGCAGTCTGGCCCAACAAACTAATGACTGAAGCCCATATAAATGGATCCATTTACGTGTTCAACGTATTTTGGAGAGCAACGGTCGAATAATAATTTATTTTTATTTATTTTTTAAAACCCAACGGTCACTTCAGTCAGTAAAAAAAAACTAGCCGTTGGAACTGCTACAGTGTTTATAACAGCAATTAATATATACACTACCTGGTTCCATTCCAATATTTCCGTGAACATCTTTCCGATCACTCTCATATTTCTTTCCAATACCAGCAGAAGATCAAATCTTGTCGAATCTTTCTTTCTGTTTTTTTCTTTTAATCACCATCTCAAGACGCCGGAGCACGTTTTCTGTTACTCAAATTCCGGTCACAGAAATTCGTCAGGTTTCTATTCTTCTTATACGGAAATTTTGGTAGTGATTTGGTTTTTTGTTTGTTTGTTGATTTTTTGGTATGTGCTGTATGTGTTTGTAGATATGCCTCAGAGAATGTTTGTGGCTAAGGAGAACGATAACAGAGAGTCGAGATCTTTGCATCGATCAAGATCGCCGGGGAAACATTCTTCCGCCGCCAATAAAGGAAACAGGAACTTCATGGCTCCAACGATCTCTGCTTCGTCGAAACGGAGAATCTTGTCGGAAAGAAACGAAGCACCTCAAATCGTCAGCAGTAATAGGTATTCTTTGATAGCTGGCTCTGATTCTGAGATGTGTTTTGGTAATCAGAACGTTCGTGATAAAAAACCTGATGAAACTACTATTCCTACCACTTCACCACCACCTCCACCTCCAGATCCGCCGGTTATAGCTCCTTTGGATGCTGATCCATCAGCTGTTACTGCTCCTCCATACGATCTCGATAGAAATTTCCTCTCGCCGAGACCTCAATTCCTTCATTACAAACCCAATCCTCGAATCCATCGCTATCTTGACAGAAACCAGCACCTCTTTGAGCAATTCTCCGACGACAGTCTGTCTTCTGAAGGCTGTGATGACGTCGACGATGACCATGATGAAGAGGATGAAGATTCCGGTTCCGATACCCATGACAGTCTTCTCCAAGAAGACAAAGTAGAAGAACCAGCAGAACCAGAATTAGTAGAAAAAGAAGAGGGTGAAAAAGAAGAAGAAACTGAGATCAGAAGCAACTGCGATTTGGGAAAATCCAGAAGAGGTTTCTCTCGTCTACGCAGTTTACACAAACCCAGAATCCTTCCGGTTGTTTTCATGGTAGTTGCAGCTTGCTTTTTATTTCCTGCAATAGACACTCCTGTCATCTTCTACCACGCAGAGGCACCACCGCCACCGTCATCGCTGTCACTGCTATCATCACCATATATAGAACCAGGACTGTTCTTATCCAGAATCAGACAGTACATATCATTACTAAATTACATTTCTCGGCCAAGAACAGAAGAAGGAAACCTCGGTATCTTCTTCGTCCATTATGAATTCCTTAACTCAACAATAGACCAAGAAGAACAGAGCTTTGTTGGTTTTCCTGCCACGAAACATTTCGTTGCTGATGTTGATATTGATGTGGAGGTTGTCGCCACCAATGAAAAAGAAGTGCAACCAGAAGATATTCCAGTCGAGGAAGAACATGACCAGAAGGAAGTTACAGAGGAAGCATCAGCAGAAGCTCTGGTTGAAGCTTCTGATGACCCAACCATAGCAGTACTGGAGCTAGAATCGAAGCTAGAACCAGAGCCCGAGCCAGAGCCAGAACCAGAATTAGTTTCTGATCAAATAGAAGAGGAAGCTTCTGATGACCCAACCACAGCAGTACCGGAGCTAGAATCGAATCTAGAACCAGAGCCAGAGCCAGAACCAGAATTAGTTTCTGATCATATAGAAGAGGAAATGGAGCAGCAGGTTCACGAAGAGGAAGAACAAAATGGAAGTAGCAGTGATGGAGATTCCGAGCTTCGAATTGAAGATGAGGCAAAAACATCACCATCCACTGCAGCAACTACTACTCTTCCAACAAAAAACGCCGTCGTTGTTGGTGTGTCTTCTGTGATTGTAGCTCTTGCAGCTTTGTTGCTCTCTCTGTACTTCCTCACCCAGAAGAAGAAAAAGAAGGAAGCGGAAGAGATGGCACCATCATCACCTAGGACCACTACTATATTCCGCTCCGATGGTTCGAATGTGTTGGTTTCCGATCATACCCGACAACCAGATCAGTCGGCGTCCATGTCGATCTTGGCACCATCATCCCCTAGGACCGCTACTATAGTCCGCTCCGATGATGAGAATGTGTTGGTTTCCGATCATACCCGGCAACCAGATCAGTCGACGCCCATGTCGATCTCCGCCGGCAATGATCATTCGTTCAATGTCATTGCGAGAAAAACGCATGATTCCGCCGGTGGTGGTGGTGGGTCTTCGGAGATGAGCAGCACAACGAACTACCATGAAACTGCATCTTTAGGAGGCGAGAGCTTCAGCTTTGAGAGAGTTGGAGGAAGTGGGTCTTTCGGAGACTCCGCAGCATCATCTGCTTCTTATGGAAGCTTCACTACCTATGAGCGAATCAAGGACGAGGCTTTGACTCCGGTGAGGAGGTCCAGTCGGATCAGAAGTAAAGTCAGTTCTCCGATTCTCAAAAAATAAGGAAGAAGGCATTTATTATGTGTTTGATTGACTTTTAGCTTAGTTTTTTTTAATTTAGAATAGATTTTCAGTTTGTCTTTTCTTAGTGTTTTTTGTTTTGTTTTGTTTTTTCTTTGAAATTTGAACAGCTTCGTGCTGTTTTTTAATATCATCATTATTTTCCAGCAACTTCTTAGAAGTATGTGATCATTGATTGGCACTTACAAAAAATTATAAATTAGATTTTGGTTTAGATGAGTTAGTTGAATCCAATGATCTATTTGAGTATTTGAAAACCACTTTGATTATTAAATAAAGTTACCCAAATTTTTTTTGTTTCTCCTCTGGAAATATGTGATCATGGATTGGCACCTACAAAAATTTTAAATTAGATTTTGGTTTGGATGAGTTATTTATTTATTATTCATCAAAAAAGAAAGATCTATTTGAGTAATTGAAAGCCACTTTGATTATCAAAAAAGTTACCCAGATTTTGTTTGTTTAAAAACTTCTTAGAAATATGTGATCATTGATTGGCATTTCAAAAAATTATAAATTAGATTTTGGTTTGGATGAGTTATTTATTATTCATCAAAAAAGAAAGATCTATTTGAGTAATTGAAAACCACTTTGATTATCAAACAAAGTTACCCTTATTTTGTTTGTTTACAAACTTCTTATAAATATGTGATCAATGATTGGCACTTACAAAAAATTATAAATTAGATTTTGGTTTGGATGAGTTATTTCATCAAAAAATAAAGATCTATTTGAGTATTTGAAAGCCACTTTTATTACTCAAACAAAGTTACCCAGATTTTGTTTGTTTCAACACTGGAGAGAGGAACAGGTAGAGGAAATTGTGAAATGTGAAAATTACTTCTTAGTTCTACAATTTCATTTACATATAAGATAGGGAATAATATAAGATGAAATATGGAATACCAAAGTAGCAGATATGCTTGTTTGCATGCAAGTTTGAGGTTAATGGTCCTCGTGTTTTACTTCAAAGAGACCATTTGGACCTGGAAAAATTTCAAAAACAAACTGTCAGTAGTGGGTAATTGTACAGATGTGGAAATTGTACAGATCTGTCTCTTTACTCTTTAAGGAGCAGAAGAAGAAGCATATTAAAAATACCAGACGGTTTTCATTAAAAATGAAGAATAAAGCTCCAACCTCTGAAGGTCGAAGATTGTAGTGGTAGGAAGGGTATATAGTATAGCTGGATGCTCGAGCCACCTCCGAAAGGCCAAAACCGACCTTTTATAATTGTGATAAGGACGTGAGATATACTCATAATATCCTAGAAAAGTAGGATTTCTTGGAAGACTGTCAGCTAGGGTGTCGACTTAAAAACTTTCTAGACAAGCTTTTTCCGATAATCTAGGTTGTTTTTTATGATCTTCTTGCACTCATATTATACCTGACTGATTTACCTTCACTGTTGAGATGGATCCGCCCGCGTCTACCCCACTTTCTACTTTATCCTCCTTATTTCTATCACAATTCCCACATAACTGATAACCTTAAATCTTGTTTCTAAAAAACATATCAGTAATTACTATTATTAAGAAACCCTAAATAAGCCTAACCAGCTTAATAATCTATAATTACATAAGAGTAAATAGTTACCATTATATATAAAACTACACAAAAAATCAAACATATAAACCACGATTAGCAGTGGATTGTGGAGCAGCGTCTCGCCAACCGCTACACAACAGTGGTACTTTTAAAATTACGTATTATTCAACAAAAGGCACATTTCTAAGAAAACTCAAACATCATTATCATAATCATCCAAAACAAAAGGAAATGTAGAAATATACGTACCCCATGGAAATTCCTTGTTACGCACGTGAAGATAAGAATAAGCCTGATGATAATAGAATCGGGTAAGTAATTAAATTTTGATTTTTAAACCATGTAAATAGATTTTTTTTAATATTAAGGAATTACCGGAGGTTCATCGTAGTGAGGGTGAGGCTTAGAAAGAGTATAAGCTCCGAGGAGGAAGCATCCCACCATTCCCAAATAAGTAATCTTCTCCCATTTTGCTGTCTCGTCTGAAAACAACCAGGCAAAAAAAAAAAACCAAAAAAAACGTCGATAGAAAGTATCCATTTTACTTCAATTTATGCCCTAGCTTATGAAAAACCCCAAAATCGATCCAAATCCGTCACAAAATAGAAGAGTGGAAATTGTAGAATTGTGGGGAGATTGAAAAAAAAATCGGAAATCACGATATCAAATATATACATGAATACAGTAAAAATTGAACACGACACGGGATTCAAAAATACAGAAACAAAAATGAAGAAACTCAATATCGAGGAGGGGGAAGAAAATATGCATTTGAGATATCTGAGAAGAGAAAAACGAGTTGGATGATTTATTACATGCATCGTCGTGAGCTGCAGAAGAAAACCCTCTCTTATTCGGGATCCCTGGGTTCAATCTACCGCGGATGGAACCAACAGATCTCGCCGCCATTCTCATCGTCGCCATTTTCGTTCCTCTTTCTCCAAATTCTCGTCGTAACGGACCCCACGAAAAATTCTAGTCGTGGTTTATTTCAATTCCTTTATTCGGATCTCTGCCTCCGATTAAAATAAAATAGTATCTGTAACTCCGAATCCAAGAAAAATCATGATCCTTTCTTGAGGGCTGAGGCCCTTTCTTTCATTTCCTCATTTACAATTTAACGATTCTAATGCCAGCAATGGAGGACGGAGAGGAAGATTTGCATCTTCCACCTTGTTAAAATCTATAATTAACTAATTGATTATATTAAGAACTTATCTTTTATATTAATACCCCTATGTGTATGTAATGTCAAACAAGTCAAGTAGTTACTATCCCTATGTTAGTTAACAGTAGTTAGGGTAGTTCGGGCTCGCGAGCCCAATGATCCGAACCCGAGCCTGAAGCTCCGAGCTCGAGTTTGGATTCGGCTCGGTTCGTTAAGCTCGGTGGGCTCGGTAAGAGAAGTATAATAATAATAATAAAATATTATATTATATTTGTAAAGAATGATGATATAGTTTAGATGGTAAAATACTTGTTTAACATGAAAGAGGTTGTGGGTTTAATACCCCACTTCTTCAAAATATTTATTTTAACCTGTAATTTCATGTTAAGTTCGAACTCGAACCCGAGTCTGGATAACTCCTTAACGAGCCGAGCCCAAACTTGGATAACTCTTTAACGAGCCGAGTCCGAGCCCGGCTCAATAAACCAAAACTCTGTCCGGCTCGGCTCGTTTGACACTCTACCAGTAGTTAACACCCTATGTTAGTGGAGAATATGTGTATGTGTATTGCTAGTTACATTTTTAGACTGTTAGTTAGGAATATGTGTATGTGTATCGGCAGTTACATGTGTATTGTAGATTCAAAAAACCCATAAAGATTGAATCAACTATCAATTATTAGAGATGTACCCCTCAATTAAAATAATATAACAATTATAGTATTATATTAAACATTACATAGAACCCCTCATACTTATTCACAACTCTTCACATTCTAAATATCTATTAATTACATTCATATATATATATATATATATAAATCCATATTAATAAGTCAACATATAATCAATATTAATTATCCATGATTCATTTCAATTTATTACATTTCATCAATACATCCAACAAACATAGCCGTTGGGTGATTATGATCATCTATATATACATCATCCTAAACCTCATTAGCTCTTAAGT
Organism: Zostera marina; assembly: GCA_001185155.1. Classification (NCBI taxonomy): domain Eukaryota; kingdom Viridiplantae; phylum Streptophyta; class Magnoliopsida; order Alismatales; family Zosteraceae; genus Zostera; species Zostera marina. The sequence continues at coordinate 211,977 of LFYR01001077.1, read as the reverse complement.
TCTCATATTCTAAACCTTCAATCTACACTCACACAGTTTGATCACTCAAATTGTAATCGTTGCAACTGTCAATCGCTTCTGCAACACTTCAATCTTTCAAACAACTCAAGTTGTGGATCTAAACTTCATCAACTCTTGATCAATCTTGATCCTACAGTATCATTTTATATATACGCATTGCATTCATACCAACATACAAAACATTTCATATATTATATACTTCAAACTTATATCTTTATATATATCAAAGTATATAATCTGTCATGGTATCAGAGCAGGTCTCATCCTGACCCCAATTCTTCTAATTTTTTCTTTCTCTATAAAAAGACACTATAAAGAGAAAAGAAACAGTTGCTACACCCAAAAAGAGCAAGCTGCTCCAACACACACAAAACAACACAAAAAGACAGTGAGTCAAGATCAGTCATCAAAAACAACCTGGTGAGACATGCCTGATTACGTCAGTCACTCCCAGCAACGCCCCTCAACAAGGACTAGGGTTCCGTCGCTTTACGCCGGATCCCCGGAAGGCATCCACGGTGTCGAGCAAGTGTCTACGTCAAAGTCCTCAAGTCAACATATGGGAGTAGCCGATTCCAGTGGGGAGTAGCCGATTCCAGTGGGGAGTAGCCGATTCCGGTGGGGACTAGCCCATTCCCCTTGAGTAGGCGATTCCCACAAGGAGTAGGCGATTCCCACACCTGAGTAGGCGATTCCCACAAGGAGTAGGCGATTCCCACACCTGAGTAGGCGATTCCCACAAGGAGTAGGCGATTCCCACACCTGAGTAGGCGATTCCCACAAGGAGTAGGCGATTCCTAGCCGTTACTTGGACGGGCCCACACCATTATGGCGCCCTTCAATAGGGTACCATAATGGGGTGGGCCCCACTCTATTGAATGGAAACGCTTTCAGGACCCTATAAAAGGGGTCCTAGAGGTGTCCTCCATTCACATGTCACCTTGACTCACAACACTCCACACCAGAGAACAAAGGAGCCGAGTCGCCGACTCCCACACCTGAGTCGCCGACTCCCCTCCACTTGTGCAGGTATTTGACGTAAAGCGCGCGTCGTGGACTCCAAAGCCTCCGGCCCTCCTCGCAACCCCGCGAGCTTACTGGTAGCAGATTTCGTGCTTCATCAGCTAGCGCCGTCTGTCGGACTATCGAACTACGATATCCTGTCATAATCGCGAATTTTTCTTCGCAAAGTTCGGCTCGATTCCCTTAGGGTGAATCGCTGACTCTGTGTCAAGGAATCTCCGATTCACACAGGCAATCGCCGACTCCACCTAGTGAGTCGCCGATTCCGGGTTATTCTGCTAGCTAAGAGTGTTGTCCACGGCTTGGTTCAAAAAGACAATAAGTTGAATCGCCGACTCCACATAGGGTGTCGCTGATTCCTTTAGCTTTTTGAGCAAGTGCTGTCAATGCCTTTTACTCTGGTACTTACACTTTCACATAGGTTGGATTTTTCATAGAAAATCACCTATCCTGGGAATCGACGATTCCCACACTGAGTAGGCGATTCCCACAATTGAATCGCCAACTCCCACACTGAGTAGGCGATTCCCACAATTGAATCGCCAACTCCCACACTGAGTAGGCGATTCCCACACTTGAATTGTCGACTCGGTCATCGTCTTCATTCATCGCTTCGGCTGAATAAGACCACACTGAGTAGGCGATTCCCACAATTTAATCGCCGACTCCCACACTGAGTAGACGATTCCCACACTTGAATTGTCGACTCGGTCATCGTCTTCATTCATCGCTTCGGCTGAATAAGATCACGCATAGCCCAGCTCTTTTACCGAAACGAAAATCCATCGCTTTGGTTGGACTCGCATCGTCGTTTCGGTAAAAAAAAAAAGAGTATGGGACTTTTTACCTTTTTTCACTACCAGTGATTTTGTCGGTCCACCTCCGGAATACCCAGATCTGATTTTGGAATTCTACGACCACATTTCACGTGAAAAAAGTTTTCTCTACGAGTACAGAAGAGCAGAATTTCCCAACAGTGCAAGGAATCTTTTCTGGGATAGGTCTAAACAGGCATCTCGAAAACCACCTCCGGCAGCACGATTTTCTGCAGAAAAATTGCAAAAAAATTTCAATATTTTTTGCTAATTTCAAACTTTGGGAACTAGTAGTACTGCTCAAGGGGGTCACAAAACTACAAAGAAATATTATACAAAATTTTTCTGTTTTGTGACACTCGGAGGGGGCAGGTACCTACCCATAGCTTCCGGCACTTCGGAAGAACTTTCACTCGTAGTTTGTTGCTTCGACCCGATAGAAGCAACCATCCCATTTATGGCTCCTTTTACTAAGGATCATAAAAAGAAAGCTCTTGCCATTGCTACTGAGGTAGGAGCTTCTGGTAGGAGGGTTGGTTCCCGTACTATACCAACCTCCAATATACCACTTTCGACACATGAGGTGCCCTCATCACTCCCATCAAATGGGGGAGCGAACCTAACTCCTGCGCTACAAGAGAGGTTGATTAACTTTATGGATTCCATAGAAAAAATAGTTAGCAACCTCGAGAAAGCGAGGGGCAAGAAGGCCATCACCCGCGAAAGAGCGGGTGAATCTGGGTCTTACTATCCTCCATCTACGGAGAAAAAGAGAAAATCTCCAGCATCTCCTAAGGAAAAAGCTGGACCTAGCAAGAGTCGCACTCACAAGACTCTTACAGCAAAGTTCGTGGAAGATCTTCGTCGGAAGCTGGCCGACAATCCGGTCGCCAGCACTCCGATCGAGTTCTTGAGAATCAAAAGCGCTCCTTTTCACAAGGACCTTTTGAAAGAATCTTTTCCACCAACCTGGCGGGTACCCAAGATAGAAGCGTATGACGGTTCGAGTGATCCAAAAGATCACACCAACCTCTACCTTAGTGTCTTGGAACCGCAGACCACCGATAGCGGACTGTTGTGTCGGGCATTCCCCGACACTCTCAAAGGCAACGCTTCTCGGTGGTTCTCTGGTCTGCCAGCTGGCTCGGTCTCCAGCTTCGCGGACCTCTCTTCGAAGTTCATCGCCCAACATGTGGGGATGATCAGAATAAAACACAGTGCCAACGCACTGCTCGCATTACGACAAAACAAACTGTCTCTGATGGATTACACGATTAAGTTCACTTCGATGATGACAGAAGTGAACGACCTAATCCCGAGTCTGGCTATAGCGGGGTACATGAATGGGCTAATACCCTATTCCCCTTTGGCCCAGAACCTTACGCTCCATAAAGTGGAGACCCTCCCCGACCTCTTCCAATGAGCTCAATCGTTTATTGAGATAGAAGAGGAGAACAATAATAAGTTGGGCGGAGTCGAGCCGCCCAACCGGAAAAAACCTCGCTATGCTAAAGAAGATACATACGAGGATACAAGTTCCCAGTCTGAAACCTCGACTAGTCCTCCTCGATACAGAGAGGAGCTTCTCATCAGCAGTTGTGACCACCAAAGTCATGACTCATACTCTCAGTCTCGTAACAGTTATGGCCAAGAAAGCCATAGCTCACACTCTCGGCCCAGTAACAGTTATGACCATAGCCCACGCTCTCAATCCTATGACAGTGATGGCAACCAGAGCCACAGTTCATACTCGCAATCAAGTACATCACGCTAGTAGTGAGGAACTATCACCTGTTAAGAGATAGGATTGGCCGGAGTAACCATGCAGGCTATGCTTCTGTCAGTGGCAACCAGCGACCAAAAAATACGTTAATTTTTTTGTTTATCGCTCATACTATTCTCATGTATTCTCAATAGCGATATTATTCTAAATAAATCTCTCTTTAATCCATAGAGATATATGCAGTATCATATTTAGAATAATCATCCATCGCTTCAGACGGATCAATCATCCATCGCTCCGGCTAGATGACATCCGTCTCTTCAACCTCATGTATCATCCATCGCTTTGGCTGGATGATACTCGTTGCTCAGACCTAGCTTACGACCCGCGAGTCTAAGCGATGGTTACAAAATCCAATTTACGTCCAGAGTAGCTAAATTGCGATCACAAGTCTAGTTTACGATTTATGAGTCCAAAGTGCGACTTAAGAATCTAAATCGGACTCTCATTTACGAATCTAGCCCCGAGATTCTAAATTTTCGACTACAATCAACGATACCCTCGTTTTCAATCTATTTTGTCGCTATGGCCTTAATAGACCAAGGATCATTTTGTCGCCTTGGCCTTAATGATTCTATCCCATCTTGTCGCTATGGCCTTGATAAGGATCGAGAGTCACTCTGTCGCTATGGCCAGAGCTTGACTAATACACCAGGGTTCAAGTCTAGAATTGTAGTCCTAAATTGTAGTCTCTTAGTCTCTATGCTAGTACAAGTTACAAAATAGAATAGTTAGATTTTATTTTTGTGACACTCTTTCAAAATCACTACCTACGACTCTAACTAGTACCCTACATTAGAAATCTATTTTGTCGTTTTGGCCTTAATAGATCAAGGTCCATTTTGTCGCTTTGGCCTTAATGAACAAAGAATTATTTTGTCGCTTTGGCCTCAATAATTCTTCTATCTTGTCGCTTTGGCCTTGATAGACTTGGAGATCATTTTGTCACTTTGGCCTTAATGATCTCATCCCATCTTGTCGCTTTGGCCTTGATGCGGTTCCAAAAATTACTCTGTCGCTACGGTCAGAGTTCAACTACATTAGAGTATAAGTGTAGAGTCTTAGGTAGTTGATAAGTACAAATGAACCTAACCCCAAGAGGTTCTAAGTATCCACAATACAAAAATCTATTCTGTCGCTATGGCCTTAATAGCCTTAAATCGTTTTGTCGCTATGGACTTAACGATCCCACCCCATCTTGTCGTTTTGGCTTTGATGCGGGTCCAAAAGTTACTTTGTCGCTTCGGCCAGAGCTCAACTACACATTAGGGAATGAAATCTAGAATCTTAGGTTCTCAAAATATTTCTAAGTCCTATTCCCGATAATTTTTGTATCTCCAACTGATTACGTCAATTAGCTTTGCAAGTTTTAAGTTAATTGTGAAGTTTAATTTATTTCACGAGTTTAGCCGTAGACTGAGCTACGATTCGTACGACCAAGTCTACGCCCAGAGTGACTAGCAATAGGGTTAACAGAGTCTAATTTACGTCTAGAGTGGCTAAATTTCGGGGGGAGTATGACAAGCTCTTCCAACACTTCTGTCGCTTCGGCCAGAAGTCTTCAAATTTCGAGGGGAGTATAACAAGCTCTTCCGACACTTCTGTCGCTTTGGCCAAAATTCGTCAAATTTCGGGGGGGGTATCACAAGCTCTCCCGACACTTCTGTCGCTCCGGCCAGAAGTCGTCAAATTTGGGGGGGGGTATCACAAGCTCTCCCGACACTTCTGTCGCTTCGGTCAGAAGTCGTCAAAAAATTTGAACACGGTAAAATCTGTCGCTTCGGCCAGATTTACCAAGGACAAATTTGAGCAAAGGAGGGGCATCACGAAAGGTAAATCGCACGGTAAGTTCAATAATAAATAAAATATGCGGTTTGGACTAATCTAGTTGTTTTGCAGAGTGTTTTCCTTTTTTGCAGGTAAGATTCCGTCGTCCGGGCTAGGATCGGATTATGATAGTGAATCTGTAGCCTTGACCGGAATCAGATTCTAATAGTGAATCAGCAGGTTCTGTATCCGAGGCGAGAATCAGATTCTGATAGCGAATCTGTAGCCTTGGTCAGAATCAGACTCTGATAGTGAGTCGGTCTATTTCGTCGCTTCGGCCTTGATAGACCAGAGGTCATTTTGACGCTTCAGCCTTAATGATCTCAAGGGGGAGTATCACAAGCTCTCCCCGACACTTCTGTCGCTTCGGCCAGAAGTCGTCGAACTTGGGGGGGAGTATCACAAGCTCTCCCCGACACTTCTGTCGCTTCGGCCAGAAGTCGTCGAACTTGGGGGGGAGTATCATAAGCTCTTCCCGACACTTCTGTCGCTTCGGCCAGAAGCTGTCACATTATGAGCATGATAGATCTGTCGCTTTGGCCAGATCAATCAAGGATTTATTGAGCATAAGGAGGAGCAGCACGAGGAGCAGCCCCGCACGGCAAGGTCAGTAAATCAATAAATATATCTTTTAGACTGATACAGTTGTTTTGCAGGGTTTTTTTGTTTTGCAGGAATGATTCTGTCGCTTTGGCCAGAATCGGGTCTATTTTGTCGCTTCGGCCTTAATAAATCCATGTCCATTTTGTCGCTTTGGCCTTAATGGACCAAGAATTATTTTGTCGCTTCGGCCTTAATAATTCTCCTATCTTGTCGCTTTGGCCTTGACAGACTTGGAGATCATTTTGTCGCTTTGGCCTTAATGATCTCGACCCACCTTGTCGCTTTGGCCTCGGTGAGGTAACCGTCGTTGCGGACATAAAGTCGCTCTTGATCAGGGTGGACTATAAATATCAGTTCTGATAGTGAACTAGATTCTGTCGCTTCGGCCAGAATCATATTCTAATTGTGAATCCACGCATTCTGTCGCTTCGGCCAGAATCAGGCTCTAATAGTGAGTCAGTCCATTTTGTCGCTTTGGCCTTAATGGACGGGAATTATTTTGTCGCTTTGGCCTTAATAATTCCCCCTCATCTTGTCGCTTTGGCCTTGATGATGACACAGCAAAAGTCGCTCCTGATCAGAGTTGGACTATAAACACGTAGTTCCGTTGGCCTGGAATTAGATTCTGATAGTGAATCAATCCATCTGATAGTGCATGGATAATGGAGTCATTGTATCGCTGTGGCCGTAATGATTCGATCCCATCTTGTCGCTTTGGCCTTGATGCGGATCACCTTGCTTGGGGGGGGAGCATGTTTCTTGTGCTCCCTTCAGGGGGGAGTACTGGTGAGACATGCCTGATTACGTCAATCACTCCCAGCAACGCCCCTCAACAAGGACTAGGGTTCCGTCGCTTTACACCGGACCCCCGGAAGGCATCCACGGTGCGGAGCAAGTGTCTACGTCAAAGTCCTCAAGTCAACATATGGGAGTAGCCGATTCCAGTGGGGAGTAGCCGATTCCGGTGGGGACTAGCCCATTCCCCCTGAGTAGGCGATTCCCACAAGGAGTAGGCGATTCCCACACCTGAGTAGACGATTCCCACAAGGAGTAGGCGATTCCCAGCCGTTACTTGGACGGGCCCATACCATTATGGCGCCCTTCAATAGGGTACCATAATGGGGTGGGCCCCACTCTATTGAATGGAAACGCCTCCAGGACCCTATAAAAGGGGTCCTAGAGGTGTCCTCCATTCACATGTCACCTTGACTCACAACACTCCACACCAGAGAACAAAGGAGCCCGAGTCGCCGACTCCCACACCTGAGTCGTCGTCTCCCCTCCACTTGTGCAGGTATTTGACGTAGAGCGCGCATCGTGGACTCCAAAGCCTCCGGCCCTCCTCGCAACCCCGCGAGCCTACTGGTAGCAGATTTCGTGCTTCATCACAACCATATTCCTCTTGATATTGTCAAAGAATTCTTGTGGAGGACGAGGAGGCAGTGGAATCTCCACAGCCAAAACACCATTGGCCTTTTCCCCTTCAGAATTCAAACTCACATATGGGTCACTTCACACCTCATAGTCAGGAATAGATTCATCACTATCACTATCATAATAATACTGTTCATATACTCCCCCATCTTCACCATCACTGTCTTCAGGGAAATTGATATTCCACACAGAAGGAGGCCTTTCATACTCAGAGTCAGAGGAAGAATATACATCTTCCACATCACCAAAGTATTCCAGGGCCTCCACATCCATATTCTGCTTCCTCAGCTCCCTCATTCTCCTAAGGTTCCTAGTGTGCCTTCTCATCAACCTTCTTTCCCTCCTCTCAGCTTTATCTGAAAATGACAACAAAGAATGATGAATTTAAAATCAAAGATGGAAATCCATACTACATATCAGGGAGTGACAATCCCAATACAAGCCTGGTAGTAACTCCACTCAGTGGATCAAACTACCAAACATGGGTAGTTGAGATTCAAAGATCTCTATCCACCAAAAACATGCTAGGATTCATAAATGGAACCATCACAAAACCAACAGACAACACAGACAACTATTTCATGCCCTGGGTCAGATGCAATGATTTGGTTACTGCATGGATACTAAACAGCTGCTCTAAAAAAATCAGACGCAGCACAATATTCATAAAAGATGCCAACATCTTATGGAAAAATCTGAAACAAAAATACAGCAGGGCAAACTCCCTAGTTATCTCCCAACTCAAGAGGCAGATTGCACTGTGCACTCAAGGCAATGAATCTGTAAGCAACTACTATGCCAAGCTGCAGGAACTCTGAAATGAGTTGGACAACAACCAAATTTTCGAATGTTGTGGTAATGCCAACTGCATAGCTAAAGAAAATTTGGAAAGGTTAATCACCTTCACAACTGGCCTGAATGATTCTTTCCTGACAATCAGAGGACAAATTCTAAAGAAGAAAACTCCACCTTCAGTGGATGATGCATTTAGCATGGTTCTACAAGAAGAGACTCAGAGAGAGTGTGTATACCCTGAGGAAGGAAATGCTATGGTAGTACAATCCAAAAATCCCACACCTCAGGTAAAGACACATATTCAGAGTGAAGATTCCAAACCCTACTGTATAAGATGCAAAAAACACAATCACACTCTGGAAACATGTTTCTATGAACATGGTTTTCCACCAGGACATGGGCTCCATGAAGTAGATTTCAACAAAAAGAAAGAAAACACAAAATTTGTTGGAAAAAAAAACTACAATGGAAAACCCAACAAAGGATACAAAGGAAAATACCAAAGCAACAATGCTAGCACACAACCAGAAGAAGATTGACAAACTTCAAATGAAGATAAAACTGAGAACAAATACATCACCAGAGAAGAGCTTATCAACATATTGAGAGGATTCTCCAAAGGAAATCAGAGTCAAGCTCACATGGCTTCTGAAAGTTCATCTGGTAAACTCTATCCCAAAAGTAATACATGTTTTCACAACTCACTAAATTCACACACAATACCATGCACAGAATCTTCAAATGATCAATGGATCATTGACACAGGGGCAACAGATCATATGTGTTCCCCCAACACACCACTAAACAACATTAAAACACTGACATATCCAATCAACATCCACCTCCCAAACTCCCAAACCACAAGAGTCTCATCAAGTGGCTCCATAACCATATCAAAAGACATTACATTACACAATGTCTTAAAAATACCAACCTTCAATGTCAACCTACTATCTGTGAGCCAATTAACTAGAGACATGAATTGCTCATTTATCTTCCACCCTACTTTCTGTTCCATTCAGGATCAGTAGGGAAACCAGATTGGTGGTGGTGAGAAGAAAGGAGGACTGTACATCCTAAGACTAAAATCCCAAGCAAATCATAGTCAACAAAAGGAGTCAAAGGATGAAGAAATTTGGCACCAAAGACTAGGGCACCCTGCTTCTTCTAAATTCTATCATTTGAATTTGCTAGAAAAATGTATCCCTAAGTCTTTTTCAAAATTCTGTAAAACTTGTCCTCTGTCTAAACAGACAAGACTACCTTTCAATTCAAGTTCAAATAAAACAACAAAATGCTTTCAATTAATTCATTTAGACATCTGGGGAAAGCATAACACATCCACACATCAAGGAAACAACTATTTCCTAACAATAGTTGATGACTATTCTAGAGCTACTTGGGCATTTTTAATGACAAACAAATCTGAAACACTGAGCAAATTCAAGCAATTTCTGATCGACACACAAAACCAACACCAAGTTAACATCCAGACTATAAGGACAGACAATTGAACAGAATTTCTATCTAAAATTCCAAAACATCCTAAAAGCAAATGGGATAGCACACCAACTCTCTTGTCCTTACACCCCCCATCAGAATGGGAGAGTAGAAAGAAAACACCAACACATATTACAAGTGGCTAGGTCACTTATGATTCAATCCAACATTACCCTAAAATATTGGGGGGAATGCATTCTAACAACTGTCTTTTTAATAAATAGAACTCCAGCTGTTATCCAAGACAATGACACCCCATATCACAGGCTATTCAATGAACAACCAAACCTCTCCATCCTAAAGGTATTTGGATGCCTTTATTATGCCACAAACAACAAGACCAAATCAAAATTTGAAAATAGAGCCATCAAAGGAATCTTCCTTGGATATTCCTTTCAAAGGAAGGGTTACAAAATACTGAACCCATTAACCCAAGAAATCTTTACAAATAGAGATGTCGTTTTTTTTGAAGAAATATTCCCTTTTAAGGAGGAACCCCAACTACAAATAGAAGACCTCTTCAATGATGAAGATACCTCTTCAAATAGTTGGACAACAAACACCCTTTCAAATGACCAATATGAGTCAGAAGAAGAAAAGGAACCATCTCAAGTTCCCCCTTCAATGGAACCCACTGAACAGTACGAATCAGAGGAAGAAGAAGAGACAACCCATACTGAGGAAACCAACACCAACAGAACCTCAAAAAGAATCAGAAAATCACCATCCTATTTAAAGGATTACAAATTACAACTAGCTTCTTCCAGGCACCCAATAGGAAGGCTGATATCTTGTAAAAAATTTAACCCAAAGCACTATGCTCTGCTATCAGCAATAAAGAAAAACATTGACCCAAATTCCTACAAGGAAGCATCCAAACATGACAAATGGAACAATGCCATGGAGCAAGAACTTGAAGCTCTAGAAAACAACAAAACTTGGACTATCACTATGATCCCTGAAGGAAAGAAACCAATTGGGTGTAAATGGGTCTATAAGACCAAGTTCAACAGTGATGGAACTGTTGAAAAACACAAAGCAAGACTAGTGGCCAAGGGATATAATCAAGTTGAGGGCATAGATTTCACAGAAACATTTGCCCCCATCTCCAAGATGACAACACTAAGAGTCATCCTAGCGATAGGAGTGTCCAAAAAATGACATATGCATCAAATGGATGTGCAAAATGCGTTTCTACATGGAACTCTAGAGGAAACAATATATATGAAAATTCCTTTGGGACTAAAAATACCAAAGGATTCACCTCCTAATTCAGTTTTCAAATTGAATAGGTCACTATATGGCCTGAAACAAGCATCTAGAGTATGGTATCAAACCCTGTTAAAAGCTCTATCCAACTTTGGATACAAGCAATGCAAAACAGATTATTCACTATTCATAAACATTGACAAGGAAGATACCACGATAGTACTAGCTTATGTTGATGACCTGTTAATAACAGGAAGTAACATAAACAAAATCAACAACTTAAAGAAAGATTTAAAGAAAATCTTCAAAATAAAACACCTTGGAGAACTCAAATACTTTCTAGGACTTGAGTTCAATAAAACACCAAGGGGCTTATACATTGGACAAAGAAAATATACCTTAGATTTTTTAGAAAAATATGATCTAACCCAGTGTAAACCAAACAACTCACCTAATAGTCAGAAACAAATTTTTGACTATAAAACAGAGAGACAAAAAAATCACACACAAAGCCAAATAAGTAAAACACCAATGCAATCAAACAAAACAGAGGGAAGTGAAGTCTCACTCAAGGACCCACAAAAATATAGAAGTATAATTGGTAAGTTGGTATATTTAACATGCACAAGACCAGATATATCCTATGCAGTAACTTACCTAAGTCAGCACATGGCTAACCCCACCGAGACACATATGAAAGCAGCATATAGAGTATTAAAATACATTAAAGGAGCACCTGGATTAGGATTGCACTTCACGGGTGGTTCCTCAATGGACCACGTCTCTGCATTCTCAGATTCAGATTGGGCAAGTTGCCCGACAACTAGACGTTCAACCTCGGGATTTGCCATATTCCTAGGCACTTCTTTAATATCTTGGAAATCAAAGAAACAACAAACCATTTCAAGATCATCGGCAGAGGCCGAATATAGAGCATTGGCTTACACTACATGTGAGATTACTTGGTTAGCAATGCTGCTACAAGAAATAGGAACATACCAGATCAAAAAATCGGTTGCTCCTAGAATATTCACCGACAGCACAACAGCAGAAGCAATGGCGAGAAACCCTATCTCACACCAACGTACTAAACATATATAGATCGATCTTCACACCGTGAGAGACAAGGTTTTAGCGGGAGATGTCATATTGAGACACGTCCCTAGTGCACAAAACATAGGTGATTTTTTCACCAAACCCCTTGGAGGTCCAACTTTTAAGAATCTAATCCAAAAACTCAATCTCATAGATATACATGCTCAAAATTCAAACCCAATTAATTCATATAAGGACCCCAATGCACCCATATATTCAAATCAGGCCCTAACCGGTTTTGATTTGAGGGAGAATATTAGAGATATACCCCTCAATTAAAATAATATAACAATTATAGTATTATAGTAAACATTACATGGAACCCCTCATACTTATTCACAACTCTTCACATTCTAAATATCTATTAATCACATTCATATATATATATATAAATCCATATTAATAAGTCAACATATAATCAATATAAATTACCCATGATTCATTTCCATTTATTACATTTCATCAATACACCCAACCAACATAGCCGTTGGGTGACTATGATCATCTATATATACATCATCCTAAACCTCATTAGCTCTTAAGTTCTCATATTCTAAACCTTCAATCTACACTCACATAGTTCGATCACTCAAACTGTAATCGTTGCAACTGTCAATCGCTTCCGCAACACTTCAATCTTTCAAACAACAATTCAAGCTGTGGATCTAAACTTCATCAACTCTTGATCAATCTTGATCCTACAGTATCATTTTATATATACGCATTGCATTCATACCAACATAAATCATCAAAACATTTCATATATTATACACTTCAAGCTTATATCTTTATATATATATCAAAGTATATAATCTGTCATCACTCTATCAGATTCATTCTAAAAACTAAATTCCATGTACCAGACAAAAATAAAATAATATAGACGAAACCAAACAAACAATCTAAATTGAATAAAAAATATTTACTTATTAACTTATCCAGATTCCAGACCAGACATTTTAAATAAAAACATGACAAAAAAAAACAAGACAATGATGAAGAATGTCAGCAAGTAGCTAACAACCTTCCATTGCTCACACTTGATTAAAAATTGGTGGTTAACAAGGAGCTAACACACCACTAATAAGTAATTAACAAATAAACTGACTAATGACTTAAACAATTGTTCTTTGATTCTCTCTACTGACCGTCACAGAAGTCTATAAACCCCATGTACTCATTGTGTTTTATCATATCTATGCTACTTTGAATCCCAATAACACCTGTTCCAATCCAGTTGAAAAGGTAAAAAAAAAGTATCAGATTTCAATTTTTTTACTTAAAATATAAAAAAAATCATATTTCATACATACCCATGGTCAAAGCACTGGCAAAGATGACAGAGGATAGAATGAAGACAATTATGGAAGATCTCTTCAGTATTTCCACAATTTTCCTAACAGCGCACTGTCCCCAAAATCCAGCCATCATCGAAACACCCATCAAATAAAGAGCTGCCAGAAGAAGAAACAAAAAGAAAATAGGGATAAGATAAAATAGATGCTGGTGGTGTTGTTGAAGTAAAAAAAAAGGGATCAATCAGAAACCAAACCATAAGGAATTGGAAATCTCTTTAGGAAGTAGAACTCCACAACTGAGAGTGATGAGGAGAACATCATTACGAAAGTTGCAGTTGCACTAGCAACCTGTAGAACAAAGCAGAGAACGTGAACTTCAGGAGTACAGGACTAGCAGACAGAAATCACATGCATTATGAATTTATATTGACCTGTGGAATTACTCCAATCTCAAGTAGAAGAGGGCCTAGGATGAAACCACCACCAGAGCCAAGTAAACCACCAACAGTTCCTCCCATGAGTCCACAAAGGGCGCAAAAGAGAAGCTGGTTCGCACTCCATTCAATCGATGCTTCACATACATATTCCCAATTGCCACTTAGTCTTCTCTCTTTGCTCTCTCGGTAGAGCTTTATTGCTTCCCAACCAAAAACACTTACAGCCACTGGAAACTGTGTATGAATTTTGTTAGAAAGTGTTCGTGGGAATTTACTACAGTAACTTATCTTTCTAACCTGGAGCAAGTTGACAATCCAGAAAACCCAACTGCAATTTGCTGAACCCGTCTGTAGATCGAAGATAAAAAATAAGATAAAAAACCAATACTGTGTAGTAAAACTGTAAAAGTTAGGAATTGCTTGGTAAAAAGATAAAACCTTGATGATTTGAAGAACAAGGAAGCAAGACCACACAGTTATAAGAACAAAAACTCCTTTCCACTTTATGTTTGAGCAGAGTACCTCCTTTTAAGCATTAATTGAATCAAACAAAGAAATAGTTAGGGAAATATATTAAAAAATGGAGATTGATTGATTGATTTCTATCTATTAGTCATTACTTCTTACCATGGGTGATTTCTCTGGAGCAAGATTAAGCAATGGTTGGTAGTCTGAGTCAATTATGACTGCAGCTCCATTGCAGCTGGAAGAAGCTTGATTCTCCTTGGCCTCTGATTCAACCATCTACGGAAATAAACAAATATTTGAATAAAGGAAAAAACAAACGATAACAGCAACTGTTTTTTTTTAAAATGGTAGTAACCTTGACATATGTCTCATGTTTCCACATAATGATAGCTCTGAAAAAAGATCTTGATGATGTTCCTGCCCAAATCAAACAATGCCCAGTTGATAAAAAAATAAGAAGAAAATAAGGTTTTTTTGACCAAAACAGTACCTAAGAAGAGGATGATGGTGAGAACAGTGATAAGCCAGTAAGGGAAAACGACGCTCAGAGAGACCCCAATGGTGATGCCCAACATGAGCATAGGTTGGAAGAGTAAGGCAAGGTCGTAATCTATAATTGGCGCATCTTTGGTCGGATGTGTCACTCTTACATTATACCAAACGGACGACATAGATGCACCCATTATCATACACTTCGAAAGCGCCGCCGCGGATTTGGTGTCGAAACCGACGACTAGATTGAGCATCGGTACAAAAATCCCACCACCGCCGACACCACCAACGGTTCCAAATGCCGATCCTAGAAACCCAATCAACGTCGCAGTAGCACTCCGCCAGCTGATCTCCAGTTCCTGCAGCCAGCGATGCAAATATGTCAAAAATGAGAACAATAACAAATTTAAATAAACCAAATTAAAAACCACCGACATCAAACGACGGCGAGGTATTTGACGGTTACCGGCCAGACTTTGACGGTGGAAGAAAGCGGAAAGACATTGAGGTGTTTAATGGGACGGTTTTCGTTGCGGAGGAAGAAGACGGAGATGACAGCGAATCCGGCGAAAGAGACGAAGTAAATAAGAAAGCTTTTGGTACCACTCTTCCCCATTGATCCTTCCGGCTGGCGATGTCGGAAAACTCAGGTCTGGTTTCCCTCTTTTTTAATAGACAAACGGAGAGACGTGACGGGTTTTAACAGTTTTGAGAGATAACTACGTTGTATTCTTCCGTGGGTCCCACTACTACACTGTCAGAATGGGTAGTGGGTTACTGGGTTGACTAGTGTCCGTTTTAATTTATTTATTAAAGAGTAAGGTAAATGTCGAGCAAAAAAAAATTTGAAGTAAAAAAAAATAACCAACCTATTATCTATGTGGTTTAGTTATACAATAATTAAATACGCTGTCTCAGATGGTTGGTCTCTCATACTTTCATCATAGATATCTCCAAAGGGTGACGACAATTTTTCTTGTAATATTATGAATTCAGGAGGTCTACTAACATGTTATCTATATTTTTTATTTCTTTCGGTCTATATATGTCACGATAAACATCCAATAACATTTTATAGTAGTCCACAAGGGGGAGAGTGGTGCGTATTTTTTTACACAACCTCTGTCAGATCCCCCAATCTAATATCTGGACTGGATTGGGTGAAAACTGAAATATTTATTATTTTCCCGAAAGCGAGATCCAGGTGTCCAGCCAACGGAATTAAGAGATATCTGGAATAAGAACAGTTGAAAAAAAAATGACTTTTAGTTTCATCTTTCAGATTACATAATAAGCAAACAGAAAATACTTCTACTTTCCAACTTTCAACTTTTTGAATTACTTAGATACATTGAAATTGGGAGGGACTTTTTTGGAATTACGAAAATTAATTATTTCTCTTTCTTTTTTTAATTTTTACTCGATTTAGAAATCGGATTTTGATGTTTAATTGTATTTATTATTTGGGAAATAATTGATATTATATAAGATTATACTCAATCTTTAAATAAATATTCAATGATTTTTTTCATATGATTAAATATAAAAATACAGATTTCAATATTTTAAATAACAACTGAAATTTAAGACAAGATTCATACGAGAATATGAGATAGATGAAGTCAGATAATAAATCTAAACCATCTATTTTTATTCTCTGTTCGTTTTCGAGATTTGGGTCATGTGATTTTAAACCATAGGATGAGATCATTTTTAGCTTTAATTTTTCGATTTTATTTAAAATAAATAAACGGTCTACATTAATATCTCACAAGATAACGCAGTATTAATAAGAGCAAAGGAAAAACTTCCAATCAACCAGGGGAAAAACTTAGAAAGAATGAGTCGCATGCCAAACCCACCAACTGGATTTCAATCATTAGCATCCATCCATCGACGACGTGATTATTTAAAGAAAACTATTACAGCGATTACGAGTTAACTTTTCTAACTATATTTTAATTAGTAATCCACTCAACTACTAATTGTAATTGATGATGTATGATTAAGATTAGGGTTTAACCTCTCTTTCTTTCTATCTAATGTAGTACGAGTGTCAGATGTAACGTGTTTTCTCTTTTTCTAAAAGGTTGATATTTATGAACCTTCTTTTACTCCTTGGGTCAGGCCGGGATTAGACCGAACGGACCTAGGGCAGACCGCTCTAGCAGGCTGGAGGTATCATCAATATTCTTTCTGATGAACCTTGTCTATTGATATTACTGTTGGGTCATTTTAGTAGACCGAGGGTATCATCAGTAATCAAAGTCTGATTGTTGAATAGTCTGGTGGGCTTTAATTCTCATCTGAATTAAACTCTGACTAAGAACTTCGTTAACTGTCGACATTCTGAAAACATAGTGGTATCTAATTCTTATCTACAAAAAAATCCAGATAAGAATTCGATATCAAAATCAATTGGATTGGATTCTGGTGAAATAATATGAGATAAGATAGTCTCGATGTCGTTTTCCGAATATCCAATTGAATCTGGATGGTTAACTCGGATTATAGATCTGATTTTTCTCAAGATTCCAAATTGGTAGACGTGATTTTTTTATTAATTGTTTTCAAACATGTCGAGAATTAGGAACATTGCATGTACTTCCAAACCGTTGAGTTTGACCCATATGTGTTGTTCACATGCATATGAAATTGGTAATCAATGATGATTGATAAATGGCAATCCAAACTTACCTTAATTAATTAATTAAATCTCAAACAGTTCAAATTATTGCTTGTTCAATCATAAAATGACAGGTACGTAAGATATAACTGTTATAACTGTTTTGGAATAATGACATATAAGCCGATATGGTAGTGGTGGGGTCTTTTTTTTTGATAAAGTAAGTAGTTCATGAATAAATAAAAATTAAAATACATACACAGATACTTGAATCTTAAATCTTCAACAATTTTAATAGTACATGTGTCCAACTGGGTTAATCGAGTTGTGGTGGGATTTATATCTTGTCCATATCTTTTCTTACATAGATTAACTCAGTTGTTCGACAAGCTCATTAAACATTCAGATTGTGCACAGTTGCTAGCATAACTGAATTTAATACTTGATTGATGGGCAAACAAGAGTATACTGGATTTTTCATGGAAAATTCGACTACTTGATGCAGTCGAGTGTGGTGCCCAAAGCACACTTCAAGCAATGCATGAAGAAAGGATTAGAATGATTGAATCCGCAGAGCGGAGTGATCAGTGGGAGAAGAAAGTAATCGATTTATAAAACAAACGACAGTTACACAAGCACACGATTCACGGCAAAGAGTCGCAAGATTTGGGAAAAGGGGGTTTCCCCGATTTTATATATTGAACACTAAAGTAAAAATCATACAAGAAAGATGCCCTAAATTTAGAATACATAAACTATTTATACTATCTTTGAGATAAAGCAAGAGTGGGCTTACCCATTCGTTTTTAATGAGTCGATGTATAATGTTAATACCCCCTTTATGCTGGAGAGTGGATATCAAACATTCCCAGCTTGGGAAGAGAATTTCTAAAATTTTGTATTGATGCTGGTTTTGTGAGAATATCAACAAGTTAGTTTTGCGAGTATACATGTTATAGCTTGAATAGACCAGTTTGTAGATGATCTCTCACGAGATGACAGTTAATCTCGATGTGTTTGGTTCTCTCATGGAAAACAGGGGTTTGAAGCAATATGAATTGCTGCTTGATTGTCATAGTTGTGAAAGTGAGCAACTCCGGTGAGGTGTGTGTCGAATCGACGCTGGGAGATCGACGACGTATCGGGGGTGAAGAGAAGACGAAGAGTTTGGAAACCCTAGGGTTTTAGTTTTGTATTTGAAATCAAAAGAACGGTTTGAAATAACATAATACATGCCTATATATACTAACAACTATTGGGTCATGAGTATGGGCCAGACTAAACTTATCTAACTTAATCTAATTTGAATTAATGGATTAGTGTTTTAATCCTTTGTGCTTCAATACCCTCCCTCAAGCTGGAGAGTGTATGTCATGCATCCCAGCTTGGACAGTAATTTCCTGAGTGATTCCAAGCTTGCTGGTTTTGTAAGAATATCTGCAATTTGATCATTTGACGCAACATGATGTAATTTAAATTGCCCTGCTTGTAAATGATCACGAACTAAATGACAATCAATCTCAATGTGTTTGGTACGTTCATGGAAAACAGGATTGGATGCTATGTGGATGGCAGCCAAATTATCGCAATGTAGTGTTGTCTCCTCTGTGGGTTTAACCTGTAAGTCATTCAAGAAATAGTGTAGCTACACAATCTCACAAACTGTTGAAGCCATAGCCCTGTATTCACTTTCGACAGATGATCTGCTAATAGTTGATTGTTTTTTAGATTTCCAAGCAATAGTTGAGCCACCTAACAAAATTGAATAACCTGTTATAGATCTTCTGGTGTTGGTGCAATCAGCCCAATCTGCATCACAGTAGGCTTCAAGCTTTAATGGTGCATTTCTTTTATATAGAATTCCTTTCCCAGGGGCACCTTTGATGTATTTTAGAATTTTCATTGCTGAATTGAAGTGGGATTGTAGTGGGTTTGCAAGGAATTGACTGAAGTGGCTAACTGAAAATGCAATATCTGATCTTGTTATTGTAAGGTATAGTAGTTTGCCAATCAGTTTTCTATAATTTGATGAATCCCTCATTGGGGAATCAGATTCAAAGTTTTTGTAATTGTGAGACATTGGTATTTTTGATGGGGAAGATCCCAGTTGGCCAAAATCATGAAGGATATCTAGAGCATATTTTCTTTGGGATAAGTAAATACCTTCATCTGAGTGAGATACTTCAATTCCCAAGAAGTATTTGAGTTTGCCCAAATCCTTTATGTGGAATTGATTATGCAAGTGATTCTTCAGATTTTGGATTTCTTCCTCACTGTTACCAGATATAATTAAGTCATCCACATATATAAGCAAGCATGTATAGGATTTTTCATTTAATTTATAGAATAGTGTGTAATCAGAATGTGATTGAGTGTATCCAAATTTTGATAATGAATTTGTAAGCTTTTCATACCAGTTTCTGTTAGCTTGCTTTAGGCCATATAGAGATTTTTTAAGTTTGCATACCCTAGAGTCATTTGCAGGTAGCATACCAGGGGGTGGTGACATGTAGATTTTCTCTAACAAGTCATCATGTAAAAATGCATTGCTAACATCCATTTGGTACGTTGCCCAATTCTTACTGGAAGCTACTGCAAGTAGGGTCCTTACTGATATAATTTTTGCTACTGGGGAGAAGGTTTCTTTGTAATCAAAGCCTTCTACTTGGGTGTGTCCTTTGGCCACCAATCTAGCTTTAAGCCTCTCAATGTCCCCATTAGATTTATGTTTGACCTTGTAGACCCATCTGGATCCTGCTATCTTTCTGTTCTTTGGTTTGAATACTATTTCCCAAGTGTCATTTAGTTCTAGGGCAGAGAGTTCCTCATTCATAGCCTTTACCCATTCAGGGCTCTGGCTTGCTTGTTGGAAGGAGGAAGGTTCAGTTGTTATAGATATTTTATCTAAGTAATCAATGTGAGAGGTTGATAACCTTTTATAGGTTAGATAGTCATGCATTGGAAATGTTGTTCCTTTGGATTTACCTCCACTTGTTGCAAATGAACAATCGTAATCATTTAGTTTTATTGGGAGTTTGGTTTGTCTCCTAGGGTATCTCCTAGATTCTGTGTTCTGTTCTGTTCTGGTAGAGGGTTTTCTCCCCACTCTGATTGATTGGGGGTTTGTTCTTGATCCTCCACTGCCTCAGTGGAAGTCTCAAGATTGTCTGTATTACTAATTTGGGGAGGTGATGGGTCATCATCTTCTTCATTTGTGCTCCTTTTGAGGTTTGGTTGATCTAGTTTTCATTCCTCTTTGAGAGGAAAGGTATCTTCATAGAATATTACATCTCTGCTGACAGAGATGTACGTTAAGGCTGTCTAGGTCATATGTTATGTGACCTTTTTGGGTTGGGGATTGGCCCAAATAGATACATTTCCTTGTTCTGTGGGAGAATTTGTCCTGTTTTGTGAGGCATGCCACATAACATAAGCACCCAAATGTCCTAAGGTCATTGAGTTTTGGCTCTTTTGAGTGTATTAGCTCAAAAGGTGATAGATTTTGGGTCACCTTAGAGGGTAGTCTGTTTATGATAAAGGTGGAGTGTAGTATGGAGTACCCCAGAGTTCAGTGGGTAGTGATGATTGTATTTTGAGTGCCCTAGCAACATTCAGAAGATGTTGGTGTTTTCTTTCAACCACACCATTTTGTTGTGGTGTGTGTGAGCAGCTAGAATAGTGGATGATTCCTTTGTCTTTTAGGAATTTATCCATGGTTAGGGAAAAGAATTTCCCACCATTGTCTGTCCTAATGGCCTTGACTGAGATATTGGATTGATTAAGAATTAAAGCATATAATCTTTTGAATATGAGAAAGTATTCAGATTTTGAAGTAATTAAAAATATCCAAACATATCTAGAGTAATCATCCACAACAGTCATAAAGTATTTCTTCCCATGGATGGTTGGAGTGTGAAAGTTCCCCCACACATCCATGTGAAGGAGATCAAATGAATTTTTAGATCTAGATGCATGAGTTGGAAATGTTGTCCTAAACTGTTTTGAAAAATGACAAACATCACAGTGTTTTTAAAAGTCAGAGTTATGAAAATCAGAAGAAATATTTTTCAAAATAAATTTAAGCCTGCCACATGAAGTGTGGCCAAGTCTATTGTGCCATGTTTTTGTAGAAATGACACCAGCAAAATATTCCTTACCACCAGTGTGTGGTAAGAGGTACAATCCACTCCTCAGGCTACTCTGTCCAACTTCCCTCATCAGAACCTTGTCATAGATAAGGGCAGAAGATTTAGAAAATTGAACTGAATATTTATCATCTTGAGTCAACTTGTTGATTGATAGCAAGTTGACCTGAAATGATGGTATAAAATACACATCACTCAGTGCAATGTATAGTGATATGGTGATGTCTCCCTTCTGGGATATCATCTGTTTGTCACCATTGGGTAATGAAATTGAAAATGTCTTGCATTTCTGTATATTTTGGAAAAGGGAGATGTTCCCACTCAGGTGTTCTGATGCACCTGAGTCAATGATCCAAAATTGGTTTTGATTATTGCAATTTATAATTGAATTAGCAGTACCTGAACCTGATTATGTGTACTTGGGGAGTGGTTTAAGATTGTATTTTTCTGAGTAGAGTGGGAACCCACTGGGTCCAATTGGGTTCTCAGATTCTTCAGTTTTCTTCTTTCCCTTGTCCCATGCAGACCAGGCAGACCTGTCCTCCTCAGTTGATACACAGTTGGCTGAGCCCTGTGGTTTGTTTGCCTCAGTTGTTGGAGTCACAGTAGTGTTGGTCTTCTTTGTGAGTGGAGTGCCCCTGGATGATGGGTATCCATGCTGGATGAAACATTTTTCATCACTGTACCCAAAGACTGCACAGTGGAAGCAGTAGTACCTTGTGTTAACCTGTTTGCCACTCTTGTAGTATAGAGGTTCAGATGGGGTAGGCGGCCTTTTTCTTGGATTTTGTGATGTAGAAGCATTGTGAGTAGGTTTGGGAATGTATGAGGATGATGCATTGTTGTTGTTATACTGCCTGTTTTGACCTTGATTCCTAGCTGAGTAAAATGCAGATGCTTAATGGTTGTTGTTATGCTCAGAGAGCTGAAGTTGTGATTCTTCATGAGCCACCATAGAATAGACTCAACCAAAGTTTGGTAGCTTCTTCAAAGATAAGATATGTGACCTGACCTGCCTAAAATCATCTCTCAATCCCATGAGAAATTTCGTGATTTTAAGTCTGTCTTCCTTATCATTCACCCTGCCACTCATATTGCATTCACATTTACCACAACTGCATTGTGGTGTTTCCCCCCATAAGCATCCACCTCTCTCCAGATGGATTTGAGGCTTGTGCAGAATTTTGAGACACTATCATTTCCTTGTTGCATCAGGGCAACATCTTGGGATAGTTGGTAGATATGTGTCTCATTTGATTGTCTGAATTGATCCTTGAGATCATTCCAGACCACAGAAGCGTCATCAGTGTACATTATTTGGGTTGCTATTCTTTAGAGACTGAGCTCCAGATCCACTGTCTAACCACCCCATGACAGGTGATCCAAGCCTCAAGTTCCTCTATTTCTGAGTCAGCAGGTCTCTTTATGGTTCCCAAAACAAATCCCAGTTTCCTTCTTGTCGGTAGTATTGTTGTCATTTCTCTACTCCATGGATAGTAATTTTGGCTGCCCTGTAGGACATTGATTACTGACAGAGGACCAAAGTCAGATGACTTTATGTAATAGGGTGATGTGGGATCAAAGAGTGGGCCTCCTCTTGGTCCCTTTTCAGTTGTTTCAGCCATTGTTTGAGATCTGTGGAGATGACAAAGATATGTCAATATGATATATGGATGAACCCTACATTGATTATAGGAAGTGATTAGATTCATAAAAATTGGTTTGGATTTATCATGATCATTGATGATTGGTTGTCGTTTGTGAGTTATTTTGAGATCCTTGGATGATTGAATCATGTTATCAGAGTATTGGTTGTTTGATTTGAGCGGAAGCATTTGAATTTTAATTTGACATGATATTTCTAGGATCAACTTTGAAACTTCCTTGAGGTATCTGGTGTCCTCAAGGTTTGGTGTGATGTTCTCAGAAGGCATTGAGATGTGCCTCTGGTATTCTTTGTCTAAAATCTGACTAGTCAGATTGGGGGTGTATGCTTGCATATCACCACTGGAACAAACTATTGAAAGAAACAGATCATATATAGATATGATACATCTAAGATTAATCATATAATAGTAACATATAAAACACATACAGAGAATCATGCGTAGAATGATGATTATCAGAAACATATCACATTTAAACACGTTATGGAGTACATATGCACAGAGAGATCCCTGTGCCTTATCCTTGCCTTCACAGGTAGGAAGTATGTCGTTTGGTTGAGCCCAAAAACTGGATGTGTGAAGAGTAATATGATGTAGCATGTGAATGTGACATGGCATGGTAAAACTAAAAATATTTGGCAGATCAAAACTTAGATATGTGTCGTCCCTCATTGTAGACAGGACACATCATAAATATATGAGATGCATATGTGATGAATGACATGCAAGATGTGTAATAGGGCATCGCATGAAATGCATCTCTGATCCTTTTGAGATGGAGTATCATATATCGATCTAGAGTATTAGATTTTACCAAGCGCGGTTTGAAGCAGTTTCGAAACAAGTGATGACTCTTGAGACGAGACTTTGGATTTGTAGGTTCCCAGGGAGACGATCGACGCAGCACTTCAGGAAGGCTCTGATACCATGTGAAAGTGAGCAACTCCGGTGAGGTGTGAGTCGAATCGACGCTGGGAGATCGGCGGTATCAGCGACGTATCGGAGATGAAGAGAAGACGAAGAGTTTGGAAACCCTAGGGTTTTAGTTTTGTATTTGAAATCAAAAGAACGGTTTGAAATAACATAATACATATCTATATATACTAACAACTATTGGGCCTTGAGTATGGGCCAGACTAAACTTATCTAACTTAATCTAATTTGAATTAATGGATTAGTGTTTTAATCCTTTGTGCTTCAATAATAGTGCAATTGAGTATCATGATCTTCTTTCACGTGTAAATCATTTAAGAGATAATGCAACCACATAATTTCACATACAGTAGAAACCATGGATCTATATTCAGATTCAATAGAGGATTTTGAAATTGTAGGTTGTTTTTTAGATTTCCAAGATATAATTGAATTACCAAGTAACACACAGTATCCAATTATGGGTTTTCTAGATGAAGAACATCCAACCCAATCTGCATCACAAAATGCATTAAGTTTTATGGTTGCATTTCTTTTATACAAAATGTCTTTACCTGGTGCATTTTTAATGTATTTGAGAATTTTGATACTTGTATTATAATGAGACAGACAGTGTAAGAGTAGCCAAAAATTGACTCAAATAATTAACTGAAAATGTAATATCAGGTCTGGTTATTGTGAGGTATAGCAATTTTCCAATTAATTTCCTGAATTGAGAAGGATCCACTACAAAAAACCAGCGTATTTCTGACGGCAAAAGCTGGCGGTCAGGCCGCCGGCATGTCATCGCCAAAGGTAATGTCGTTAGCTTTGTAATATCGATCCTGGCGGCCTTTGGAGAAAAGAGAGTGGAGGAGAAGCTGAAAAATCATGTTGAGCTTGTCGAGTTACTTGACATTGCAGATTTGATCAAAGGTAGAGTTTATGTATTATACTTGTTTCTTGGCCAGGCCGTCGGAAATATATTTTGGAATCCAATTATTGATCGAAATTGCTAACGACCTGGCCGCTAGGAAATTGCTTGTATAAATTTCAATTTCTGACGGCCTGACCGTCGGGACCTATTGGTTATTTATTTGAATAATTTATTTATTTAATCAATTATTATTATTTATTTATTTAATTATTAATTATTAAAAATTATATTAAATGAAAATAAAAATGAAATTGATAATGATAATAAAATTGTAATTGAGATTGAAATAGTCTTTAATATTTAAAATAATTTGCAACAAAATAAAATAAGAAGTTTTTTGAAGAATTAAGTCGCTAACTATCATAATCTCTATTTTGTTGATTGCCGTTTTTTTTTTAAAGTGTTTTTAAATACGAACTTTGATATCTCGTTTCTTGAGAAAATGATTGATCGTCTATGAGGTTGTGTAAGAGTCTGCTCCTCTGGTTCAATCGTTTGTTGAGAAAGAGTCTGCTGCACTGGTGCTCGTGACGTCGACGCTCCAGATGACGGAAAATCCGATATGTGCATGTTCGGATTTTGAGCTTAAAGAGTGCTAGTATATTGTTTGAAAAGTTTTATTTGACGAGTCATCACATTCTCCATTATATCATCAATCTATAAATGAAAATTTAAATATGATGAAAATATCGTTAAATAACGAAAATATATAAAATATATAAATTAATTAAATACTTACATTATCGGTTACAAACGCTTTTCCTTTATCATATGATGTACCGTCGACAATCATACGATGTATTGTTTGTTTGTTTAATGACGGATCAGTTGTTTTTATTAGGCGACTTCTCTTTGTGCTTTTTCTGATATGTTTAGTTATAGCATACTTGAACAAATTTTAATTAAACAAAATAAATGACTATTTAAAATAATTAAAAACCGATTAATTAATTATATTGAAATAAAAAATTAAATAATAACCTTTTCGGACATCGATTCTTGTTCCGTCATTCTTATAGCTTTTTCATTTTCCAAATATTTGAACGCTTTGTCTTATAAAAAAAAATCAAAATATTTAAAAAAAAATAGTAACATGTTATTAATTAATTAAACATATTATTTACCATTCGTTTGTCTTTTGGATAAGCTGTCAACACATTATCTTTCCAAATTTGTACTTCTGTTTTTCCTTTTTATTTCTGCAATATTATAATTAAAAATAAAAAATAATTATAAGATAAATTGAAAGTATTAAAATCTTTTTACTAATTACCGCTTCGTAATTTCTTTTTGATAGATTTTTAGAATCCAAACTGTGATTAATTTGTTTCTCTCGATTATTTCTATTTATTTCAAAAATTAACTGCAATCACGAAAGAGATATATTAAAGTAAATTGAAAATTTTATAATTTTATTGTATTAAATAATTAAAAGTTAATACGTACGTACCATTCCTCTCCTTGATCTTCTCTCGGTCAGCTTATTCAGAAATTGATCTTTGATAACGTAATCGGGTAAAGTTTTCATGACCTCGTCGATGGATAAATTTTTGTTATCATACTTCATTACTAAAGCATTATGAGCAGTTCTCCATAATTTATTTAACGTCTTATTGATATATCGATAAGCTTTGTTCGTACCGATAAAATGAAATTCTTTCTGTTCGATCAAGAATTAGAAAATTAATATATATTAACTATTAATTAATTATAAATAATAATTATCCTATATCGTTTCTATTATTTTTTTTGTGTTTGCCTCATCTTGTTGAAACCATGGTACATCCATCGGTAGTAATTTAAAATCATTTGCAACCATATTAATTTTCTCTTTTAATTTTTCTACGGTTTTATCGTAGACAATTTCATCGTCTTCGAATATGACTTTAAATTTCGATCCTTGTTCAGGATGATGTTGCAGATGATCTTTCTTTTGGCTTTTTTTCTTTGATTTTGCTGGTGGATTGTTTGAACACCCAGCCGTGTTCATATCCACATCATGATGATCAGAATTGATGGTATCCCTGGTCCATCAGACCCACCCCAAAAGCAGGACAACAGGCCCACAGCAGCCCAACAAAGGAAACCAAATGAGACCCGGACGGGCCGGATTTTAGCTCGAATGGGTCGGGTTTGTCCTGGGCGGGTCACTACCAACCCAAGTAGGTCGAGTCTACCCGTGGGCTGGAATAGGTATAACCCAATAAGGGTCCAGCCCATTAGAAAAATGTATAAATACCCTTAGGGGTCAACTGAAACAAGGGGAGAGATTATTGTATAAACTTGTCACTACAGTCTTGATACTATACTATCAAGAATGATGATCATTCTGACCAGGAGTCCCGACCACCATAAAAACTGATAAAACGAATACAACAACCAGCCAATACATCTAAATAAAATAAAGTGCAAAATGATTGACCACGAAAATCAAAATGATAAAGTGCAAAATGTAAAAATGAAAGTGAAAACTGAAAACGCAAAAAAATAGACATTATATGCTTGAATTTTTTATCAATACTCAAGACATGTTTTATATCAAACCAACTTAACAAAGGGTTAATTGGGTCCTGGCAATAAAAAATGTAAACAATGCTAGTCTGGTCAATTGTATTAATCGATTTCTTGGTCGAATAGTGGGGTTTATGATTTTTAAATGATAAACTCAAGAGAAACCCAAATCCAGCAGATTTAAGGAGCAAAGTGAGGTAGCTTCTGTCACAGATGTTTACCTCTTGTATGTC
Organism: Zostera marina; assembly: GCA_001185155.1. NCBI lineage: Eukaryota > Viridiplantae > Streptophyta > Magnoliopsida > Alismatales > Zosteraceae > Zostera > Zostera marina. The sequence continues at coordinate 184,146 of LFYR01001077.1, read as the reverse complement.
ACCAACATAGATTCTGTCACGATTTGTATGAATAGAAACTATGTTGGGACCTTGAACCACTTCCCACTCAACCGTCCATTCACCTTTAACATCCTCCACTGACCCACACTCTGAGATGACAAACAGTTTCTCCCCTAACACCAAACTTGATCCCGTTTCCAGGTATCTCCACCTGAAGAGATGACAGACCTGAAGATCTCCACCTACGTGGTTGAAGGTTTTGGAAAGGTTTTATTACTTATGTGCATACTTTATATGTTTCTAAACTATCATAAATTTAAGGTTGTATTTTCCATTCAGATCTCTACCTTCATCAAAAAATGCTAAACCCCTAAAATTTAAATCAAACTGGCCGGATGAAATAGAGATGAAATCGAACCTGTTCTGATATGGAGGTTGTCGACGGACTGAAATTCGTCGGAACAGAGGAAGTCGCCACTATCACCGGAAGTCACCGCTGCCGTTGGAGGGTTTAGGTTGGAGGAAGAAGAATACACGATAGGGAGGTTTGGGGGTTTCAGGATGCTGGCGGTCAGGCCGCCATGCAGCTCATTTCTTCCCAACTATTGGGGAAATTAGAGCTGGCGGTCAGGCCGCCGATATCTTAATAAAAAAGAGGTACCGACGGACAAGTGTAGCTCGCTGGCGGCCTGGCCGCTGGTCCTATTTATCGACGGCTAGGCCACTAGAAATATGCTGGTTTTTTGTAGTGATCATTGAGAGCAGGGTTGGATTCATCATGTTTTGAAGGTATAGAGAATGGGGCAGAGCCCAATTGTTTAAAATCATGCAGTATGTCGAGTGCATATTTTCTTTGGGAGATAAAAATTCCTTGTGTGGATTGGGATACTTCTATTCCAAGAAAGTATTTTAATTTACCAAGATCCTTGATGTGAAACTCATTTTACAAATGCATTTTTAATTTATTTATATCATTGAGACATTATATCATTGATAATAATGTCATCCACACACACACACATATATATATATGAGTAAACATGCAAGTATAAGAAACATAAGTTTGTTGTAAAAATAATGTATAGTCTGCCCTAGATTGTTGAAAGCCAAATGAGAGAGGTGGTTAATTTTTGATACCAATTTATGCTGACTTGTTTTAAACCATATAGTGATTTTTTGAGTTTGCATACTCTCGTGTCATTTGAGGGGAAGCATGCTTGGTGGAGGATTCATAAATATTTTTTCACTTAAATCTCCATGTAAAAAGGTATTGCTTACATCCATTTGAAATAGATGCCAATTTTTCATAGAGACTATTGTAAGTAGAGTCCTCACAGATACAATTTTAGCAACTGGGGAAAATATTTCAGTGTAGTCAAAGCCTTCTATTTGAGTGTGGCCTTTGGCTACAAGCCTTGCTTTTAGCCTTTCAATATCACCATTAGATTTGTACTTAATTTTATACACCCACCTAGAGCCAATAATCTTTCTATTATTTGGCTTGGGTATAATTTTTCAAGTATCATTTAACTCTAGACAGATAATTCTTTATTCATTGCTTTGACCCAATTTGGCTTGTTGATATGAAGAAGGCTCATGTGTGATTGAAATTTTATCAAGAAAATCAGTATGGGAAATAGATAGTCTCATGTGTGTAATGTAGTCATGCATAGGGAAATATGTCCCTTTGGATTTTCCTTTGCTTGTAACAAAGGAGCAAAAATACGCATTGAGATAGTTAGTTTTTTTTGTTACTCTCCCTGATTTTGTTGTAGTAGATGTGGTATCCAATTGTGTTATTTCAGAGTTGTTTTCATCCACTCACTACAAAAAACCAGCGTATTTCTGGCGGCCGTCGGGACCTTTTTTTTGTTAAGTTACCAGCGGCCTAGCCGCCAGCTCAACCTAATCTCCAGCGACGAGTTCCTCAGGTGGCAGCAGCGAACTTCGTATTTCAGTTTGATTTCTTCTTCTATTTCCTTACTTCCTACTTCCTGTAGTTTTCCTACCGACAAAATTGCTGAATCGAGGGCAAGAACTGTTTTTGTTACCTTTGAGTCAACAACACGAGCTCTGATTTCTCGGTTTCCTCCCTCTATTTCTGCTTGTCACCTTACACTGCATTCTTTAAAACACAGTTTGGTTTGACGGATCCTTTTGTGTCGAGGTGCTTCTCCAAGGCATTTATACGTATGCAATGGTTAGTGTATGATGTGCGGTTACCTAACATTAAGATTTGCACACTCTTTCTGATATGCAATTGTTTGTGTATGATGTGTTTTGGGTGTTCTTCTCGGAGAGGTTTTTTGGTGAGAATGTTATGGTTTCAGTGGCAACACAAAAAGTATCAAATATTCCAGTTCATACAGTAGTCGACAAGTTAAGCCTACCTGGGTTACAGTTGATCACAAAAAAGCTTGAGCTTCCTGTTAAATTTATTTTTTCAGAAAACTTATACCCTTTATACACTGATTTTTATGTGGATCCGCCCAACCATCACTACTACCAGTGATCTTTGATCCAAACAATCTTTAGATATTTCTAACACTTTAAAATCTTCTTTTATATCTATCAGTGAAATTGAATTCAAACAACTATTAGATTCTTCACTAACTCTGGAATTCACTCTGGATTTTTTTTACTAGTTCAAATTGGGTTTTTAATTTATAGTAATGGGTTTTTAATTTATAGTCATTCTGATTTTTTATCACTCTCGACAACATTATTGTTCTGCACTTTCTACGATCGTCGTTCTTCTCCAATTCTCCGAACTCTTGAGGTATGTATGTTATAATTAAGTTAAATATTTTTTAATTGTATAAATATTTCTAATGTTCTACGATCGATTTATGCTTTATATTCTGTTTTAATTGTATGAAATGATTAAGTGAATGATCTCAATATATATGTCATGCATGTTCTTTGATTTTAAGAATAGTGGAATGAAAATACGATATCTAATAATACATTATTGGATCGTATATTAATTTTAAGTAATATTGTTTTTATTTTATTTAGATGTATTGGCTGGTATTCGTTTTGTCGGTTTTTATGGTGGTCGGGACTCCTGGTCAGAATGATCATTCTGACGATCATCATTCTGACGATCATCATGATGTGGATATGAACACGACTGAGTGTTTAAAGAAAAAAAGCCAAAGCCGAAAAAAAGATCATCTACAACATCATCCTAAACAAGGATCGAAATTTAAAGTCATATTCGAAGACGATAAAATGGTCTATGATAAAGCCGCAGAAAAATTAAAAAAGAAAATGAATATGGTTGCAAATGATTTTAAATTACTACCGATGACGTACCATGGAGTCAACAAGATGAGACAAACACAAAAAAGTAATAGAAACGATATTATTATTTTAATTATTATTCATTTTAATTATTATTTATAATTAATTAATAGTTAATATATATTAATTTTATAATTCTTGATCGAACAGAAATAGTTTCATTTTATCGGTACGAACAAAGCTTAACGATATATCAATGAGATGTTAAATAAACTATGGAGAAGTGCTTATAATGCTTTACTAACGAAGTATGATAATAAAAATTTATCAATCGACGAGGTCATGGAAACTTTACCCGATTACGTTATCAAAGATCAATTTCGGAATAAGCTGACCGAGAAAAGGTCAGAGAGAGGAATGGTACGTACGTACGTATTAACTTTTAATTATTTAATACAATAAAATTATAAAATTTTCAATTAACTTTAATATATCTCTTTCATGATTGTAGTTCATTTCTGAAATAAATAGAAACAATCGGGAGAAACAAACTAATCACAGTTTGAGTTCTAAAAGTCCATCAAAAAGAAATTACGAAGCGGTAATTACTAAAAAGATTTTAATACTTTCAATTTATCTTATAATTTTTAATTATAATATTCCAGAAACAAAAAAGAAAAACAGTAGTAGAAATTTAGAAAGATAATGTGTTGACAACTTATCTAAAAGACAAATGAGTGGTACATGGTATGTTTAATTAATTAATAACATGTTATTATTTTTTTCTTAAATATTTTGATTTTTTTTATAGGACAAAATGTTCAAATGGTTGAAAAGTGAAGAAGCTGACGAAACAAGAATCGATGTACGAAAATGTTATTATTTAATTTTTTATTTCAATATAATTAATTAATCGATTTTTAATTATTTTAATAAATAATCATTTATTTTGTTTAATTAGGATTTGTTCAAGATGCTATAACTAAACATATCGGAAAAAGCACAAAGAGAAGTCACACAATAGGAACAACTGGTTCGTCATTAAGCAAACAAACAACATATCGTATGAATGTCGACAGTACATCGTATGATAAATGAAAAGCGTGTAACCGATAATGTAAGTATTTAATCAATTTAATCAATTTATATATTTTCGTTTTATTTTATTTATAAATAAAATAACGATATTTTCATTATATTTAAATTTTCATTTATAGGTTGATGATATAGTGGAGAATGCGATGACTCGTCAAATGGAACTTTTCAAACAATATACTAGCACTTTTCAAGCTCAAAATCCGAATATGCACATACCGGATTTTCCGTCATCTGGAGCGTCGACGTCATGAGCACCAGTGCAACAGACTCCTCCTTAACAAACGATTGAACCAGAGGAGCAGACTCATGAACGATCAATCAATATTTTCTCAAGAAACGAGATATCAAAGTCAAAGTTAATATTTAAAAACACTTTTTCAAAAAAGAAAAAGAAGGACAATCAACAAAATAGAGATTATGATAGTTAGCAACTTAATTTTTTAAATAACTTTTTATTTTATAATTTCGTAACTTATTTTAAATATTATCGACTATTTCAATTTCAATTAAAATTTCGTTATCAATTTTATTTTTATTTAATATAATTTCTAATAAATAAATTAATTAATTAAATTTAAAAAAAATATTCAAATAAATAATCAATAGGTCCTGACGGCCTGGCCGTTAGAAATTAAAATTTATACCAGCAGTATACTAGCGGCCAAGCCGCTGACAATCTCAATGACTAATCGGATTCCAAAATATATTGCCAGCGGCCTGGCCGCCAGGAAATGACCAAGCTGGCGACATTAGTTCTGACGATGGTATACCGGCGGCCAAGCCGCTAGAATTGACCCCAAAGTTTAATGGGCAAGGTTGATTGCATTTGGATTGATCTTACTACATTTAAAATATGTTGATCTTTTCTCTCCACCACCCCATTTTGTTGGGGTGTGTGAGAGCAACTTGAAAATGTGTAATTCCTTGAGAATCAAGGAAGGATTTCATGGTGGAAGAGAACTCCATTATCTGATTTTATGAATTTGATTGTCATTTGAAATTGGGTCTTTATCATGTTAAAAAATAATCAGAAAAATATCAAAGCATTCAAACTTGTTTGCAAGTAAAAAAACCCATGTAAATCTAGTGCAATCATCCACAAGAGAAAGTACCTTTTGCCATCATGAGTGGATGTAGTGAAGTTGCCCCATACATCCATATGAATTGATGAAGCACGGAATCTGCTACCAGTGGGCTCGCGGGGTTGCGAGATGGGCCGGAGGCTGTGGAGTCCACGACGCGCGCTCTACGTCAAACACCTGCAGAAGAGGAGGGGAATCGGCAACTCTCTTGGGAGTAGGCGATTCGGGCTCCTGGATGTTCTAGTGTGGAGTGTGTGGTCAAGTAGATATGTTGTGAATGGAGGACACCCCTAGGACCCCTTTTATAGTGGGGCCCACCCCATTATGGTACCCTATTGAAGGGCGCCATATAATGGTGTGGGCCCGCCCAAGTAACGGCTGGGAGTCAGCGACTCAGGTATGGGAGTCGCTGACTCCTTTGAGGCCAAGTCCTCGGTCTACCAGACCCGAGTTCCCTGGCCGGAGTCGGCGATGCACCACTGGAGTCGGCGACTTGGTAGTCCCAGTCGGCGACTCCCAAGTGTTGCCTTGGGCTCTTGACGTAGACACGTGCTCCGCACCGTGGAAGCCTTCCGGGGGTCCGGCATATGACGACGGAACCCTATTCCTTGTTGAAAGGCGTTGTTGGGAGTGACTGACGTAATCAGGCATGTCTCACCAGTACTCCCCCCTGAAGAGAGCATAGGAGACATGTGTGTACCGCCATGAATCAAGTCAAACATTTTATCACATCTAAAAGCATTTTTAGGAAAAGGAAGTCTATGTTGTTTAGCAAAATGACAAATGTCACAATGTTTAGCATTATCAGAAAGTTTAACATAAAGAAAATGTTTGGAAATAAAATTCAGACGATCCATAGAGGTATGTCCAAGTCTTTGATGCCATAAGTTTGATGAGATGGTGACACCAACAAAAATATATATTTTTTTCATGAGAACATGCTTCAAAAAATATAATCCATCTCTTGAATCAGCTAGACCAATAGTCTTCATCGTTACCTTGTCAAGAATGATAGCATTGGTTTTAGAAAAATGTATAATATATTCATCAAGTGATGTCAAGCTTTCCTATGCGTCGTTTATGCGTCGCATAAACGACCATGCGGTTTTCCAGACCCTCGCATGGATGTTCTATGTGTTAGGCGGGTTTGGAGCGGCGGGTCGAGGTGGGTCGGGTCATCGGGTTTTCCCAAATGAAATAATAAAAAAACTCATTAAATCCTCTCCCGCATAAAACCCTAGCGAGCTCTTTGAACGATCACAAGTTTTTTGAAGTTTGAACGATCCTGACGCGACGTGAGCAGCTAACGTGGGCGATCCTGACGCGACGTGAGCAACTGACGTGGGCGATCCTAACGCGACGCGAGCGAGCAGACTTCCGGACACGAGCGACTAGGCTTCCGGACACGAGAGGAGACTTCCGTCTTGCAAAAAAAAGTAAGAATTAATTCCAGTAAACAGTTTACTGTAATATCCTGCAAGAATATGTCAATATCCAGCACCTTTAATTAATTAGGGATATTTACTCAAGGTTTAAGATACTCTGAGTTTACTCTGATTAATTATTTCCGAACAGTAAGTTTACTATGAGTACTTAATTAAGTAAGTAATGGATACTTTTTTTAACTTTTCTATTCTGATTTTATCTAATCAAAATTAGGGATGACTTATGATGATGACTTCTACCAAGAGAATGATGAGATGTACTGCGATGATGAAGTTGATGCCAATGAAGAGCCACATGATGATGAAGAATTCCGACTTGATGAAAAAATCCAACAAGATGAGAAAATCGAAATTCAACAAGATGAATAAGATAATGGACATCAAGTTGTCGGAGAAGATGAACCTTTAATCAAGTGGCATTTTAAAACCACTGAGGAGGAGAAGAATGACACCAAACTACTACCTAAATCAAGCGATCCAGTATAGAAATATGTCATTCTGTTGAAAAAGAGTGACTCTAATGGAGTCAAATATTTATTTTGTCATTGGATTCCAACCGGTGGAATCGGTCGAAAGGTCACTTTTTTGGTGGTGATAAAAATTGTATCAAAGTCCGAAGACCACACCTTTCGTTCGCAATGAGATCCGTGAATATGTCAAAGAAAAAAGATGAAAGCAATGAAGGGAAAATCAATATATGTCGATGACCAACCTGATGTCATTTTCGTCAAAGAAAATGCTATTGATTCCAAAAAAGTAAAGAGGTCAGCGGTGTCGGTGAAGAAGACCATTATTTCTTCCATTGACTCCATCAATACAAAGGTGAAAGCACTTTCTTTGAATGATGGTGAGAGTCTTGTCGACATAGTTTATAATCGGAAGAAGCAACCACTCATCGTGGAATGTTTGAAGAAGAAAGAGAGACTTATGGTAGATAATCTTGTGGCTAAAGCATTTTATTCAACTGGTATTCCATTCAATGTCCGAAACAATATTGATGTTCAGGTATTTATCAATACAATTTCTGAAAATTAATATGAAAATTCAGAAATTAATTTCAATTTTCTGAATTTAGGTTATGTTTGAAGCGGTTGGCCGATATGGATGAGGTTATGTTCCTCCGACTGTGAATAGACTTCGAGGTCCACTTTTGAGATGAGAAGTAAGCATGGAGAGAAATGGTCCTCCAACGGATGCACACTCATGTCTGACGATTGGACGGATCAAAAGGGAAGATGCATAATCAACTTTTTGATCAACTCCTCTGCTGGATCTTATTATTTGCACTCCATTGATGCATCCTTCCATGAAAAGAATGTTGAATTTATAGCCCGTACCTTTGATGATGCGATGCAGAAGGTTGGGGTTAAGAACGTCGTTCAGATTTGTACAAATAATGCTGCCAACTACGTGAGAGCAGGAAAAATTCTGATGGAGAAGTATAGTCATCTTTATTGGACTTCATGTGTGACACATTGCCTTGACCTAATATTGGAGGATATTGGCAAGATTCTTTCATTCAAAAAGGTGAATTTGTTAGGCCGTCAGATCATTACATATGTCTACACACATTCAGTTATTCATGCTGAGTTTTTGAGAGTAAGTAATAACAAGGAATTGATTAGGTGTGGTATCACAAGATTTGCCAGTTCATTCCTGACTTTGCAGAGCCTAAAAGACCACAGATACCACTTAGGCAAGTTGGATTGGCAGAAGTAGCTAGATATTGGACATGGAGAGGAAGTGCATATGAATGTGTTTGCTAAAGCTTTCTGGACAGGTGTGGAAGATTGTTTGAAAGTATCTCAGTCATTAGTTGCTCTTTTGAGATTGGTGGATACAAATGATAAGCCATGCATGGGGCACGTCACTTAATGTTTTGAGAAGGCGAACAAAACAATTGAAACTCGTTTTGAAAACAAACCTGGAATGTTGAGAACTCTAAAGGCAATTATGAAGAAAAGATTAGATAAACACTTCAACCATGATTTGTTTGAAGTTGAAGCATTTCTAAATCTCAACTTTTACTATGAGTTAAAGAAGTAAGTCTTTTTTTTATGTTATTTCATAATTAATTTTGAAAACCTATTATCTAATATTTTTCCTTCTAACTAATAGGACAAGAGTTAGGTTTGAGAAGGCTTTATCTTATGAGGGAAAGTTTCAAAAATGTGTTCTTCGAATGATTAATGATGATGATAAACGTAGAACGATAATGGATTAACTAACTCTCTATAAAGAAGGAAGGGGTCATTTTGCATCTAGGTTGGCTACTCAAGTCATTGCCACAACAGATTCAAGTAATGATTTCATAATTCTGATTTGTAAATCTGAATTATTTAATTTAATTGAGTCTAATTTTGTTTTTAGAAATTGCAATTGCACAATGTTTTGATGGGGTTCATATCTACTCCAACATTGATGATTGCGGTTAGGCGTATTTTGGGACTTTGTGTCACTGCCTCTAGCTGTGAAAGAAATTGGAGTATCTTTGATTTTGTAAGTATTAAATAGTAAGTAACGTGTCTTTGTATATTGAATGAAACTCAAACTAGTTATCTTTCATTAAACAGATTCACACAAAGAGGAGGAATCGACTAGAGGCTGACCGATATAGTAAATTGGTGTTTGTCAACTACAACCGACGATTGAAGGATCGTTATAAAGAGAAATGCCTTACAAACAGCTTCGACCCCATTGCCGTTGAAGATTCGAATTGGAGTAGTGAATGGATGACCGGCGAAGAGTCGCAAGATTTGGGAAAAGGGGTTTTCCCCGATTTTATATATTAAATACTAAAGTAAAAATCATACAAGAAAGTTGCCCTAAATTTAGAATACACAAACTATTTATACTATCTTTGAGATAAAGCAAGAGTGGACTGGCCCATTCGTTTTTAATGGGCCAGTGTATAATGTTAATAATGCAGTCAATAGCCTACAAGTTTGTTTGGGAAAAGATGACCAGAGGGAGGGCGAAAGAGGATTGGGAGCGAAAGATTTTAAAGGTGTCCAAGAGGTGACAATGGTTGTTAGAATGTGTCGTCTTTGGGACGGTGGAGGAATTTGGGGATTAATGAATGCACCAGAGATATGTACAAAGCAAAGCTCTGAACCAAATCAACCACCGACATAATGATTCCTCAATCTCGAAGGTTCAAGGTACGTCTCTCTCCGTAGGAAATGTGCCGAGTTATCAATAAACAAAGGCCTTAATTGGAAGGGTGCTTGAAAGAGACCAAGTTTAGACAGACACACCCCCTGACGAGCACGCAAAGGGGATCTGAGCCACGAAAATTTAGAAAGTTTCCCTTCATCTTTGACATGTGAGGTGGGTGAATTTGCCAACGAAAGATAGGCTAATCAAACGAAGGATCATGATTCTAGTCAATTGCACACTATGTGGAGCGGCGACAGAGACTATAAACCACGCCTTTTTGAGTGCGAATTCGCTCGATGGTTGCTTCGAGAATGTTTCAACGATGTTGGAAATCTCATTTCGAATCTGTAAGATGCGGCCAACTTAAAGGATGCAACAACGAAAATTAACAAAATGACACTGGCATTGAAGGTATGGGGACTACATTGGACGATCTTCGATATCTAGGTCTGTATATCGGTCGAATTTGACTCAGATACCCTGATGTCCGAATTCGAATCCGGATAGGAAAATCCGAATTCGGATAAATTTTTTTTATAAAAAAATCTTAAAATAAAATTATATCACCTTTAATAAAGTTAATTAATAGTCAATTAATCACTCTAGAATCCGAGTATCCAGAAGTCAATTTATATTTATTCGGATATCCGAATCCGAAATTATCAACCGAATTCGGATTTTAACGACGGATATTGCAGATATCCGAATCCGTCTGGATAATTTTCGAATATCATTTTTGGTATTCGGAATCGAATTCGAAAACAGATACGAATACGGATTTCGGTATACCATTTGCAAACATACCGGTATCATACTTTTTGAGGTTTGAAAAAAGCGAAATCAAAGATTCAAAAGATGATACTCGGTCCAGTCCCGGTCCAGCCCCGATAACTTTTTAAAAAATATGAGGACAAGTTACAGTTGACACTTTAATTCGTGTAAGTCCATCTTCGATAATAATTTTAAAGCAAGGCAATTACCATGTCGGATCATAGCTAAATGGGCCCAAAACACATTGACAACAAATATTTGATTGAACAAACGGATATTTCTTAACGAATTAAATTACATATTCGGGTCTCAGGATATTCCATAATCCCTCTCATCTAAAACCCTAAATCTGATCAATTCCCCAGCCGTCGTTTTTGTTTCTCATTTCCCTTTTTGATTCGAGGAGGATACAAGATCGATCCTCTTTCCCTTGTGAACGCCTCTGTGCGATTCTGTAACGATGAAGGTTAAGGTTATCTCGCGTTCCGTAGAAGAGTGTACTCGTGAACGTAGCCAAGATCTTCAGGTGAGAAATACTCATATTTTGGTTCAAGAAATTCATCTTCCTTATTTTAATTAACTCTTTGTTTTTGTCAATCTTAATAGAAAGTGTTCCGGAACTATGATCCGAGTCTTCGCCCTCAGGAAAAGGCAGTTGAGTATGTCCGAGCTCTTAATGCTGCGAAGTTGGACAAGGTAAATATTTCTTGATTAATAACTTTTATTTAATCGTCTTTTTTAATTTCGCATGATTAAATCTGGAAAATCATAATGAGTTTGTGCTTTAATTTTATAAGATTTTCGCAAGACCTTTTGTTGGGGCAATGGATGGTCATATTGACGCTGTCTCATCCATGGCAAAGCATCCTAATCATTTGAAAAGTATATTTTCGGGTTCCATGGATGGAGGTATTGACAAATTCTTCCAACTTAACTTTGTATACTAATAATTTCTTTAATGTTCTTTTACGAAATAATAGTTTGTTTGGACATTATAGATTCATAGTTATCAGAAAATCGTCTAGATAACAAGGTGCTCTTTTTATCACACCTTTAGGAGTTTAATTTCTTAAGTTATTAAGCAGTATAACTATAAAGTAGCAACCTAGTGTATAAAAAAAATAAACACAGTGAATTTTCAAGAATTATATATTTAATGACTGCCTCTAGTGTCCTTTCATGGCCTCTAGTATTGGGACCACTGGTGGTTTGTATTGTGTTAAAAATTCAATCTCAAATCTTTTCTGCAGAAACTCTATTCTTACAATCCGTAGTTTTTTTATAAGGAATGAAGATCATGTTTTTCTTTTACCTTGTTTGCTTGAAAATGATAAAATGATGTCTATTTTTTTATAAAGTTCAAGATTTCATTAAATGAAAATAAAAGAGAAGAGGTCAATAGGTTATTGCCGAAATACAAATGTTAGGAAAATAAATAAATCTTATTGCCTTTCTCTTATACAGTTAAGTCTTAAGCATTCAGTTGTCATGGACTAATGCCTATATAGGTTGGATTCCCATAGGATTTTTTTTTTCAGTTTTAGATAGATTGTTTTTCTTATCGAGAGTTGCACCATTTGAAATGCTTTGTTCTCATAAGTAAATATGTTTTTTTTTGCAGATATACGGCTTTGGGATATTGCAACTAGGTAGTATGAGTCCCCTCTTCTTATGGTTAAAACATTGTCTTGGTTGATATACTTACATCCTTATTTCTCTAGTTAGATGATTGTTGATAATTTTTTCTTATTAAACTAGGAAAACAGTGTGCCAGTTTCCAGGTCACAAGGGGGCTGTGCGTGGTCTGACCATATCACCTGATGGGAATACTCTGATATCTTGCGGCACAGATTGCACGTGAGTTTAGCTAATCATTTCGTTGTCTCTCTCTTTCTCTCTCTCTATTTCGAACGATTACTCTTATTTTATTTTCCACTGGATGGTATTGATTTCTAGATACTGTATTTTATGATTTATTCAATGCATCTCATTATTCCTTTTGTCACTTTTTTCTGATAATAATCATGATGAAATCAGACATGTCAGTATATTCTTCAATGCTACCACTTACAGGAAACCCAATGAAAATTAGATTTGAGGTTGATTTCTTCACTCTTTGGGAGACTAATCTCTTGGGACTAACTATAAGCTAGTTTTCTGGTATTAAAAACTGTATAAGAAATTATCAACGGGCTTGGCAACCTCCTATTTTTTTGGATCATTTTTTTGCCTAATCCAATTTTTAAATGAAATTTTTATCGTCGTAAAAAATAATATACTTTTAAGTTTTAATATATTTTATTTTAATATATTTTACTTGTTATTATCTTCTTATAGGTTGCGGCTTTGGAACATTCCCAATTCTCATTTTGAGTATAGCAATGCCATCAGTGGTTCACTAGAGGTCTTTCATTCTAAAACTTTTTTTGATTGCAAATGTACTCTTATAACCTCGCAAACTCAAATTCAAAGTTTGTTTGTTCTGTACAGCCTCAAGCCATTTATTCATGGAAGCATGCTTTCTGGTAAAAATGTTAAGCTAAGCTCATTTAATTTGTTAAATATTTGGAGGTTTATTTGTTTTTTTTTTCCTACAACAGGGCTGTCGACTATCAGTCAAATGGGAGTTTATTTGCTACAGCTGGTTCACATGTTGACATATGGGATTTAAACAGGTTTTAAATGTCTCCTTTCTTATTTTTTATAATTCATAGATGTTTGAGTTTCCCTATATCTTCTTACACCAATACCATTATACAAAAGATCTCAGCCAGTTAATAGCTTTGAATGGGGACATGATACCGTTATATCTCTACGTTTTAATCCTGGAGAACCAAATATATTAGCATCATCTGCCAGGTAATTATAGTCTAATTTGTAAATTTTGTGTTTTTGTTTGGTTTCACAATCAACCTACAGAAGACGACACAATTAACATGCTCTCATTTATTAATTTTACTTTTCTTTCTTGTAGCGACCGTAGTATTACATTGTATGATCTACGGATGTCATCTCCTCTTACAAAAATCATAATGAGAGTATGAAATTTTTGCTCTTACATTTCTCTTATTGATAAAATATATATTCTGTTCAGGTCTTACTTTTTATCATAAATATTCGTTTTAACTTGTTTCAGACAAAAACCAATGCAATAGCATGGAATCCGATGGAGCCAATGAATTTTACTGCGGTAAACACTTGTTCTTGCTATGGATACTTTGTGTGTAAATTCATATGTTGATTTCTTTTTCATTATCTTAGGCAAATGAAGATTGCAATTGTTATAGTTATGATTACAGAAAATTGAGTGAAGCTAAGTGTGTTCATAAAGATCATGTTTCTTCAGTGTAAGTGATACTGCTCTATATTTTCCGTACCTTTTATGCAATATGCTTGAGAATTAGCTTTTCATATGAAGTGACAATAAAAAGAATAACAATTATTATCTCCTCCAGGTTGGACATAGATTACTCACCAACAGGCAGAGAATTTGTAACTGGATCTTATGATAGAACGGTATGTATTATTCTCGAAAAAGTGATTTATTTCATCATCAATGGAAAAATGAGCTATTTTGACATCAGAATTCTCTATTTGTACTTACAGGTGAGAATATTTTCATACAACGGTGGCCACAGTAGGGAAATTTATCATACAAAACGCATGCAAAGGTTTGATTTTCATTAATAAACATAAAAAAATCACATTTTCTTTTCTCTCTCCAACAATTAAAATTCTGTTTATTTGCATTTGGCAGGGTATTCTGTGTGAAATTCAGCGGCGATGCTTCATACGTAATCTCAGGCAGCGACGACACTAACCTACGTGTTTGGAAAGCGAATGCCTCAGAACAAATGGGAATAGTAAGTACATTTTCTTTTTCCAATATCATTTTAACAAACCCAATATATCAAAACTCAGCTTCTTTAAAAATCTCGAAACTCAGCTTCTTCCTAGAGAGCGAAAAAAGCTAGAGTACCACGATGCTGTTAAACGTCGCTACAAGCATCTTCCCGAGGTTAACCGTATATTAAGGTATGTTACCTGTACATTCTTTTCTTTATTTTCTTAACATTCAGTTAAATATACCAAACTCATCCAAAATCCTTCCTTTTTCCAGGCATAGGCATTTGCCCAAACCAGTATACAAGGCAACATTGTTGAGAAGAACTATCACTGATGCAGAAAATAGAAAAGCCTTAAGAGTTAAAGCTCACAGTGCCCCAGGAAGCATCACCAAACAAACATTAAGGAAAAGAAGAATAATTAAGGAAGTAGAATAACAATCATTTTGTCTCAAAATATTTCTTTATGCGAATTTTTTCCATTATGCGTTGCATAAAAAACCTTTTTAAGTATTTTTTTATACGATCGGTGGCTGGATTACAGCCGAGGGTGTGAGGTAGATGGCATCATCTCTTTTTTTGTTTTGGAATATATATATTTTTAGGTAGTTTTAATTCAAAAAAATATATTTTTACCATACTTTTGAAAGAATGACACTTAAATCCTGGTTGTTAACGATCCTCAAATCAAGGTAGTAAAATCAAGCTTCCTCTTCAAATCAGCAATGGCGGCGGCCGTTGCCCATCTGAATCCATTAGTAATATTCTCAAATTCACGTAAGTCTCGTTATTCGTCTCGCGTTCTCCTCCTCCCGGTTTTATCCACTCGGATCCACGCGCGGGCCTCTAGACGATTCCCCAACCCTCCTGTAAGAATTCGCAATAAATCGATTGCTTTGGGATATGGAGTTTGATGATTATGTGGAATTTGTGAGTAGGATGCAGTTGTTGTTGTACCGGGGTCTCGAGGTAGTTCGTGGAGGGAAATCGGGAGATTTGATGATGCCGAAGAGTACGAGACGGATGGTGATGACGAAGAGGAGGAGGATGGGAGTTTGGATTTGTTGGTTAGGTTTTTGCACAACGTTTTCCGGAAGGTTTCGAGAAAGGCTAGAAGGGCTGTGCGATCTGTTCTTCACATTGGCATCTCCAATCGACTTGTTAGTTTACTCCCCCAAAGGCTAAAACCATTTGATTTTCTTCTTCTCTTGAAGACCTATTAGCTATTTGTCATCGATTCTTGCTGTATTTGTATATAACAGGTAAGGTTTTCGGTGGACGGCTCCCTGATACTGGCATTTCTATGGATTCTCAAGGCATTTCTTGAGGTAATCTTGCAACATGTTCACTCTGTAGTCTACTAATTTGTACTTAATTTCTAGGCAGTCTAAAAACTTTTTTTTTCCCTCCTTAATCATATCATTTGGTAACAATAATTATATTGTGCTAGGAAATAGGAATCCTGTTACTTATTTTAGTTTGAAATCAGCATATGATAGCATCCATCATCCATGGCGTATTCGGTGCGAACAAGTATTGATTAAGGGTTGAATAATAGATGGATGGATGATGAATGAAACTTGTATTGGAAGGTGTATGTTGAGAATAATCTGATTCTTTTACATGATTATAAGCCTATTTATAATTGCCACTGATAGACGCATGTTCGACATTTAAGTTTACTAATGTCGATGTGCCATTGGATAGTACTTTCATTATATTATCCAATGAGCACCATCAGCATACTTTTGATTTTAGGTGTTACATGGTGGTTTTGAATAAACATAGCCTTCTGCCTAGAAATCTTGACGACTTACATTACATTTCTTATTTGGATGATAATGGAGAATCGATTTAGAAGAATGGGTTCACATTTTTTTGGGTAATGATAAATTTCATTATGTAAAGAAGAGCAAATGAAGAAAAAAAATGTTTGCATTACATTTACTCTGTTGGATTCTCATATGCTATGATCTTGATGGGGGTATAATTGTATAAATAAAGGTATAATCTTGATGGGTCAGGAGTTTCTACATCCAATTGTGCATTTGGATTTTGGGTTGATTGCTGCGATCAACCTTCAATCACCGAAATTCCATTGCGCCGTCTGTGCCGGTCTTAATTTGATGCCTGTGTTTCTCTTTGCATTTGAATTCCTTGAATGTACAGATAGATAACAATGTATCATTATTTCACGTTATTTTCATGATTTAAAATGTGTGTAATAAGGCAATCACCAATGTGCGATTTTTTTTGCCGAAGCACCATTCGGGCAGATCTGCATCTAGGTCAGTCTGAATAAACTTATATTTAATTAGAGTAGATGGGATTTTTTTAAACCCAATTGTTGGAAACCTCTCTAGCCTACCATCTCCCCTCCTGTGATGTTCCAAAGCTCCAGTGACATCGCTAGGTATCGGTAGATTTTTCACCAGTTACTGTATTTAACTAACATCATCCATTTGCTGTGTTTAACATACTACTGTATAATTCAGAAGGATACTTAATATCATCCTTTTTCATTATATCAAAGAAGGAACAACCATAACCCCATTTAACATTTTCTGTAGCCTCGAACTTTTTGTATTTTATTTAAATTGATTTCCCCAAAGTCAATCTTGAATTTCGACAGGTAACTCTCTTGCAAGTTGCAATATTCAATCATTCATTGTATAAATTATATGACCATGTTCGTTTCTTTTCACAGGTTGCATGTACATTTGGAACTGTGGTGTTCATGAGCGTCTTACTCATTCGAGGAATATGGTCACTTGTGTTCTTCATGCAAGAAAATCGTTTCAACAGCAACAATTCATGGAATGGAGTTCGGCCTGCAACTTGATATTAGCAACCAAAAACACTTGGAATGAAGGATACACTTGATACCGTAGAATCCTCAAAAGTCAAATTTAAACATTGTAGACTTGTAGTAGTGAGATGTAACATTTCATCAATTTATTTTATTTCTGTCTCGAGATTTGAAAAAAAGATAGAAATATGTTGTATCTCATCTAAATTCTAAATCCATTCGTCTAAGAATTTATTCTTATTTTTTTTAGCTATCACAATCAGTTATCCTCTAAATTAAGGGTGACAATAACCGACACGATTCGTAAAAAAACATGAAACGTTTTTAACACGACACGTTTATAATAATGTTGGATTAGTGTCAAAAGTTTTAACACGATTGATAATAGTGTCAGTTTAGTATTTATCTTTAAAAATACGACACAACACGATTATACGATACAATAACACGAATATATAATATTATTAATTAACTATGTTTATATAAGAAGAGTATAAGACGTGCTTCAGGTGCGGCGTATTTTGAATACGTCGTTGTGCGTTATCAAACTGTGTCTATTAATATTTAATCCAATGACTAAAATAATGTACTGTACAAGACACTAACACATGTACGATACAAAATAATGTATTGCAAAAGGCACTAACACATATACGACGAAAAATCGATCTGGGCAAGATTAATCTATCAAATATTTTATATTTTAAATTAACTTGAATTAATTTGAATTTTATTATTCAAAATTTTATTAAAATCTTTTTTCATTATTCAATCGTGTCGTGTGTCATTAATGGACAGACCTACTTTATATATATAAAATAGAGAACGATTTATGTAAGATACTTTACTCTTGAAAAATAAATCTCCCACTCTGGATAATTCACAAGCGACGTATCTCAACTCTTGATCGTTTAGCTGCAAGGGGGATGGTCAAACCGGTGAGGTGCGTATTATACAACGATAGTAATAAGTCAATAAACCATATCTTTTATCAGTGCAGCTACTCGCGATGGGTCCTCCAAGAGTGTATCTGCATTTTAGACGGAGTGATCAAGTCAATCGAAAACGTTTCAGTCATTGACAACCTTCTTACAAACAATCACGAATCAGTCTAAAATATGAGGTATCCATTGGTCCCTGATAGGGGCAACATCATGGATGATATAACGAGAGCGTAATGCAAAGAGACGTTTCAGTGGAACATGCTCGAAAGAAGCGTTGTTGCGGAACGTCGGCCGAACTACCGACATCAGTCTTCGGAAAGGAAGGTACAAAAGAAAGCATCGAACCGGTAAAGAATAACAAGGAGTCGCGTTATGGGATGCTCACATGTTGCTTCCTGGTGGCAATGATGCTCAGGAAAGTTAATTAGACCTTTATTTTCTAAAAACTCTTTGTTTTAATTTTATTTTATTTAAAACTTTTTGTTACCACTATAAAAAACAAATATATATATATATAAAATGACCTCAATTCTGTCCAGAACTACGCACAAACTGACACTAGTGGCGCAGTGGCGCCCACCGCCACGTCACGTCGTGTCACGTATCGGATCCACTATCGATTTTAACGATAGACGGAGAAGCAATCGGTGATGTAAATGTCAGATGACGACATTACTGTTTCCGTCACTACATTTCTTTAAACAAACCTCTCCCTTCTTCTACAATCGTTTTACTCTTCGAAGCCATACTCTCATTTTCTCCGCCGCGCACCACCATCAGATTCCGGACACTAGATCGCGTTTGTCCGGGAATCAGCCTAACTGCGGAGTAGCTCGGTCGTCGAGGATGGATTCATCGGAGCTTTCGCCGGAATTCAAAAGTTCTCTTTATCCTGAAATACAGCCCTACGCATCGGGGTTCCTCAAAGTATCGAATATCCACACACTCTACTGGGAACAATCTGGTAACCCCGAAGGCTATGTGAGTTCTGATCAGTAGTTGACATAACGAATTTGCGATCGCTTTCGAATTTTCCCCTTTTAGTGTTGCGTTTTATTAAGTGTTTTGAATGTTTTTTTTTGGTATTTTTCTTGGTAGCCTGTCGTGTTTCTTCATGGGGGGCCAGGAGGTGGTACATCACCTAACAACAGACGGTTCTTCGATCCAGAATTCTATCGGATTGTTCTATTTGATCAGGTTATTATGTATATTGCTGGTTTGATTGATCATTTGTCTACTAAATTGGTAAACATTACATCAAGTTGTTGTTCTTCTCTTGCAGCGAGGTGCAGGCAAAAGCACACCGCATGCATGCGTTGAAGAAAACACAACTTGGGACTTAGTGGATGATATTGAAAAAATCCGGAAACACCTGGAAATTGCTGAATGGCAGGTTGGTATCATTTAATCATGATAGTAGTAACAGTAGCTATTAGCTAATGAGATTATTCTCACAGAGTATATTTTATGTATAACAAGGTTTTTGGTGGATCATGGGGAAGCACTCTGTCCCTTGTGTACAGCCAATCTCATCCTGACAAGGCATGGCAAAATTGTCACTCTCATCCATTAACATTTTTATCCAACAGTAGAAGATTTTCCATTCTAATGACATTCACATCTTTAATGTGTGATATTATTTTGAAGGTCACTGGTATCATTCTTAGAGGTATATTTATGTTGAGAAAAAAAGAACTTGATTGGTTTTACCAGGGAGGTGCTGCTGCTGTTTATCCTGATGGTATCTTCTTTTGTCCTTTCATTCCATAATCTAATTGCCTTGACAGAAATCTTCTCGATATGAATATTTTTATCTTCAAAATCCAATTAAGAAAATGTTACTTCCTCTTTTTTTACACAGCATATGAATCATTCAGAGATGTGATCCCAGAAAATGAAAGGGATGATTTCTTGACTGCATATCACAAAAGATTGAATTCCAAGGATATTGCCATGCAGGTAGGTAATTTATAATTATTTTAGTCAGATTCCTCACTAGTTATTTATATGGTAGATAAAAATACACAGTTTTGAAAATTTCAACAAACTTAATAATAATAATAAAAGCTCATTAACAATTTTTGGAGAATATATTTTTAATGGATGCATTTTAATAATTTCAATTCGCAGTCCATGCACAAATTTAATGTGTTTTATATTTCTAATATCATGTAATCATATGAATGATTTCAGTACAAGGCTGCTAGAGCTTGGACAACATGGGAATTGATGACCACTTATCTTATCCAAAATAAGGAACATATAGAAAAAGGAGAGGATGATGATTTTTCACTGGTAATTCCCATATAATTTAAATTCAAGTGTTATTAAGAAGATTAGTATTTTTTTGATAAAATTTAAAGTTCTACTATTATAACATTTTTATTTATTTTTCAACCTGATGTTCAGGCATTTGCTAGGATTGAAAATCATTTCTTTGTCAACAAAGGATTTTTCCCTTCAGATTCATATCTTTTAGATAATATCGAAAAGATACGACATATTAAAACCATAATCGTACAGGTATCTTTCACCATCTTATTAATTATAATGCTGTTTTCGACCAAAAATATCTTTTTTCACACGAAAAGCATAAAATGATTTCTTCTTCTTCTGTTATTTGTAATCTGTATATCTATGGACTATGACATTGATTACTAGAAATGCCTTTCTAGTTTTCATTGATGTTTTTTCTTGAAAACGATTGTTACCTTAAATTTCAACCAATAATCTCAATTGATATTTGACACCTTGAAAATGATTTTATTTGTTATATAACAGGGAAGGTATGATATGTGCTGCCCAATGATGTCCGCATGGGATCTTCACAAAGCATGGCCCGAGTCAGAACTCAAGGTAATAATAAGAAGAAGATGGTTGTCTTCTACAACATAATGTGGTTTAAAAATTAAAACCATTTTATTTCAGATGTCAAACCTATTATAACTGTTCTTCCTTTTTCTGAAACAGATTGTCGCAGATGCTGGTCATTCGGCAAATGAACCTGGAATCACAGCTGAACTCGTTGCAGCAAATGAGAAATTCAAACACAGTCTGAGGAAATGACCCCCCCCTCCAAAACCGTCTTTCGCAATAAATCTACATCTACAATCCTAAAAATAAGATGAAAATCTTTTGAGTATCAAAGATTCATAGTTCTCAAAAATATGATCAATATACATGCCTACCCAAAAATATGAAAACGAGCAAAGAGAAAGCGGTAAGAGAAGAACATATATACCTCCCTCGAAGAGCTGAGGGAATGAACTTTAATGTGTGTAAGACTTATAGGATAGTATAAATACCCCCGAGAGTGTTAAGGGAAGAGACTACTGAAACCATTGGAGATTGATGGGGGACCGAAACATTCCACTAGTACTCGTGGTGGTGCGAGGGTCGTCTTCTCATGCCCGAAGTTCTGAAATTCACAAAAGCCGTTCTACGTCAAGTCTTCAGTGAAGAATCGATGATTGCTCTGTAAATGTCGCTCTTGAAGGTGTGGAACTGATGCCTTACCTGTGCTCCGGGGGTCTTCTTTTATGAGGTATTTGGAGACTACATATGTGACGAAGATCATGCCTGAGTCATTATAACATCAGACCGAACGTAAGTAATGTCCCAAAATTGGCGATTTAAGGTGGAATCAACGAGTTAAGGAAAAAATCGAAGTTGTCAAAACTCTGACAACCTTCTTTCAAAATCGAAGATTTACCTGACCCAATCTGAAGGGTTAACTTAGGTTTCGACGTAAACCTTTAATTCTGCTTATGTAGGAATCTTTGGAAGGTTTGACATAAAAGGAACGGAATCTTAGTTAATGTTGATATGAAAGATACAATCTTGACAGATGAGAGACCTTCCACTTGTAAATTACAAGTTGTAACAGAAAAATATATTTCGTATAAACGATATTGTGTGACGTGTGAGTAAGGAAACTATTACTGAGTAAAAGTGGACAATGATCGATATTAAAGTATTCATTCCAGCTTTTACTGTCGAGTGCCGACGGAGTAAAAAAATCACCAAAAGGAACAAGAAATAGTACTAACTCGTGATCCCGATCTATTCAGTGACAGCTGGTCCAACAATAATTGAGGTACATCATCAAGAACATCATCAAGAACATTTTAAGTTCAATTTAATTTAATTTGTCGTCTTTTTTTTGCCATCATAATCATTCTTTTGGAATTTGTTAGGCATGTCTAAGAGAGGCTTTTCCCATTCTACAGAACGTTTTGGGGAGAATCCAAAGCTGCTATTTCCAAGTTTATCATCTCCTCACAAGATCCACACTTCATCCTTGCTCTCTGTTTTCTCCTTGGTTGCACTGGTATGTAAGAACAAAAACAAAAACTACCTTCTTTTCCATCTTGAATTCTTGATTCATTTTAAAATCGTTTTTTTTTTAAAATTTTGTCATCACTTTTCACTCCAGGCGGGATTCTTCCTGGTCGCTTATTTTTACAGTGTCTTAAGTATGTCCGGAATGCTCAATCTTCTTCTTCTTCCAATCACATCTGTAAATACCAAATTGAAATCTAATTTTTGTTCAATTTAGGTGGAGTCTTCTTCTACAGAGAACCTGCTTCTACCCATGGAGGTGAGTAGTGAATAGTCAGAAGAACCTTCTTCTTATTCTTCTTCTTGTTTTGAGTATTGGGTCATTGACAAACGCCATTGTTCTACCAGTTCTTTCTTGCTCTGATGAAGTAGGAAAGACTATAACATTCCTAAGAAAAGCATACGCCGGCAAATTGCAGAAAGTTCTCCACGTCGGTCCGGACAGTTGCAGAACGATTGACAAGTTGTCGAAAGAAGGAGGTACAGAGGCATGGGGTATTGAACCATATGATCTTGATTGGGGGGGAGATGATACTAATGTTTCTGGTAACTGCAAAACCTTGATTTACAGAGGCATTGTTCGAGTGGCTGATATCAAGTTTCCTCTTCCTTATAAATCAAACTCATTTTCTCTTGTTATTGTGTCTGATGCATTGGATTATCTTTCCATAAAGTACCTCAATAAAACCCTCCCAGATCTGGCAAGACTCTCCATAGGTGGTGGTCTTGTTGTTTTTTCCGGCAATCCAGGACAGCAGAGATTAGAGGTTTTGGAAGTAACCAAACTCAAATCAAAGGTATTCAATCAAATCAAATCAATGGTTTTTTTTTAACTTTTTAATAACCTGTTGAATTTAATTTGTATTTGAAGCCAAAATTGAGGAGTTGGTCTTGGTGGATGCTGTTCTTTACAAACAACAAGTTAGAAGAGAATCAAGAAGCTGCTAAATTATTCAATCAAGCTGCAACTCAAGCATTCTACAAACCTACCTGCCAAATCTTTCATCTCAGGTCTTTTGATTGATTTGAAAGATTTCAAAATCACACCACACCTGAATTAGTACCTATGATTTTCTGATTTTCCATATAACTTAGTAACTTAGTAACCTCATTTCTTTAATTATCCTTTACCTTTCATATTCTAATGATGTATTATAGTCAAGGATGGACTTATTCGATCATATTATAGTGTAGCACAGATGTCGAATGTAACGTGTTTTTTTTTTATAAGACTGATATTTATGAACCTTCCTTTACTCAACGGACCAGGGGATGTTCTTGGACCGCTCTAGCGGACCAGAGGTATCATCAATACTCTTCTCGATAGGTCTGGTCTGTTAATGTTCCTATTGGACCACTCTAGTGGGTCGATGGTATCATCATTCTCTTGTTGAGAATCAAATCTTTCAAGATCATTCAAGGCACTTGTTCCGATTCTCCCAATCAGTCTTCCCAATCGACGCATCTGCTATATCATACAATCTTCCGCTGCTCATCTCAGTATTTCATATTTAAACTATTAAGATTTATGAGAGTTCATGGTTTGAGTTTCTTCTGTGTCGTATTTTCATTGAATTTTCTCTGATGTATCACCCGGAGGTTTGGAAACATGATTTTAACCTAGTAAGAACTTTAAACCATATGATTTTAGGTTCGGCGGTTATTTTTGAAAACCGAAGCAAAATAGGTGGTTAGATTTATAATACACCCTTTAATTTATCAAATATCCAATGAAGGTTCGTCCTCCTTTGTTATAATTTTACAAAAAATGATAAATTTTTAATTTTGAAAAATTAAGAGGGTCATAGGAATATATACACAAAAAAAAATCATTTAATAACGGTTATTCTCTAAAATAAAAGAAATTTGTGTTTCATTTTGTCGACAGACGATAGCCCTAGCAATCAATTTCATCGGTTCTAATCTTGTTTGATCTCGCCGTTCTCACCTAATTGCTGACCTCGCCTGAATTCCAGACGTTATCTTCATCGGCAATATCACAGTCTTCTCCCTTCCTCCGTCGTCAGGAAGTGATTAATTTAATTATCAAGGTATAATGATATGGTTGATTGGTTTCTTCGCCTCATCTATATCTTTCTGTTTGTGTTTTATACTTGTTAATGGGCATAATTGAGCGTTTATGTCTCTAAGAAAGATAAGAACAAAATTCAGATGGGGCTTGAGCTCCCACCCGCCTCATTTGGATTCTCCAATGTTTCTACAGAATGTTGTTTGTTTTTTGTATTCTATTTCACGTTTTATTTTATTTTATTATCACTATTAACTTAATTTCCCATTCGTCAATCGTATTGCTAAAGTCGATTTTTTTAAAGATTGTAGTTTGGTATTTATCGTTTTAATTTCCCATCCACTCGATTACTCCCATGAAAAATCTTTACTGTTTTAATCAGAAAAATTGTTATTTTTTACAGTTTATTACATCACTTCTTCAGTCCTCTAGTGTGAAAAATGAAGAGAAGATATGATAATTCTGATTCAATTGGCCCGGCACAGTCAAAGCAACGATTTAATTCACATGGTATTTTTTATCATCTTGCAGAATGTGTTTAAGTACCGATTGAATTATTTTTGAGTTATTTACTTATCTGTGTCTGAACAACTTTGGATTTTTTCTTTGGGTGTGTTTTTTAGATGGAGAGCCTGAAAGTACAAATAATTATGCCCGGAAAGTTGCTGATCATTACAGTGCTAGGTCAAATAAGACTCTGAAAGAGAGGGAGGCAAGCCCAATCATCCATCTGAAGAAGCTTAATAATTGGGTACGTATATTGATTTCATTTGCAGTATTGAGTATTTACACAAAATTCCTTAGTGGTTTAATTATTTATCAGTTAGAATTCATGAGAGGGTATTGATTCTAAGTCGAATTCTTGAGACTTTTTCAGATTCGTTATTCATCACTGTTTCATAAATCATAACGAACATCGTCTTTCATATTGTTATATTCTAACAGTCTAACCAGTTGATTTACATTTAATCTTATTATTGGTAACATGTTTCTCTTATTGTAATTACCCATTTATATCTTCATTTTGTTCATTTAGTTTGAACATAATTTCTCATTCGCATTGTGGATGTTACATTCTCTCCTTTCTATGGAAAATAATTGGAAACAATAAACCTAAATTCATTGTGTATTCATTTCTTTTCACACTCAACAGATTAAAAGTGTTCTGATTCAATTATTTGCTTATAGAGGAGATTCAGTTCTCGATTTGGCTTGTGGAAAGGTCAGTAGCTTTTTAATAAATGATCTTTGAAGTTTGAATATGACTGCTAACTTTATAGAGAGAAAAATCAATCATGAATGTTTGTTTGAGTTTTCTTCCTTTTCAGATTTTCTTTCTGTTTCTAGAATATAAAACAATTACTTATCCATGTTATTTTTTTAAGGGAGGTGACCTGATCAAATGGGACAAAGCAAAGATTGGATACTATGTTGGTGTCGACATTGCTGAAGGCTCAGTAAGTTTGTCTATCCCATTGGTGTTCATTTTTTCTACCTATTTTAGGGTGAATTGAAGAAAAATAGGTATTTATAATGAATGCAAATTATGCAATAGGTTGTTATCATGTTTTGCTAATTTGTTTACCTTTCTAAATGAAGCTTATTTTCCCACCATGTTTATCTGTGTTATCTTATTCACTATCCAGTTGCACGCCATAAAACAATATTTTCCGAAAATACTATTAATGATAATAACTATCATTAATATAAACTCTAAGTACTGTAAATATTATAGGCAATGCACAAGTAATTGACTCACAGTAAAATAAAAAAGATACGAATATGTAATGGTATCCTAATGTAAATTCTATCCTAGGGATGGATAAGATCTTATCTATCCATATTATCTTCTATCCTAAGGTAACTATCTAAGGTTATCTATTATTATGTATATCTAGGAAATTGTAACTTAATAAAAAGAGTGAAATGAAAATGGAAGAGGCACCTTTGCTTTTCACCAAACATACATATTTCAGTTAAGAATTATAAATACTTAGAAGGATTTTTACTAGGCATAAAAATAATAGAAAAACTGCATCTTGAGATTTTGCAATATTCATCCGATTTTCACTTTCAAGATTCAACAAACCATATTAAATACTTTCATTAATCATTCTGCGTCTCCGCTATTTATTGCTGATCAGCTGATTTTAATCTGTGTTTTTATTTTTAATCTAATTAGATCGAAGACTGTAGAACTCGATTTAATGGTGAAGCTGATCAAAACGCATATAGAAAAAAGTTCACATTTCCTGCACGTCTTTTGTGTGGAGATTGCTTCGAGGTAATGAAAATCAAATTACCTTTAATTTATGTGATAATCTCACATTCCGGGGTTTAAATTTAAACCTGTAATTAATTAATTAATGATTACCTCTTCATTCTTTTGTTATTAAATATTTAAATTTTATTATGCTGATCAAATTATTGTTTTGCAATTACCAGGTTCGTTTGGATAAAGTTTTGCAAGATGATGCACCATTTGACATATGTAGCTGTCAGGTCAGCTCTATATTTTATATAAATGTGTATAACATATACAACTTTGAATATCTTGTTTAGAATATCTTTGCATTTTTTAGTTTTTCTCCAATTAAATGTTTCGAGTTTGTTACTTTATTGGTATATATATATGATAGTGATATGTTTTATCTTAATCTTGCAGTTTGCGTTGCATTATTCATGGTCAACAGAGGCCCGTGCAAGACGAGCCTTGGAAAATATATCAGCATTACTTCGACCTGGTGGCACTTTCATCGGAACAATACCAGATTCAAATGTTATCATCAAAAAATTAAGACAAGGTACTTAATTTTTGCTTATGTCTGTAAATTTGATATGAACATCTTTTAGTATTGTTGTAACTAGACAAATAACACTTTTTGTAATGCCCAGCAAAAGAATTGAAGTTTGGTAATAATGTCTACTGGATATCTTTTGATGAAGAAAATGCTCAAAAGGTCTGTCTCTTCTTTCTAGTCTTGAAACCTGCAGTGTGCAGCTTTTCTTTTTATGTGATTATAGTTAGTATCTTCTATTTCAGAAATTTAGATCACAGAGGCCATTTGGTATCAAGTACACATTTCATTTAGAGGTATGCATTCTTTGTTATTATTGCCGTGCACTTGTACTTTAGAAAAAAATCATGATTGTTGAAAGTGTATGATATTTTTCTTTCTATATTTACTTAATACCAAATAGTGGTGAAGCAATATCACCAAAATAATTTTCTGTTTAAAGTTTCAGTTATTCCATTTCCTTGTTTCATGATTATACAGTATGCACTAACTAGACTGGGATCAGTGTAGCATTGTTGAAGTGATGATCAAAATAAGATATAATAGTCATTAGTAAAATATATCATTCGGTGTAGCAATATTTATGTAATTTTTTTAATGTTATGTTTTAGGATGCTGTTGACTGTCCAGAATGGATTGTTCCTTTCGATGTTTTTAAATCAATGGCAGAAGAGGTATGCCAGTTCCTTAATGTGAAGTGGTCGGTATTATATTTTTTTCTTGAGTTTTGAGTTTTGACAATGGAGGTTATCTTCTAAATAATTCACAGTATGGTTTGGAGCTTGTTTTTGTAAAGAACTCACATGAGTTTGTTAACGAGTACTTGAAAAGACCAGAATTTGCTGAGCTTATGCATAGGCTCGGAGCATTAGGCGATGGGAGCCAAGATCAAAGTATGTTTATTTATAACATAAGATTGTTATCACCATCTTTGGGCAAATTTGTGGTTAAAAAATCATTTGCAAATAATTTGCTTTGTTAAATAAAATACAGGCACATTATCCAAAGATGAATGGGAAGCTGCTTACTTGTATTTGTCGTTTGTCTTAAGGAAGGTAATTTTTATTCAGTTCGCTCACACTCTTACTAAATCAATTAACACAATTGCATCATCATACTTTGTATTCTAATCTTAGCATTGCATTTAAATTTCAGCGTGCTCAACCACAGTCTCACCAGACTACTGCCAATCGAGCTAAAAGGGGGCAAATGCACATTGCCCGGGATGACATAATTAATATCGACCAATAGAATCAGTAGGAAGAATAAGACTGTAATATGAGAAAGTATACTTATTTATTTTAGGTTCAGTGTAATTAAAATTACTTGATAGAAGTTCTAGTTTATTTTTTTTTAATCTTTATATAATCTTTTATCGTAATCTAGAACATTGTTGGTAAAAAAACAGCCTTATCATTTACATCTATCTATTCCATGTTTCAAGAATTGATGAGGTCTCGAAACAAATTTCAACTTTATCCTTTACATTGAGAGCTTTCTCCATAATCTTCCTATGTTTGAAGTTTGAACAATAGGAATGAACTTCAAGCCTGGTTTTATGACACTAAAATTTGACATTAAGCATTTATCTATTTATCAAAGAAGTTTTGCAAAAAAGAATATTCCATATTTTCATTTCCATACAACAAAATCAGAAATGCTTCGCAATTTCCATAAAACAAGGCAACACTCTAAATCTAGCAGTCATTGAAAAGCAATGACATTTTGGGAACGTTAGCAATCATTCAATCAAATTAAAAATCGCCAATCTATTAAATTATTCAATCGAATTAGCAAAATTCATTACAAACACATACTACTTCAGCTCCATTGTCCAGCCCATATTGTCATTGGTTAGACCCATCTGCAGACTTGTTAGAGCGGAATAAAGTTTCTGAGCAATGCCGCCATCTTTGGTGTTCACGTACTCCTTTCTGTAAAATAAAGTTACCATTATAAGAAGCAAATCATTTGACTTTGAGATGAGAATATCATTATGGCAGCAAGAAGAAAAGTTACTTTTGACCAAGATAAGTTATGCTTCCAACTGGGGATAAAACCACAGCTGTGCCTGTACAGAAAACTTCGTCTGCCTCTAGCAATTCATCTACGCATATCTGTCGCTCCTCTACCTATGAACAAATAAGAAATTAACTATAAATAATCACTGAAAACTCAAAATAATCACGATAAGAAAAATCAATACCTCATATCCTTCCTTCCGAGCAACATCAATTATACTTTTCCGTGTGATTCCAGGTAGAATTGTTCCATGTATGGAGGGAGTTGAAATGACCTTATTCTAGAAATATATGATAACAACCATTATTAGTTTTTGTAGATTATTACTTTCTACTTTGTAGATTAAAAAGTAAAAACAATATATTTTTTTTCCATGATAAAAAATTAAAAATAATCACGATACAAAATGTTAAAATGGAATTGAATTTTCGGATTTTATCAATATACAATTTTTCGGATATACAAAATGTTAAAATAATCCGAAAATATCAATATATATGAAAAGACAGACATATTATGCAGTGTGCGCTAAGCTTGTAAATGGTATACCGGAATCCGTATTCGAATTCGAATATGACTATCCGGATTCAGATTCGGATACCTGAATTGAAATCCGGATTTTATTCGGTCGGATTCGGATATCCGGAAAATCCGCCGATAAAATCCGAATTCGTTTAAAAATTTCGGATTCGGATATTCGGATTTGGATATCCGGATAAATATATAATAAATTAATATTATTATATTATATATTTATATTATAAATCATTAAACACTTAAAGTTTTAAACCTAATTACCTAAGTTATAATTAATTAATTATAAATCTTTATAACTTATTAACTTATAATTATTAAATCTTAACCCTAATTCTAACACTAACCCTAAAGTTATTCAGATTCGGATGATTCGGATTATCCGGATATTTTATCCGGATTCGGATTATTCGGATAATTTATCCGGATTCAGATTTTCAAATCCGGATTTTATTCGGTCGGATTCGGATATCCGGATAATTATTCGGATTCGGATACCTGCATATCCGAATCCGACCGATATACAAGCTTAGTGTGCGCTATGCAAGAATGGAAAGACAACGAGCAACTGTTCTTCCAATGTAAGCCCTCCAAGTCTACCTGTGCTTCTGCGCTGCACTACTGATTGTATAATTCCTTGGCATCTAGATCTTAAAGAATTGGACAATTACTGACTGTTGATGAAAATGACATCTTGGCACATTTGGAAGAAGGGAGATTTGCAAAAATCTATGATAAAGGAGAACTGGGCTGGATGGATTATCAGCAGAGAGATGGAATCTACAAAGATGATTGATGCTACTAACTAGGGATCTAGGGTTGTATCCATAGTTCAAAAAAGTGTTTCCACTTTTCAGGAAGCGCTTTTTCACTTTGGACACTTTAAGTTAAAGCACTAAAAGAGCCAGGGGTATTTGAGTAATATCCTGTAAAAATACATATTTATATAAATACATATAAAACCTATAAAAAATTAAAAATACATATAAAAGTATAAAATCACATGTAATAGAACATTAAAGATTTAATTCGTACAACTAAAATTTAATCCAACCACAATCTGAAAGTGGGGTAAGACCGTAAGGAGTTTTAATTTAAGTTGGAATAGAGAGGGGTAGAATAGGAAAAAAAGTCCATTAGGCGAAAATATTATTAAATAATAGGTGTAATCGGGTGGATCTTTACCAGAACCCGCCCGATTACCTGCTCTAGGAGCGCTTTGGAGCTTGAGCTTTAGGCGGCACTTTCAAAACTATGATTGTAAAATCATGGAACTATGAATTAATGGGCCTAGAATGTCTAAATTGTGAAAAGGATATAGTGCATCTGTACAAGTAAAGACTAAAAGACCAATTGGGAGCAAATGACAGTATTTTGTTTTTTGCTTTCATATTTTCAGCCCAATACAATGTTATACGTATGCTGAAGCTGCTTAGGATGATCAGATAACGAGATAGCATGACATATATAATTGTGAATTGCAGGCATTTTCAAATTTATATTAAAAAAATTATACTAAGATTTAATATTAATTATCTTTAACAATGAACACTAATAGTATACAGTAAAGAATGAAAATCACAATTCATACCTTCACAATGAAAATATTACATGATGAAACTTCCTCCAGATACTTATTTTTCACAGAATCAAGGTATAACACATCAGAATAGCCTTTTGCTTTGGCTGCACTCTGAGCTTTTAAAACCTGAAATGGCAAAATTAATAGTTTTGTTGTTCATAGTTTTTGTCAACACTAATTAGTAATTATATAATATCAAATATTCTAATACTTTCAATTAATCTACAATACACCAAAGGTTTATTGTAGACAATGTTTTATATACCGATGCATAATTTCCAATGGTCTTTACACCACCAGTTCCACCAGGAGCTGCACGATGGAATTCATTTTCTACAATTAAATGAATTGGTGCCAAATTTAAACCCTGAAAAATGAAAATAAAAACATACAAGAATTTAATATCAATGAGACATAATAATGTAAGCTAATATGCAAATAAATGATATGTAAAAACACATGCAAAATTTTTAAAAAATCAGATATGGTTTTAACGAGTAATACTAGAGTGAACGGAAGTTTTGAAAAATACATCATAAAATGAAATATTTTTAATCTTGTTTTTTTATAAAGTTAAAGTCCATTAGAATGGAATATTTTGAATCTTGTAATTAAAAGATTTTGAAGAAAAAAACTGAAGACAGAAAGAAGAAAATCGTAAGAAATACAACTTTCAGTGATTCATCAAATTGTGAATAAGGGTAGTAAAACTAAGATAGAAGAATTCTCAAAGTGTTTTTCAAAAAAGTATTAATATAGAAAAAGAAGAATTGATAAAAAAATAAAGAAAAGAAAAAATATTTTTTTATATCTGACAGATGAAAAAGCAACAAAATAGTTACTCAAAATACTATATATGTGAATTATAAAAGTAACAAAAGAATAATTTTACCCAACCTTAAAATAGTTACCAACAGGGGACACATATATTAAAAACGTGTATTCAGGAGCTGGTGCTAAACCAAGTACTGATCCACTTCCCATAAGAAGAGGCCTGATATAAAGTGACCCTTTACCTTTTGGTGGAACCTGCAATGAAATATCATAGCTTAGGATAATTGAGCCTATTGTGCAATATTTACGATTTAAAAAAAGAGGTGATACCCAACGCTTATTTGCCATAACAGTAAGTTTTATGGCATCCACAAAATGTTCAACAGTTGGTGCTGGCATGCACATGCGTTCAGCACCTTGCCTCATTCTCAAGGCATTTTCCTGAGGACGAAACAGCAAAATAGAACCATCTTCCTTCTTGTATGCTTTTAAACCTTCAAATAATCCCTAAAAATGCAAGTTGGAGAATGAAAATATCAAATGATGCACTAATAGAAAGTTGCATGAACTTCCATGGTGTCACTAACTTGTCCATAATTTAAGACTCCAGCAGAAGGGTTCATTTCAATATTTCCAAAACGCTGCAATTCTCCTTTTTTAAACATTCCGTGTTCAGAACATTTCGTGACGTACATATAATCCGTTGCCGTCAAACCAAAACCGAGATCATCCCAATTTATATCAAGTACCTCAGAGACCTCTTCGCTATACCAAAATAAAACAATACGATTATCAGACTTTTTTTTATCATCCACTCCATGCATATTGAATGGCAAGCAGCAAAAATATCTTTTTCTAAATGGATGAGATCAGAATCACAAATCATATCTCATTCCTTCAAACCCCTACTCATTTTACTATGGATCTGAAACCTCATGATGAAATGCAATAAAAAAAACATAATGGTTTAAGAAACTAGTGTCCTGTCAAATCCACAATACTCACCAGTATTTAGTATTTGTATTGGCAGCTTTGCATTTTATTTGACAATATCTAAGAGATATAGAATAGCTGGGAGGATTATTCCCTCTTACCTGCAAAAAAAAAAAAATTTAAACTACAAATTAAAGCAATCAATGATACAGCAAATCAAAGTTGCATATGTCAATGAAGTGCAAGAATGCCCATCACATTATCTCATCTCTTAGGGTTGTTGTTAATTATTAAACATGTTACAGACAGATACATCGACGCCCTCCAAATTATCAAATTCTGTTCTTGCCATTTTTAAAATAATCCTTAAAAAAACACCCGAAAAAAAGCAAAATCAGCGTAAAAAAAGGGTAACAAAACCCGATTGTTACATTTTGTCAAAGAAGATAAAGAAGAAAAAGAAATTACCTTTACGGAGGGGGATGACAACGAATGAAGCAATGGAGAGGAAGATCTTTGAAGTGATGGGAGTGAAATCCCAGAGAACACTACCTTACTTTCCATATTGATAGACTTTATAAATAAGATCTGGCGGTTCCGGCACGCCGGCAGCAGAAGAAGAAGCAGCAACAGCAACGGAAGTAGGTAGGCTTGATCAAAATTTAAAACCCTAATTTATACAATCCGTAATCTAAAAAAGACCAAGACTTGAAAACAATGTTCTTTATATACGCTATAGCACGTGTCAAATATCCTACCATTTCCTCCCTGGACATTTTACATGAAAATAAAATATCATGAGATTTTTATCTCAACCTTACATTTCTAATCTTACGGTCAAATGAAATATTATTAAAAATAACATCAAAAATTCCCAATTTTCCTTAAAATTATTTTTGTGCCCCTTCAATTTTTCCTTATTAATACCTCTTTTGAAATTTTTCCTATTCGAGTATGAAAATCATTCCCATGATTAGAAGCCGGTATGTAAACATTTTTATCTTTTGGATCATAAATTCATAATGATCAAGAACAAAAAATGCATAGAAAAAGTAGTTTTCAATAATTTCTAAACAAATAAACAAAATCCAAACATTAATGACAAAAAAACAATTACCATTTCTTTCCTTTTGTATCATTAATTCATCACTCCAAAACTTCTTCTACTCACATTCTAGCTATACTGATCACAACCCCAATAAACCATACAATCACAGTGGAGTTACCCATCATCATTCTTCTATGTCAAGATTGCTGCTTTATTCAAAGACATCACCAAACTATCCGGCAATGGAGTGGTGATCGATACTGAAACAGCGTTTAGGTACCTTCCGGGGGCAGCATTTTGAGAAGTTCACGTCATTTAGGCAGAAGTGCAGCAATCAGCAATTCCTATGTCTGCATTGCATCAGAAACATGGCGGCAAAGTGTGATGCCTAGGAACAAGCCAGAAGGTATTGGTAGTATTGGGTCAGTCTTAGGGAGCTTATTGCAAAAAGACTTCTTTTAGGAGTTGATTTGAATATGCAAACATTGGGGATTAAACTTGTTGATGATGTTCAACTAAAAAATATTTGAAGTAAATAAATATGACACCAAAACAAACTATTCCGGGCCGTTATTTTTGGCGATTATTTTCGGCACGAGAATGCTCAGGAACCCATCTTGTGATCAAACGTTCATCAATTGTGCACTTGTCTAAATACTGAAGAGAGGGATTCATGTCATGATGATTCGCATCAATGCTTAGAACCAGTAAATTCTTTGCTACTCCTCCAGTGACACGAACAACGGATTGCCAATCAGACCATACCTTAAGACGTGGATGGTTCTTGGTAACCACAAGGACAGAATACTCCGAGTGAACTAGAGCAGGGTGGTGCCTGTAAGCTACATAATCAACTCCATATTGAAGCCCAGGGCGTACAATCCAATTTTTGGATCGGAGATGAGAATAAGCTTTAAATAAAAAGGGGAAATTTTCCCTTTTCAACTTCATGTGATCCCACAAATTTTCAAAATTTATGTCTTGTCCATCTTCTCCGAGAATTTTCAGGCATTTCAGAATATATGATAGATAGAAAGTCTCCTCTGGACCAAACTGAAACCATTGTTTGTCTTTCGATGAAGTTGTGATGGGTTGACCGAAACATGTACGGCCAAGTAAGTCTGCTAAATCAAGACCAGCTTCAAAGAGAGATTCGCAACCAGATAGTTGAGCTGGTTCTTTTGATTGTATAAAAGATATTTGAAGTCTTTTGATAATTTCTGACATTGGATTGTCATTGGCAATGTCAGCAAAACCTTTGCCTTTCCATCTTGGTTCCATACAGGTTCAATATCTACATAATTATCATAAAACAAAAAGATTGTCTCTGTCACATATCAAACAAACAAACAAAAATGATTTCTAAAAGAGGGGAAATGATTTTTTTTCTTCCAATTTCATCATCAAATATTTATAATATCATCATATTCAAATCAGTTAATACAAAAAAAACACATTACCTTTTATCCGAAAGGGGGAAATTATTTTTTTCCTTCTTATTTCACCACAAATTTAAATATACTACCAACAATCATTGCATGAGCAACGCCCTTCACGAAAATGATGAAAGCGACTTCTATCCCTAATTATAACTGTCCGATTATAAACACTTGATAAAAACTTTGCAAAACTATGGCAATCAACACAGATACTAAGATTGTTTGCGATTTTAATTTTTGTTCCAGGTGGAGTAGAAAACATCCCAAAAGCAATGGCTAGCTTCTCACTGTGGTTGGAGAATTGTCCAATCTCACAAACATCCATATTTGCAATGTAACCACCCATCCGCAACTGCTGCTTAATTTCATCCAGCATTTTATAAATCTCAGATTTCATTGGATGAGAAGAATCGTCAGTGATAAATTCATGCACAACCCCATGCAATTCCAGTGTACTACAACCAGGGGAAATTTGTACTCCTTTCTCCCTCATCAGTTTCTTTATTTCCACTACTCTCTCCAAGTTCCCAGCAGATTCATGTATATTCAGCAACAAAACATAATCTCCAGCCTCCTGAGCTTTTAACTCGATGAGATGTCCAATTACACGCTCTCCAAGATCGCAATGGCCATGCATTTTACATGCTCCAAGGAGGGTCCTCCAGATAGTCGAATCTGGTTCGACATTCATTGAATTCATTATAAATCCATAAGTCTCATCAAGAAATCCAGAGCGGCTTAGAAGATTGACCATACAACCATAGTGGTGGATGTTAGGTGAAATTCCAAAATCAGTTTTTATAAGTTTAAAAAATTGGATGCCTTCATCAAGCAATCCACTATGGGTGTAAGCTGAAAGCACACCTGTAAGAGTGTGTTCATCTGGCATAATGCCACCCTTTTTCATTTCTTCAAATATCCTCAGAGCCTCTCTTCCATGACCATTCATAGACAAACCAGAAATTAATGAACTCCAACTAGCGAGGTTTTTTCTCCTTATCTTGTTAAAAACATCAAAAGCTTTATCAACCAAACCACACTTTGAGTACATAGAAATGAGAGAATTTTGAAGATACAAAGTACTATCATATCCATGCAGCTCAATGCACTTATGAATTTTTTCACCAATATTAAGTGCATTCAAATTAGCAGAGGTCTGAAGCATCAGAAGGCAGGTAATCTTATCTGGCTTCAAGGAGTAAGGAGGAAGTTGCATTCCATCGAAAAGTTCCAAGACATCTCGAGTGCGACCATTTCGGATGTAGCAAGAAATGAGGACATTCCATGCTACGACATCTCGAACTGACATTTCATAGAAAATCATTTCGGCGTCTGATCCATTTCTACATGATGCATACAAATCCATCAATGAAGTCAGGAGAAGGGAGTCAGATTGTTGTCCATCTTGCAGAATCCTTCCATGCAACTGTTTCCCACCAATCAGACAACTAACACGGTTACATGACTTTAGAATGAAGGAAACAGAAATTGTATCCACATGAAATCCTTCTCTTTGCATATCAGTATAAAGATTAAATGCCTTCCATGGTGAACTGCTCTTGGAGAAACCCTTTATCATGACATTATAGTGAAAAACGGAAGGCTTTTTAATTTGATTAAAGACAACAAGGGGATAGTCTAAGTCTAGACGTGTATAAAGAGAAGTGTGGGATAAGAAAGCAACAGAAGCATTCACATCTTGTATGAGGGATGTACGGATGAGGTGTCCATGCAACTGGAGAATGTGAAACTTCGTGCTGCATGATTTTAATAGATCGAACCATTTATCTCTAGAAAAAGATTCAAGATGTCCCGTTTTCAGGTTAAGCTTCTCCCGTTCTTGATGATAGCAATGCAAAAATTGGTGGAGACAAGGGTGGAAAATAAATCTCTGAAGTTTTATTAAAGAATCGACTCGATGAGAAAGTATTTCAACATTAGAACTATATGGTAGACATCGAACAAAGCTTCCCATATAAGAACAGGTCTGAAATTTGATAAAAAATTATTAGCACGAGTTCAGGACAAGATTACATGATCTTTGGGAAATTATACTACTGGAATAAAACAGATGATTTATGGAGAACGTAAAAAGAAGGTTAAAAATACTACTTGGTAGTTGGGACAAAGACGGCTAAAAGTGTTTAAGCCTTCATTAAATGATTTAAATTTTACAATATATATTCTTTGGCTTAGCGGTATCCTTACAACGAACTCTTTATAGACAGAAGCAACTGGACATAAAGTAAAAAAAAACTAATGGATTTTTGTATAAATCTGAAAATCTAGGTATTGGGGGATACAAATCTTCTGATTTTGCAGATTTATGTACGCAGCATACACAAGTATACAAAAACTCAAGAAGACTCCAGATGATTCAAGGGCGTAAGCAGGATTTGGATGCACTCCAGAGTCCAGACAAATCCTTAATAACTCCAAAGCGCAAAATAAGATCAGTGTATTGCTTTAAATGTATGTATGATTATGACTAATTTTAAAATAATTTGGGGAAATAATTAATTGGAGAATGAAGATGAATAGATAATGTACTGTATTTAAAAATCAATGAATATACAATGTATGATTATGAGTAATTATAAATTTTTATATATGGAGATGAATATGAGGAACGATTATGATTTATTCCATACATGTATCGATTAGTACCTGAGATTGGAGATGATAAATGATAAGATGAAGAGATCGTCTGGAATCTACTCTGGTGGAGTCTGGTCGGCACTCACTAGAGAGGGAGATTTGGTGGAAAATAGGAAAAGTCCAACAACTAGGGTTTAAGAGATTTGGGGGAAAAGAAAGATTCGATTTTAGGGTTTGATATTTGGAAAAATTTAATATATACGATTTGGGGTGGGGTTACTTTGTAAATTTTAGAAGGGTGATTTTATATAAAATTCTATATAAACTTCTAAAATCTCTATTCCTTATAAAAATTTATATTTTGTACCCCTAATAAGAATGTATTTAATGCAAGTGATTTTAATATTTTATTTTGCATTTTGAACCCTATGTGCCTGCACCCTTAACTGCAAATGACAAACAATGAAATCAAGCTTACTTATTTCAATGATCAAGTTAACTGAGTATTTGACACTATAGTTTATGTTAATTCTTATTTCTTGCTCGCCCCAGTGATAACCGAGGTCGAGGCAGAATTTTTGCCTTGCCGCCCCATTCGCTTCTCTGGTCGCCTCGGTCTATTCAGGGAAAACACCTGAATGGGGGCGGAATGGAAAGAACCCTCACAACCAGGAGGGAAAACACCTAAATATGGATCAATCTCCGTCCCATGAATCTTTATGAGAATCTAGAGTTTGATTCTTCATTAAATTTTCACTACGAAATAATTGGTGATATATTATGCGGCTTTGCTCTGATGGTGGAGGTGTATAAAAATGTATTCTCCATTGTCAAAAAATCTTCTTGTTCTCATTTTAGATGCAAACTAGAACTGAACTGTTGCATATTTGGCTGCTTCATTAAGGGGGTTGATTTGAGCTCATCACAATTCACAAGTCATAATCCTATTCTCATACACTTAAACCACCCCAGTTCTTAAACGCAACAAGAGCACCAATTTTCTTGGTGTTCTTCCTTCTAAACTTGGTTGCTTTCAACTTCTTATGTGTCTCCATGAATGCTTGTTTATACTTCCACTTGTCCACAAATATCTTCAATTCTTGCGATCTCTCGACAACCTCCATCGCCGCATCAAAGAAACCACCCTTCACCAATGCAGACAGCAACACATCAACCAAAGCATTGTTCAACTGGAACCCCCCTATTTCGTTTTTCTTCTTCTTCACATCCATCCACAACATAAGCACACTGAAGTACTTCTCTGAACTAACATACCCATTGATCAGAGACAAATAAGTCTGGTCATTGGGGTCAAATTGCAGGAATATCATTCGGCGGTATGTGCGTCTTGCGTCCTCCAGACGTCCAACCTTGCAGAAGGCATGTATGATGGAGTTCCAATCGTGGGTTGCAACTTCCAATCGTGGATCTTCGAACACTGTGTCTAAAAATCCAGCCATCAGTTCCGGTCGATGGTTCTCCATCAAACCTGTCATGATGGTAAGGTAGTTCATCTTTAAATCAAACTTCTCTGTACCGCCTTCTCCCTCTACTGCTGTTGCTGAATCTCGCATTCCTCTAAAAATTGAGAATGCAGAATGGAAATCTTGTGCAGACATTGATGCATCTATCAGAGCTGCGTAGCTTCCAGAATCTAACTGGAGTCCAGCAGCATTAACTTGGGTTACCAATTGAGCAGCCTCTGCCGTCCGTCGCTCTTTGCAATAAGCCTTGAGGATGGATGTGTATACTCCGATTCCGACAGGAGCACCTCTTGCCGTCATTTCATCGAGTATGCTGTGTGCTTTGTCTAACATGTCTAGATGAACACAGGCATTAACAATCCCAAATCCGACCGACCGTTCCATTATTTTCTCCTCCTCCTTCAGAAACTCATCGAATTCTTGGGATTCAATGATCAGATTGGTAAGTGCTTTGACACCTCCACCACCTCCATTGCTCTTCACAAAACAATTGACCAGTTCTCCATAAGCCTCGCTGCTAAATCCTTTCCAAGAGCTGTTTCTGCAACCCTCTTTTCGCAGAGATTTCATGACGACAGCCGAAACAGCCTTGTGATCACCGGACTTTATATACCCACGAATCAAATTCTCATGAATTATCACAGTTTGATCTGTAAACCCTAGGCTTGGGAGTAATTCTTCCAATTCGACAATTTTGGCCTCCATTCCCTTCCAAGCAAATAGATACCCCATTGCCCCAAAAGTCTCCACGTCTGGTGTCACGCCCAAAACCGACATGGTCTTCAAAATCCGCATCGCCACCAAAACAGATCCCAAATCGCGACAACAAATATCCATGGCGGTATTGAAATCCCTCAAATCCGGCATCATCGCTTCAACCTTTTCTTCAGTCGCAATTCTACAATTCTCCTCAAACACCTCTAGAAAAGCCTGCGCCGCAGTTGCAGGTCTTGCCTTAGTGAGCGCCGCCAGTGCAGGGCCCCAAACAGAGAAAGGTGGGAATACCCGATTCTTGAACATCGACTTGACGAGAGCGAAAGCAGGGGCATGAGTGCCGGCAGAATGAAATGCTGAAAAAAGTGTTTGTAGAGATTTAAATGAGATGGAACTAGGGTTCTTATCGAGGAGGAAGACGGCGGAAGTGAAGGCGCGTTTGAGATTATGTATGTCATTGAGGGAGCAAAGATAGGCGATGAGTGAAAATGTGAGATCTTGTGGAGGAAAATGAGAAAAGGAAGTGAGTGTCTTGAAAGATTTCCACACCTCGTCGGTGTTGGATGCGTTGATCGAGGCGACGAGAGCGGACTGATATGCTCCGGCAACGGCGGGGTCTGGTATTTGTCGAGGTATGGTTGTTGGAGTGGACGTAGGAGATGTGGTGTGTGGAGAAGGTGTAGGAGGGGAGAAGAGAGTGGGTCGGAGGAAGGAGTAAAGAACAGGAACTGGTTCTTGAAAATGATCCGACGGTGAGGATGATGAGAATAAGAGCTTCGACGACTGTCGTCGGACTGGGTTGAATTTACCGAACAGCGTTTTCCACATTTTCTCACCAGTGAGCGGTATTCGCCTTGAGACTCCACCAGACCTCACTATAACAGGCCACGTCCAGAGTCAGGTTCGAGCCCACCAGCCCTGTCCCCTAAGAGAGCCCAGCCCAGGAAAATCGAAATAAATCAAAGCAGTTTTTAACATTTTATTAAAACGAACCGAACCCAAACATTGGTTGAAGTTCGACGGTTCGGTTTGTTTAACATTTTTATGATATTTTATTATTTTATATTTATATTACAAACTTATATTATATAACTTATATTATATAATTTTTTATTATAAATTTAGGAAAATTATCAGGTGCAATATTGCTATTTGCGATATATGTGCCATGGAAAATCTCGGCCGTCCGTTTCTCATCTGATGGCTCGAAAACTTCACGTCTGTTCTTCATAGACAGTATACGACGGCAATTCAGATCTCAAGGTGTTTTTTTCTAATTACATGATACATTGTTTTATTTTACGTGTAAACTGTTTTTTAACTTTAATGTCAATAGTGTTTTGCTTTATTTTTCTAATAAATCTCGATTAACACAATTTTTTTCTTCTTCCATTTATTGCATGACTTGACCTAGTTCATTAATGATCTGCACGACATACATCAAATGTTTACTGTTCCTCCCGTCAACTATCATTTAAAATATATATCTTCATCCTTATTTCTCCCATTTCTCCATTTTTCTCCAATCTTTTTTCATTCTTCAAGCTCCATTCGTCTCCAAAGTTTTTCTTGTATTAATTTCTTTGTTTTTAATTGATGAAGTGATTTCGGCTTGTCAATCACCACATACTGCCTCAACCATTGTTCTGCGCACGTCATCCTCTATATAAATATGGTTTTTCTTCTTCCTTTATCCTCAAGTTTCATTTTATCTACTTATTTCCTTTCGTCCGAAAATGGTTGATGCTTCTATCATCATTCTTTCTGATGATGAAGAACACATTATTATTTCTGATGATGAAGTAGTTGTTCCCCCACAACAACCACCACCACAGCCGGCGGTGTCTCTTAGCTATGATGAATGGTCGACTCAATCTATACATGATACCTACGATTCTGATTCCTCCATGACTGTTGAATCACAAATGCCCACTGAATCTCATATTAGCCGCACGTCTGCCATCCCTGATACTCTAGACTACGATTATCAACATGCTTCGGTCATCCCTGATACTCCTGTCTACGAGCCTCAACATGCGTCTGCACTCCCTGATACTCCCGACCACGAGCCTCAACAAGTGTCTCCATTCCCTATTACTCCCGACCACGAGCCTCAATATATGCTTGCTTCATCTGAAGATTCACATACATTTCCACAAGAACTGTTTGAATTGCCCGAGGATGTCATTTCAAGTTTTATACCTCTTCCAACCTACTACAATGACGCGCAGATCCCCCTCTCACAGCCAAGTTTCATCCCTTCACCAATCTCACAGAATTCCATCCCTCAACAAAACTCGATAACTCTTCCATTGCCCATTTTCCACCATACAGTTCAATCTGTAAACTACCCTACTCACGACCATCCCAATGAGTTCTATGAATACTTTTATGAAAGTAAAGCTCAATATACATATCAAACGTACCCCAATACTTTCCATGATAATATTTTTCATACAAACAATGTCATGCCAATCTTCATCCAAATACCAATTCCACAGTACTTCTTTAACCCTCATATTTTTGTTGACATTCTC
Organism: Zostera marina; assembly: GCA_001185155.1. Taxonomy (NCBI): domain Eukaryota; kingdom Viridiplantae; phylum Streptophyta; class Magnoliopsida; order Alismatales; family Zosteraceae; genus Zostera; species Zostera marina. Next base: position 140,953 of record LFYR01001077.1, on the reverse strand, counting down.
CCATCCTATGCACCTCCAACTCAGACTAATATTTCTCATATCTGATCGCGTCCCTTTAGAAAGGTGGCCGATCTCCTCTACTCTAGTATAATCACAAGTGTATTACAAGTATGTTCCAAATGTTATTACAAGTGATCCCCCCTTTTACACTTCACCCCTAGGGGTATTTATACAATTTCCTATCGGACTCTGGGTCTTATGCTCTTGGATTAGGATCCGATATACTTGGGACGCCTTCTTTGGGAAGTTAACCGTTCGGGCTGCCGGGTCCTTCCGGACGGCCTGGTTGGGCTAGCGTTCGTGGGATTGATGGGTCTGTCCGTCCGGTTAGATCGGTCGAATGTTATTGGGATGACTTGGGCTTTCTTCCTTCCTTCATCTTGCTGGATTTTGCCTCTGGACTTCTTTGTGGGCCTGGGCTGGTAACTTGGGGGTACCATCAGTACTCCCCCCCTTCCTCCTATCCTATAAATAGGTTGCTTTCCTTTATTTGATTCACTTTCTCCTCATTTACCATGTCTTCTCTTGATGATTTGTTGCAGGAACTGGGATACGAGTTGGCACGTCAGCGAGGTATTTGGCCAGATGATCTTCTTCAGCACCTCTGTGATATTGAAGATTTTGCTGTGGGTAATCCTCGTTTGTCCCAACTGGTCTCGGAAGTTTCGCACCGCATTCGCGCTCTTCAGCAAGTCAGCAATGGTACCGGTGTTGTTGTTCCAACCGCGGCAACTGTTTCCCGCAACCGTCGGTCTGCTGCTCCGTTCGGTCCTGCTGCTGTCTTTGGCGTAGCTTCTGTTCCTCCCCCCTCCCCTGGGTTTCCTGTGCCTGCATCCACTGAGCTTTCTTCGACTGAGCGCTCCATCGCACCTTCTCCTCGTCGTTGCCGGGGACGTGGGCCGCGCGCCGGACGCTCGGGACCCCCTCCAGGCGATCTTCGTTACTTTTTATCTCGTGGCCCGCCTTGACGGGTTTCTTTAATGTGTTTTTTTTTTGGGAGGCTTTGTGCCCTCCTTCCTATTATGTATTTGAATGTTTCCTTTGTTCCCTGCAGTTCCTATGACTTCTACAAACTCATTTGTATCTTTCCTACGTACTGATGTAATTTCGTCTCTTACAATTTCCTTTTCGTACGAGTGTGGTTTTATTATTATTATTATTTTTTTTTTTTTTGTTTATTA
>LFYR01001077.1:105580-122597 GCA_001185155.1 Zostera marina | reverse complement strand
ATAGGTTGCAGCTAATATGCACTCTCCCCAATATTTTAAGGGAATATTAGCTTGCATATGTAAGGCTCTAGCTATGTTTAATAGGCACTTGTGTTTTCTTTCAACCCTTGCATTTTGCTGAGGGTTGTAAGGACACGTGACTTGATGTATGATTCCATAGCTTTCAAGCATTTCTTTAAATTTATTTGATTTAAATTCACCCCCATTATCACTCCTTATTGTTTTAATATTTTTATTAAAAAAGTTTTTGACTTTAGTTATGAATTTCTTAATACATTCATAAGCAATGGCTTTGTCTTTGATTAAGTAAATCCAAGTTGATCTACTTAGATCTTCTACAATGGTTAAAAAATATTTGAAACCATCATGAGTTTCAATTGGGAATTTGCCCCAAATATCAATATGGATTAGATCAAATAGATTTTTACTTATTGTTGAACTTTTGGGGTATTTGAGTTTACTTTGTTTAGATAAAGGGAAAATATCACATTCTTTATTTTGAAAAAATGAAATTTTATTATTACAATCATCCAAAACAACATTCTTTACATTTTTAAGAATACAATCTACTTGCTGATTTTTAACTAATATAGCAAGCTTTTCATTTGATATATGTCCAAGCCTGTTATGCCAGACTTTAGAGTGTATAGATGTGTTGGCATATGCAGAGGGAGTGTAGTTGAACAGATAGAGTCCATCTTGGCACCTACCCTTCCCAATCACTCTCTTTGACTTGTTTTCCTGAAAATAACAATTTTCATTATCAAATAGTATTTTTAGATTATTATCAAGAACCATCTTGCTTACTGATATTAAGTTTACCTTGAATTGAGGTATGTATAACACATCTTCTAAGATTATGTTTTCAGAAATTTTTATTTTTCCTGTGAATTTTGCATTGCATATCTCACCACTTGGAATGGTGACAAAATGATCACCACTCTCAGTTGGTGGTTTATCAAAATACTTGAGGTTCCCAGTCATGTGTTGGGAGGCCCCAGTATCTATGATCCAATTTGTTTTAAAATTTATCATATTATAAGCATGGTTCATTTTAAAATTCAAAAAATTGAAAGCATAAATCATACCATTTGATTGGAAGAAGTCTTTGAGCATTAGTAGCTCTTCATTTGACATCCCTGGTATTATAGATGTTGAGGAAGAGGCTTGATTGGCTGAACCTATTCCCTTTCTTGTTTTCTTTGTTTTTGTCATTTGGAAAGCCTATGATATGAAAACACTCCTTCCTAATGTGCCCATAGTATTTGCAGTTATCACAGTATTTGGAGGTATCCAATTTCTTTCCATTCTTACTGTAAAACCCTTTTCCCTCTTCTTTTTCATTAGCCTTTTTGGCAAATAGGGCAGAGGTTTCTATTTTGGATTTATCATCCCTGAAATTTATTTTCTGGTTTTCCTCTTGTATAATGAGATAGAAAACCTTGCTCATGCTTGGCAATTCATCATAAGAGAGTATTTGCCCTCTTATGGTTTTGAAATCTTCATTCAGTCCTAATAGGAACTGATGGATTTTATCTTTCTCCATTTTATCAGAATACTTAGGAGCACATATCTTGCAAAAGATAATTTCTTCTAGCTCTACCTTTTGATTCCAGAGAGCTTTGAATTTATCATAAAAACTTGTAACACTATCATTACCTTGATGTAAATTGTTGAGTTCATACCTTATTTGGTTAACCTTAGGTGCATTGCCTTGGTTATACCTTTCTTGAAGATCCTTCCATGCTATGTAAGCTTCTTCAGTGTGCATTAGCGTGGATGAGATTTGAGGATCAACACTATTTACTATCCATGATAGTACTAGTCCATTCACAGTTTCCCATGCTTCAAACTCCCTCCCTGATCTATCCTCTGGTCTTTTCACTTTTCCATTAACAAAAGCAATTTTCCTTCTTGAAATCAAAGATAACTTCATAGCATTGGCCCTACTTTGATAATTTGATTCACCCTTTAGTTTGTCAGCCACCATGAGAGCTCCTGGATGGTCACCTGAATTCAAATAGTAAATTGACTCTTTATGATTTATAGCAGAGACATATGCATGTGACCTCTTGTGTTTGGAGCTGTGGGATGACTTGTGGGTGTGGGTTCTGTGCTGCTTGGATGAAGAAGCATGATTTTTCCGAGAAGGGGACTTCATAATTGATGGAGGGGATGGGGAAGCTGATGGACTTGAGCCGGATTGATTCTCTCTATCCTGAGTGCCGATGGATTCTTTTCCTGCGGAAGCGTAGTCGATCTTGCCAGTAGATACCATGTTAAAAAGCTGACGTCGATCCAACGGTGGGATTGGGAGATAAGAAATAACTCCGGCGACAAAGCTCGCCGTCCGGCGAGAGATAGGGGAAGAAAGAAAGAAAGAAGTAGGTTAATGGCAAGTAGCCGTTAACCACTAAGTGTGTAATCAGTGTGTAATCAATTGAATTAAACTTGTTAATTACAAAGAGTATTTAAATTGAAATTAACACTAACTAACTTAACTAATACAACTAATAACAATTAATTGGTTAATTGGATCTTTAATCAAACAATGATCCAAATACCCAATTACCCAATTACTTTTATTTAAGTGGGTAAACTTGCAGTTTGATCCTCGTACTCTTCTATATTCTTTTGCGGCCTTTAAGTGGGTAAACTTGCAGTCCAGTCCTTGTATTTCTTTTATTCTGTTAAGTGGGTAAACTTGCAGTTTTAGTCCTCGTTCTTTTGTATAATCTTTTACGGTCTTTAAGTGGGCAAACTTGCAGTCCAGTCCTCACGTTCCTTTTTATTTTGTTATTAGTTTTTAAGTGGTAAAGATTGCACATTGAACCTTACAGTTTCTTTCTTAGTTAAAACTGTAAGTATCTCTGTTTTACTTATTCTCAATTAAGTCCAATTCAGTAATTATATGTTAATTACTTCTTTAAATGGCACATCACCCACAAAATGTGTGACAAAATCGGAGGAGTATTCAGAAAGAAGGATGAAATGGAGAGATTCCACAAAATTCTAAACACATCAGAAAATATTGAACAATTTGAGATGAATTGGGGGAAATGGGTAGCGGATAACAATTTGCAGAATATCAAATGGCTGAATGAAATGTATGCCATAAGGTCAAAATGGTGTCCAATTTATATGACAAATCATTTCTTTGGGGGGATGCAAAGCACTCAGAGAAGCGAAGGAATGAATCACTGACGAAGATGAATGTAAAGCGCTGTTCGACGCTTTTTGAATTCGTCTGTTCATTGGAGTTAGTTCTCAGTGCGCAAAGGGAGAAACTGCAAGAATTAGATCATAAGGATCGAGATGGACCAGCACTACTAATTACATCATTGCCGATAGAAAGATGTTTGCATTGCGTGTACACAACAGAAGTATTTATTCTATACCAACATCAAGTGCAAAAGAGTATGTGTTACTACATACGTAACAACCCAGAGGTACTATCATCAGACTAATAATCTTCATTACGCTACAGAGTATTATTAATCATAATTATGGTGACAGGTAATGAACGAATATTTTGTGATTGGAATGTTCACGCAATTGCAGTCTGCGAAGATTACCTGTAAGGCTATTGATGATACACCATTGTGTACATGCGGACTATTTGCAACTAAAGGAATTCCATGTCGTCATATAATAAACTTCCTGACATCAAATGGACGAACCACATTACCAGACACACTCATTATGAGTAGATGGAAGATGACACCGAGTAAATCAATAGTTACAGTTGATGACTATGATTTAGTTAAGCAAAATAAACTAAGCAAGATGTTCAGTAAATGCTCAGAGTTAATTGCAAATTTAGTCGATGTAGACGAGCCACTAATCGAAGGTTTAGAAAGATTCATAAATGAATATGAGACAAGGAATAGCATTAGAAAGACAACATCGATCAATGGCTCTATATCAAGGTTTGCTGAAAAAATAACTACAAAACCAGTTATTAGTAATCCCAAAATAGCGAAAAATAAAGGAAGCGGAATAAACACTGGAAGACCAAGTAAGGCAGATCCTAGGTTCAAATCCACCAAGGAATTATTAACCAAAAAACCAAGAATTTGCAAGAAATGTAATCAACCTGGACATGACTCAAGGAATTGTGAAAAGGATTACAAAAAATAGTTTCATTAGAAAAAGGTTGAATACCAGAATCAGTTTATTTTAAATGTATTATTTGTGATTGTTCAGTTTAATTTCAATATAAAGACAGACGTAGTTAACTATTATAATTTTAATTTATTAAACTTGTTTGGGAAGTTGTTTGATTATATATGAAGCACACAATTTGGCTAACTCCATTACAAGTATGTAAAATTCTAAAATTACCCGGTAATTACTTAGGGGCAATTACTTAGGGGCAGATATACATCGATAGGCAGCTCCACAATCGTCAGGTATAGAAGTGCATAAATATGCAATTACGAAAATCTATAACAGATAAATTTATATACTGCAATATTTAATGTCATACAATTTCTGCCTATTAAGAACTTCTTTCTCTGCTGATTTTTCTACAGATATACCAACCAATCAATGTCCTGCAATCTCTATCCCGATTGATGAAGGTTAGTTTATATGAGGGCATGATACTATACACAAAGATTTCTTTAGGTATGAACTATGGACTCCATGATGCTGATAAACAAAATGTTGTGTTTACAGAGTGCCATTGCTGAAGGGATGACTCGCAGAGATCACGCTGATGTATCCTACCAGGTATATATTTTCTTTTGTGTTTTTTTACAATTAAGATTTAATACTGATTTGACAACAATCTCTTTATTACTAGAACAAGATTCTTAAAGTTATCCGCAAGAATTTGGTTAAAAAGTGTATTGAACTCTTCTTTGAGATCGCTGTTAATAAGGAAGATTACAACAAGTTTTATGAAGCCTTCTCAAAGAACTTGAGGCTTGGCATTCATGAAGATTCTGGAAACAAGGACAAACTTTCACAGTTGTTGAGGTATTATTCTACCAAAAGTTGTGATGAAATGACTAGTGTCAAGGATTACGTGACCAGAATGAAAGATGGACAGTATAACATTTACTACATCACTGGAGAGAGTAAAAAGGCTGTTGAGTAACAGATTCGATTAGTAAGAATTTTCTAGTATTTAGTTAGTTATAATACTATTTTTTATTTGATAGTAACATGTTCTTGATAATACGAAATACAGAATTACAGTTAAACTGATAGTACTTCGTTTCTTACATTAATGTAACTGGTGTTTAAGTTTTCACTCTTGACAAGTTGATATAATTATTTGTTTGGTTTTGATTTTGTAATTTCCTGGTCAATAATATAAGACTGAATAAAACTGTAAAAAATTTCTATTTTTTTTTCATCATCAGGATAAATCGTGGCGTGTTGGTTATGTCGTTGCAAATCAATTATACGAGCTCTCTGAAGCAGTTGGTCCTGTAACTACGAACTATATTCTTTTCCAGAGCTATTTTCACTTCTTGTTTTTTATAAATATTTTTGAGCCGCATTGAATGACAGTTTTATTTTTTATTAAGTTAGTTCCAGCCTTCCAGGTGCTGACACATATTCCTAATTGCATCATTTATTGCTAAAAATGTCATATGAATGTAAATTTTATGTAAAGGACGGATTTGTTACCTGCATATGTGAAACTTCTATGCGACAATGAAGCTGAGGTACGTACAGCAGCTGAAGGAAAAGTGACAAAATTCTGTCAGATCTTGGAACCAAAACGTGCAATACAACATATTCTTCCTTGTGTTAAGGTACAAAAATACTATGGACCATGTTTACCTATTTTGTACAAAAAAAAATTTCATTTTTTGCATCAAGATATTCATCTGATTTCTGTCTTCAGGACTTATCAACTGATTCTTCTCAGCATGTTCGCTCCTCTTTGGCATCAGTTATCATGGGAATGGCACCAATCTTGGGAAAGGTAAAAACAATGGAATAGTAATATACTTTGGACAATGAATAATTTTCTTCTCCAATTTACCATCTATAGAAAATGATTCATTTTCCCTTAATTTCAGGCATCATTTTCTCTTCTTCTATTTATCTCCCAGATCCCAATTACTATCTATAGAAAATGAATAATTTTCTCTAGCTCTTCAGGTTTATTACAAATGCAATTATAAAATGAAAATGAGCTTCTCTTTCAATCCTTAATATTGAAATTGTTTACTTGGCATCTTTCGCCCTTAATATTGATCGAAATTGGATTATTATATCTCGTTAATTAGGCATTGATTAAGCATGATGAATCGTCTATAAGATCGATATTATGCATTTATGTTATCGGTATTTAACTTAATTATGCAGGAAGCTACTATTGATCTACTACTACCTATTTTGCTTACTCTTCTGAAAGACGATGTTCCTGATGTTTGACTTAATATTATAAGCAAGCATGATCATGTGAACAAGGTTTTATTTATATCACATTTTTCAATTTTTGGACATTAGATCACAAGGTTTTATTATTTAACTTGAAGATTAATATTGTGTAATTGTGATCTAGATAGGTTTGAAATTGACAACTGTTCTCTTCAATTTGCTAACATATATAATCTCTTTTTTTTCAGGTTATTGGCATTGATTTGTTGTCACAGTCACTCTTACCAGCCATTGTTGAGCTTGCGGAGGATAAACATTGGCGAGTTCGACTGGCACTAATTGAATACATTCCATTGTTAGCAAGCCAACTTGGTGTAGATTTTTTTGATGATAAACTTGGTGATCTTTGCATGCAATGGTTAGAAGATAAGGTAATATTCTACTTTTAACTATGGTTATGGCTGCTTAAACTTGGATCACTATGGTTATGGATTCTTCTTCTTCTTTTATTGGTAAATTTTTAGGGACTATATGAGTATATATATATATATATGTTTAGTTGCCTACTAGCTCTTATTTGTTATTTTCTTTTATTTAGTTAGTCTGCCAGAATTGCCATGCCAAAGGTAACAGAAAATTCCAGGTTTTGAGTCGTTTTTTATCAGTTTAAGATTTTGGTTGAATAATTAGTCTCCATGGAATTTAATTTATTCATCTTAAACGGCATGGTGATAAATATCAACTATTTCCAGGTGCACTCCATTCGTGAGGCAGCTGCTACAAACTTAACACGTCTTGTGGTAACATATGGTGCAGAATGGGCGATGCAGCACATTATTCCGCAGGTTTTATTTTACTTGCATGATAAGTTGATAATATGTTTACTTACTTTTGTGGCTTATATATTCTTTACTGTCTGTATTCATTGTTTTGATGTAAAGTATTTCTTTTCCTTTTCTTCCAGGTGCTGGATAAAATTAGAAACCCACATTACTTGTATAGGATAACTATTCTTCGTACAATATCCTTACTTGCACCAGTTTTAGGATCTGATATTACTTGTCAAACACTTTTACCTGTAGTGATCGATGCCTCACAGGACAGGTGATACTAATTATGGAAGCAAATCAAAAATTTCCCTTTAATTATTTATTTATCCATCTGCATTGCATTGTTTGTTCTCTTTTCAGAGTGCCCAACATTAAATTAAACGTTGCAAAAGTTCTTAAATCCTTGATTCCCTTGGTTCAACTTCCTGTGAGTTACGTAGCAGCTAATAAAACAGATTCTGATGTTTATACACAATAACCCATTCACAGTTCTTGTCTTTTCAGGCCATAGAGCAAATAATCAAGCCATGTCTCAGTGAACTCGGTGAAGATCCTGACGTGGATGTCAGGTATTTTGCTTCCCAAGCGATGGATGCAGTGTTAGGCTAAAAAGATAGTCACTGTCTGAAGCCAAACAACCAATCCTACTAGCAGTGTTTTTTAATGTTTTTTTCCTTCAAAATAACACATTTATTTGTCCTCGATCTCTTCTTCCTCACTATGTTGAATTGCAAAGTGTTTGTAAATTGTAATATAATTTTGGGTTCCTACGTCCTGCACTTCCTGCACTCGGAGTTACATTTGTTTATGTTTAAAAAAACAGCAAATCATTATTTTTTGCTTAAAGAATAAAAAAAATCTTTATGGCCTCGATCGGTTTATATATATATGGCTATTGAAAATTGAAAATTCTTAAAAATCGATTAGACGGTTAATTATTAAAAAACCCTTATAAATAGTTAAATTGATGCAAAAATTATAAATAGCATGTTATTAGGGACCTAGGGTTTTTCATCATTTCGAGTCCCTACCTATTATGCATTAGCTCAACACTATACAAATGCATCACCACTATCACAATCACAATCCTATAGGATTTCTAGTTTCTACTACAAAACCCTAAGTTTCCATCTTGGTGATCGACTTTATCCATCTGATGTACCTAGCTAAGAGGTGTGTGTATACAATATATTAGTTATTTCAGAATTCAAAATAAAAAACACCATGTTTATGCATGAAATATTTATTATGTCACAAACTCACAATGCAGGTATGCTGGAACGTCGACATGTTGAAGCTGGTTCTCATGGACGGGACACACTAGGTATTTTCCGGGTTCATCAGTTATGTATAAAATGTATGTCAATGTATGTTAATTATGTTTATGTATAAATGTGTATTTTTTAGATTATGGAAGATCCTGTTTCAGTTATTTTAAATATACTAACTAATTCTTTACTTATTCAAATTTTTTGTGAACAAAATCAGGTATTTTGAACAGAATCAAGTATTTTTTACTTGTGGGGGATATTGTTTAGTACTTTAGTTATTAGAAATATCCAAGTTAAGAGTTTACTTAAAAGGTTATGTTTATCTTTACAAGTTATAACTATCAACATTTTAAAAATTTGACATGTTTATTTTAGTAATAGAGATGCATATTCCACTTTTAATTTGATTAGAAATATTGGATTTTCAAATTTAAAATACATTTTTACTAATAAATCTTCTTAATTTAGAATGATTTTCTATTTCAGTCTATACTAAATTGTCAACTGTTCCGGAATAATGATTCAATGATGGTGCTAGAAGGGAAAGATAGCAATACTCCTCAAGTTCCGACTCCAACTCCTCTTGTTCAGCTCCTTGTGAATTCTCTTGCAATTTTAGATATTAGATCATGAATTAATGTTGTGTTAGGGACAAGATGTTATATTTGTTGAATGTTAGATGATTTTAATCATTAATGTTGAATGAATTTAATGAATAATATTGAATGTAAATTATGAATGTTACATGATTTTTACAGGAAAAAATATTTACAATTAAATATATGCATTCTAAAATTTACAGGAATTATGATTAATACTGAAATTTATATGTATTATAGAATTTATGCATTCTGGAATTTTTAGGTATTTGTAATTCCGTTACAAATATCTAAAAAAATTTGTAACGGATTTTCATTCCGTTAACTTTAACTTGAGAGTATTTGTAACGGATTTTTGTAATGGATTTAAGTATTTGTAACGGAAATTTGGTAACGATCAAAATTAACGGAAATTCCGTTAAAAATAGTATTTGTAACGGAATTTCCGTTAACTTTGGTCGTCCAAACTGCCTACTTTTTTTTGTAGTGGCTCCAATGGTGGAAACAGGATCAATTAGTGATGAGTTGGTTACTGGCCTCGCTCACAGAAGAGGTCCTTCCAATAGCAATTGGGATGAAAACAGCTTGAGAAATATGGAAAGCTCTGGAGCAATCATATGGAAGCATCTCTCCCAATCGCAAGTGCTGCAAATGCAAATGAAATTTCATGGGTTAAAGAAGGGAAATTCGTCGGTAAATCAGTATCTCCGGTAAGCTAAGATGATCGCCGATGAGCTAGCGGCATCTGAAAATCCAATCTCGATACATATGTTCAATGCAACAATCTTCGCAAATCTTGGAGAAGAATACAATGAAATCGTATCAGCGTGCTCCCTCAAGGCGGCGGTTATCTCATTCCCGGAACTCCTAGGGATTCTCGCCGGCCACGAAGCACGGATTCAGATGAGAAATCCGTCTCCGGCGAACGTCGCAGCAACATCTGTCCAAGCTCCGTCAATCGTGGTGAACCAGACTGGTGTTTTCGATGAACGTCGAGGGTTCAACAGCGGCGGCCGATCAGGTTTCAGGGGACGCTCCGGCCGTGGAAGAAACGGCAGAGGCTACTACCAACAGCAGCGGCGAGATCCATGTCATGTGTGTGGTTCGATGGGCCATAGTCTATATAAGTGCCCTAGGCGGTACCAAAGCCCAAGTCTATCTGAAAATGAATCAACCCAAAGTTTATGTAACAACTACAACAGATCAAGCCCCTCAAACAAAGGATGGGTGCAACCCAGAAGCAAATGTGGTTTGATTTTCTGACTCAGGTTCGACTCATCATGTCACCCCCTTTATTGAAACCATCTCAAAACCTAGACCTTAATTATCAAGGTTCGGGTCAGGTTATTTTGGGAAATAATTCTACACTACCTATCAAACATGTGGGAGATGGAATCATATCAAACGGAGGGGCTAAGTTAAATTTGTCCAATATTCTTCACGTCCCTTCACTCAATTCCTCTTTATTATCTGTTCATAAATTCACTCGTGATAATAATTGTTTCTTTGAATTTCACCTATTTTATATTTTGGTGAAGGATCGAGCTACGTACAAAGTAGTTCTTCGCGGGACGCATGATGGCTCTCTATACAAACTCACTTCAACGTCTCCTATGTCGAAGCCCTTGAAGTCTCCAGTTATCAATGTCACCAGAGTTTCTTTGAATCTGTGGCACCAACGCTTAGGTCATCCTCACGAAGCCATCCTCCGTAAAATCGTCTCTCAAAATAACTTGCCAATTTCTTCAAATAAATTAGAAAATTATGTTGTTTGTGCGTTAGGTAAATCTTGTCGCTCTTCTCTTCCGTCGACAAACTCTAAAAGTACTATTCCTTTAGAATTAATTCATAGTGACGTTTGGGGACCATCTCCTGTTATCTCTGTTGATAAATTCAAATATTTTGTGATTTTTATCGATGATTTCTCTCGTTATGTGTGGCTTTTTCCTATCAAAAGAAAATCTGAGGTGACACATATTCAAAAAAAATCATGTCATGGTCGAAAGACAATTAGGTCATGAAATCAAATATTTTCAATCTGATTTTGGAGGAGAGTTTCAAGCCCTAACCCCCTATTTTCAAGAAAATGGTATTCATCATAGAGTCGCATGCCCTCACACTCATGAGCAAGGAGGAACTGCCGAAAGAAAAATAAGACACATTGTTGATAGCAGCCTCACTCTGCTTGCTCAAGGGTATGTTCCATTTGAATACTGGAATTATGCCTTTTTATCTACAATATTACATATAAATTGCACCCCCTCAAATACTCATGGTATTCCTCCACTTCAAAAACTGTTTCATCTCAAACCCAAACATTCATTTTTTAGAGTTTTTGAATGTGAAGTCTTCCCTCTTACCAGACCCTACAACCAACACAAATTTGAATTCAGATCCATCCTATGTGTTTTCTTGGGCTATAGCCCATCTCATCAAGGTTATATATGTCTGGGCTAGCTATAAAAGAAATAAATACTATATAGTGGCCCAGTGTAAATTTTTCGAAACTTCCTTTCCTCTCAAGAATTTACAGGAAGAAAAATGCAAATTGTCCACTAAAGAAAGAGAGTGTTGGATCCAAGTCTTAAATCCAAATCAGATCAGACCGGAGGGTTCGACCAGATCCGTTTAAATATGCAAAATCAAGTGGCACAAGAATTTGGGGATAATTACACAAGTATGAAAGAATCAATTCCCAACACTCCACCAGAAGAAAACCCCGACGTTCCACCAGCCGGCTCTCCACCTCTCCGATTATCCAACTCTCCGATAAGGTCGCCACCTTCAAGTGATCAGATATTTCCGACCAGCACGGGTCCGGTAGAAGCAGCAACACCTCCATCCAACGATAGAAACAACAACAACACTCAACGCTATCCGACGAGAGGGATACCGAAAGTAGATTATCGCAAGTTGGCAGGGTTAAATCTCACTCAAGTCGAGGAAGAAATAGAACCTCAAAATTTCCGGCAAGCAACCAGGTCGGAAAAATGGATTGCGGCAATGTCTAAAGAAATCAAAGCACTCAAAGAGAATGACACTTGGTCTCTGTCCGATCTTCCTTCTAATGCAAATGTAGTAATATGTAAATGGGTGTACCGAATAAAACGGAATATGGACGGATCAATAGAAAGAAGAAAAGCACGTCTAGTCGCAAGAGGGTTCACACAAATAGAAGGTGTGGATTTTGACGAAACCTACAGTCCGGTAATTAAATTTCCAACAATCCGTATTGTAATATCAATAGCAATTGCAAATGGTTGAGTACTGCGGCAGTTAGATATTGACAACGCCTTCCTAAATGGAGAGCTTCGTGAAACAGTATGCATGACTCAACCTCCGGGTTTTACCGATCAAAACAGCCCTCACAAGGTATGCCGATTACGAAAATTCATCTATGGACTTCGACAATCACCTCGAGCTTGGTATGAAAAGCTCACAGAATTTTTGGTATCTATTGGGTTTACCATCTCGGCCTCAGATTCATCATTGTTCTTATTAAAGGAGAAGTCAAATTATTTCTTTATCTTGGTATATGTTGATGATATAATTGTCACAGGAACATCGACAATGGAGGTGAACAGACTCATTGAAAGAATGGCAAAGAAGTTTCGACTAAAGGATCTCGGACTGCTAAGGTATTTTTTGGGAATGGAATTTACAAAAATAAATGAAAATGGATGTGTCATGTTATCTCAACAAGGGTACGTTAAAAATCTACTCAAACGTACAAATATGGAGTCATCAAAACCAGCACTCACTCCAATGGTATCAACAACTAAGTTGGTATCATCAGAGGGAACACCTTTGGTTGAAAAGTTTACCTACAGATCCACAATCGGAGCCTTACAATATTTGGTACACACCAGACCTGATATAGCTTTTCCGGTGAACAAACTCTGCCAATATCTACAAAATCCCACTACATCTCATTGGCTGGCCGTCAAGAGAGTTTTAAGATATCTTTAAGGCACGTCTCAATTTATGTTGGTTTTTACTCCCTCAAAACAACCAAATATCACATCTTTTACTGATGCCGATTGGGCAGGATCAATGGAAGATAGAAGAAGTACAGAAGGATATGCAATCTACTATGGATGAAATTTAATTTCTTGGTCAGCAAAGAAGCAAACCAGTGTCGCTCGATCTTCCATTGAGGCAGAATTCCGCACAATTTCAGATGCCACAACTGAAATAATCTGGATCAGAAATTTACTTCAAGAACTTGATTTCTCCCAAACAAGATCGTCATTAATCCTCACTGATAGTTTGAGCTCAAAATTTCTTGCATATAATTCATTATTTCACTCAAGAATGAAACATAGTAGTTCCAACTCAGGATCGTGCAGTTCAACTTCGTTCGTGAACTAGTAAAAAAAGGAGTCATTACCGTATCGCACATTTCAACTCAGGATCAAGTGGCAGATGGATTTACTAAATCTATGCCATCCTCACGATTCATTGAAATCAGACGAAGATTGGAAGTTTAATGTTGTAAAATTGATATATAGCAAAGTTGTTATAAGCAGTCCATGGAATCAAGATAACCATAGCTGTTTATAACTATAAGAATATGCTGAAAGTTCAGGGTAAAATATGCAATTTACCACTGAACAGGACTAAGGACCAGAATGTAATAAAACAATCATAAGGTCATGACATAAATGAATAAACTGATAGTTATAAACTATCAGGGTCTTATTCATAAAGTTTTCAAATAAATCGTTATAAGGACTGAAATGTAATAAACGATTGGTTTTATTAAAATAACTAATTTTGTTATAAGATTTTACTATGCAGGTAATTTGGACCGTGACTCATAAAACGAGTTAAAGAAAATGCAAGGTCTAAAGTGCAATAGTTTCAATAAATCTGAGATGGACCAATCACAATTGAGGAGAAGATTTATAGTTAGTTTTAAATTGAATTAATTAAGTTGTTAAGCTTTTGTAATAAATAAGAAAGTGTAAACAATTACAAAATTAATTCAACTAACTAGGTTAATCACAGATTTCATGTGATTAGCGAATTCAATTCAAATTCTTCTTCTTTCTTCTTCCTTAACGGTAGTTATTACCGGTATCTTCAAACACCAGAGTGGGCGACAAACCCTAGCAGCGCAAATGGGTACTCCGCACCACTTTGAGCATCATGTGTTTGGGGATATCCCGGTGAATGAAGCGACGACTACTCCGCGCCTGGAATTTAACATGGTATCTGCCGACAACGCTTCTGGCGTCCCTCCGGTCAACCGTCCGGCCACTTCCGCAATTTTTCCTCCGGCAAACAGTCAAGCCGAGTTCGTCCAGCAGTCTCTTCTGCAACAACAACAAAACCCAATAAAAGCACCAGCAATGTCGCACCAATCATCATCTGGGTCTACTGGGAAATCCAGGGCAAATAACCAAGAGGAAGGTTTGTATAATGGATCTTTTCACAAGAAACAAAGATCTGAAAGGTATATCTCACCTTTACAAGACCCTGAGTCTCCTTTCTTTTTAACCTCCGGTGATCATCCGGGAGCAATTTTAGTTCCCGATAGACTAGTTGGAGAATCCAACTATATTACTTGGTCTAATGGGATGAAGGTGTCTTTAATCTCTAGAAGAAAAGATGCTTTCATCTCTGGACAGATCACAATGCCAACTGACTATGCTAGCAGAGAATATAATATATGGAAAATAGTTAATGGACTAGTACTAGCATGGATACTGAATTCAGTTTCCCCTCAAATTCAGTCTACAATCATGTACTCTAATAATGCATATCAAGTTTGGTTAGACCTTGAGAGTAGGTATAAACAAGGGAATGCCCCTAAAGTGAATCAGATCAAATACGAATTATGTTGTTTACAACAAGGTCAAATGGGTGCATCTGAGTTCTATGATAAATTTAGGTCTATTTGGGATCAGTTAGTGCAAATAGATGAAACTAAAGAAAAATTTTGTCTAGGATGCAAAAAGATTTACCAACAAAAAGAAGAAATAGACATGATCCATCAATTCCTTTTGGGACTCAATGAAAATTTTTATAATCTAAGAACACAAATTCTATCATTAGAGAATCTTCCAAATATGAATAAAATTCTTGGGTTGGTATTACAAGAAGAAAAACAAAGGCTGAAATTCAGGAATATTGAGAAAAATGAATCTGTTTTTTTTGTAAAAGAGAAAAATTCAGTAGAGGGAACAAAAGTTTTGTTTTCCAAGAGTGGGAAGAAACTTGATACTAGGTTTTACTGTGACAATTGTAAGTACTACGGTCACACAAGAGAGAAATGCTATCACTTGGTTGGAAAACCAAAAGATAAATTTCAGAAAAAACCCCAAGGAAAAAAACCCCAGGGCAGCAATATAAATAACATAGAAGCTGCAAATCAAGTTACTACTTCCAACAATCAGCAACTAACATTGACTCAGGAAGAGATCCAGCTATTCAAGGAGCTCATTTCCTCAACTAAGTCAAACAATGGTAAAATTTTTCATTTTTCTTTTAATATAGATAACATTTCTAATAACATGAATAATTATATAGACAAATGGATAGTAGATACAGGTGCATCACAGCACATGACTGGAAATATATATTTGTTTATTAACCCACCTGTTAAAGAACCTAATCATTTTGTAACAATACCTAGTGGGAAGACACTAGTAGTTAAAGGGGTGGGTTGCATAAAAATTTCAGAAAACTTAGTTCTTAAAAATGTTTTATATATTCCTGAATTCAAAGTTAACCTAATAGCCATTAGTAAGTTAACATTAGACAATGACATTAAAGTCATATTTAATGATCATTGTTTCCAATTTCAGGAAAACAAATCAGGGAAAGTGATTGGCAAGGGTGAATCCCAAGATGGATTATATTTTTTCACACCTCATCACTTCCTAGCAAACCTAGTCATTGACTTCAAAACTTGGCATCAAAGACTAGGACATATATCTGCTGAAAAAATGAAGACTCTAGTCTCTAAATATGATATTAGATGTAAAAATATCAAGTGTAATGACAATAAGTCAAAATGTATTTCTTTTTCAGATTGTAATACAAAATACTCTTCAGATTGTAATAACAAGTTTTCTTCAAATAAGAATAGATCTTCTTGTAAAAATTCAGTTTTAAATGAAATAAATAATATACAATATGATTGTAGAATATGTCCTTTAGCAAAACAAGCTAAACCTAAATTCTCAATTAGTTCATCTAAATCTGAAAATATTTTTGAACTCATTCATGTAGACATATGGGGTAAATTCCCAATTATGACTCATGATGGGTTTAGTTATTTTTTGACTATTGTAGAAGATCTAAGTAGAGGTACATGGATATATTTAATTAAAAATAAATCAATGGCATTACAATGCATTGAAAGTTTCTACAAAATGGTTAAAACACAATTCCAAACTAAAATTAAAATTATTAGAAGTGATAATGGAGGAGAGTTCACCTCTAATAACTTTAAGGATTTTTCTGAAAAAAATGGAATAATTCAACAATTTTCATGCCCTTATACACCTGCACAAAATGCAAGGGTAGAAAGGAAGCATAGGCACCTCTTGAATATTGCAAGAGCCCTACACCTTCAAGGAAATATCCCACTCGAATATTGGGGGGAATGCATTTTGACAGCAGCCCACCTAATTAATAGGATCCCATCCAAAATAATAGAAAACAAAACACCTTATGAGATAATTCATAAGAAAATACCCAATTATGAAAACCTTAAAACTTTTGGGTGTTTATGCTATGCATCTACAACCCAAGTAGAAAATAAGTTTTCACCCAAAACTTTTCAAGGAGTTTTTATGGGATATCCAAAGGGTGTTAAAGGATATTTAATTCTAAATATTTTAGATAAAAAATTAGTAGTTTCCAGAGATGTATCTTTTAGGGAATCTATATTCCCATTCAAAGACAATATAAGCTCAGAAAACACAAAGAAACCTATTTTGTTTAAAAACTTGTATGATAA
>LFYR01001077.1:50415-104927 GCA_001185155.1 Zostera marina | reverse complement strand
TGGAAACTAATAAAACAGAAAGAATTACAAGAGCTGGTAGGGTCATTCACATACCAAAGTCATACAAGGAGTTTTTCCTTGAAAATGACAAGGAATATGGGAATGATAGTCATAAAGGGAAATACCCTTTATGCAATCAGGTTTCATACCACAGAATAAACAAAAATCACAAAAAATTACTTCAACAAATGTCAATGCATGAAGAACCTCAATCTTTTTCAGAAGCTTCTAAAAACCCTAAATGGGTAGAAGCAATGGAAAAAGAAATGGAGGCACTTCACATAAACAAGACATGGACATTAACCACACTTCCTCATGATAGGAAACTTGTGGGATCCAAATGGATCTATAAAGTAAAATATAGACCAAATGGTGAAGTAGAAAGATACAAGGCTAGACTTGTAGCAAAAGGGTTTACCCAAAAGGAAGGGTTTGATTATTATGAAACTTTTGCACCTGTGGTTAAAATGACCACAGTGAAAACTATAATTGCAATTTCAGCAATCAAAGGGTGGAACATATACCAATTAGATGTGAATAATGCATTTCTTCATGGAGATCTCCATGAAGAAGTGTATCTCAAACCACCACAAGGACTTCTTAGTGATGGAGATAAAAGAGTGTGCAAACTTAATAAGTCTCTATATGGTCTAAAACAGGCCTCTAGAAATTGGTTTGCAAAGTTAAAAGGGGTATTAATTGAAATGAATTTTATTCAAACACCCTCTGACTATTCACTATTTGTCAAAAACACAAATGGGAATACAGTATATCTGTTAGTATACGTGGATGATATCATTATAACAGGAAATAATGAAACAGAGATGTTTTTAATAAAAAAGAACATTGAAAAAAATTTTAAAATAAAGGATTTAGGAAAACTATCCTATTTCTTAGGGATTGAAGTTACATATCCACCAGAAGGTATATACATATCCCAGAGAAAGTATGCATTAAACATACTAAAAGAGAGTGGCCTTATAGATGCAAAACCTTCAAAAGTGCCTATGGAGAGACATATAAATCTAAGAAATGAGAAAGCAAAGGCTATAATGAATCCAACTCTCTATAGGTCACTAGTAGGCAAACTCATATACCTAAACATAAGCAGGCCTGATCTTAGCTTCCCTGTCCATTGGTTAAGCCAATTTATGGGAAATCCCAATGAAATTCACCTTCAAGCCTTATTCAAAGTGATAAGATATCTCAAAAATGCTCCTGGACAGGGCATTCTATATAAGAAACAAAATCAGATGGATCTTCATGGATATTGTGACTCAGACTGGGGCTCTTGCTCAATCAGTAGGAAATCACTATCAGGTTATTGTATGTTTTTAGGGACATCACTAATTTCTTGGAAATCCAAGAAACAAAACACAGTTTCACTTTCATCTTGTGAAGCTGAATATAGGGCTATCAGCAAAGCACAGTGTGAAATACTGTGGCTACATCAACTTTTTAGAGATTTAAAAATAAAAATATCAATGCCATCCTCTCTATACTGTGATAACAAATCTGCAATTTACCTTGCAAATAATCCAGTATTTCATGAGAGGAGTAAGCATATAGAAATATCATGTCACTCTATAAGAGAAATGATAGATAAAGGTATAATTTTACTAAAACAAGTAGGTACAAAATACCAACTTGCCGATATTTTTACCAAATCTCTAGGAGAAAATGAAATTACAGCATTCTCAGTCAAGTTAGGAATACATAATATGTATTCCAAGGCTTGAGGGGGGAGTATAAGAATATGCTGAAAATTCAGGGTAAAATATGCAATTTACCACTGAACAGGACTAAGGACCAGACTGTAATAGAAACAATCATAAGGTCATGACATAACTGAATAAACTGATAGTTATAAACTATCAGGGTGTTATTCATAAAGTTTTCAAATAAATCGTTATAAGGACTGAAGTGTAATAAACGATTGTTTTTATTAAAATAACTAATTTTGTTATAAGATTTTACTATGCAGGCAATTTGGACCGTGACTCATAAAACGAGTTAAAGAAAACGCAAGGTCTAAAGTGCAATAGTTTCAATAAATCTGAGATGGACCAATCACGATTGAGGAGAAGATTTATAGTTAGTTTTAAATTGAATTAATTAAGTTGTTAAGCTTTTGTAATAAATAAGAAAGTGTAAGCAATTACAAAATTAATTCAACTAATCAAGTTAATCACGTGTAATCTGTGATTAACAATTCAACTCAAATTCTTCTCCTTTCTTCTTCCTTAACGGTAGTTATTACCGGTATCTTCAAACACCAGAGTGGGCGACAAACCCTAGCAGCGCAAATGGGTACTCCGCACCACTTTGAGCATCATGTGTTTGGGGATATCCCGGTGAATGAAGCGACGACTACTCCGCGCCTGGAATTTAACAAATTAAGATCAATTCATCTAAAAACACTAAATTAGCAATGTAACCATAATTTAAAATTTTTTATTGATGCTGGTGGGTTCTTTTTCATCTCTGACATCTATGACCACACTTTCATAGGTGCTTTTCTCCAACTTTATCAACCTAAAAATTAAGCAAATATGTAATGAATTAATCAAATAGACAATTAAATCACAAAATACAAATACAATAGTAGTAAATAATACTCACATCTTCCAAATTATCTAAAGGATTAAAATCCCTTAACCAATCTCTAGTACACACAATGGCTTCTACCGTTGTTGAAAGTAATCGACTTCTATATATGATCAGTGATAACTCTTTCTCCTGTGCTAAAAGCTGATTTGGAAGCTACAGATGTCATTTGCATTGTTAGAATATCTCTAGCCATTTTTTCCATTATCTTAAATCTGCATTCATTACCCATCCACCTAGGATTTGCCTAGACCCGGACCTGAGTTTTCAAATCGGGTTCGGGTCAAAACCCGGGAAGGTCAAAAAATAGTGAACCCGGACCCGGTTTAGATATCGAGTTTTGTCGGGTCCGGGTTTAATAAATTAATTGAATATTTTGCATAAAAAACCTTGTTGTTTAAATAATTTTCAATTTTTATAAAAATCAAATAAAATGGTTTGTGAAGATGGAAAGGGTTTGTGGAGATGGAGAGGTCCAGCGACGGTGAGGAGATGTCCGACGACGGCGAGAAGAGGTCCGACGACGGTGAGGAGAAGGTCAGCGACGCCGAAGAGAGGGAAAATGAAAGTGGAAGAGGAGAGGGAAATGAAATTAAAGTTTAAATTTTAGCATATAAAATTAACTAATTAAGGTTTATAAAAGATGATAAATTTATAATTATATATATTAAATTTTTTATAAAGTGTTTTATATAAAATTATATTAGTTATTTATATTTTAATGATTTTTTTATAAATTTCTTCGGGTTTCTGGTGAGTCGGGTTTGGTTCGTGTCAAACCCGAATCCGACCCAAAAAAATCGGGTAAAAAATATTCGGGTTCGGGTCGTTCACATCGGGTTTCATGGCCGAAAATATCGACCCAAACCCGAACCCGATGTGTTCGGGTCGGGTTTGACCCGACCCATGCCCACCCCTACATCCATCAATTCAAAACATTAAATTTTGAACCATTATCTCAAATAAATTGTTCTTTATAATAAACCTCCAAATCAGATTAATTGGGTCCTCCTCAGGTTCTTCTCCATCTAGAAATAAAAGATATTCATCTTCTCCACCTGAAATAATCAAGTAAATATAATAAACAAGAAATTCATATTCAAAAATTACAATAATCAAGGAAAAAATTCAGATTCAAAAAAAGAGTAAACCCGTCTCCTTCGAAGCAATTTGAGATTGATTTTCTGAAATATTTTCTTTTGAAGTATACCATTCATAAATTCAATCCATAGCTTTGGTGATACGCTTCATTTCATTATCAACCTTTATAGGATCAACATACAATTTTTTCATAGCATATTTCATGAATTTAAGCTTATTTCTTGAATCCAAAACAGAGGCAATACATATTTGAAGACTAAGGTCGTTCCAATACTTGTTAAATTTTGCTAGCATAACTTTAGCCATATCTTTTAGATAATCACCTTCATCATTTTCACATGTCTAGTATTAAGTATAGCAGCATTGAAAATTATAAACATAATGGAACCTAAGGTCAAGTCAGGGTTACATCAACTACAAGAAGAGACGAGGTCGGCTGGAATAATTAGTTAAATATTAAGTTGTTTTATCTAATTACTAAGACTAGTTATTTCAGTTAAAAGGGTATTATTGTAATAATAATAGCTAACCCAATAATGCCTATAAATACATTTGTAAACTATTAAAAATAAATATAACAACTTACTGCAATTTTCACCTTCTTCTTCCTCTATCTTTTACTGTTACGGGAGTTGCAGGTTGGGTTCAAGTAATCTTGGTGGTAAAAAGTCCGATTGGGGCTTTCTGATTGTAACCACTACAGCCGCAATTCTTGACGGGAACAGCTGCAGATCTAGGGGCAATTCTTTATATGGTATCAGAGCTCCGGTTCTCTGAAGCATTCTCGTTAAATTGCAATGGAAAAAATTGATGATGTCGACACCAGTTCGCTGACTCGATAGGAAGAAAGTAATTCCGATAAAAGAAAGAAATTCGACTTGGATGCAACATTGTCAACACGCTCCAGTCGATATTATCTTCATTCTTCAGACAATCCAAATCAAGTAGTCATTCAAGAAAAGCTCAGTGTGGATGCAAATTATCCGATCTGGTTAAAAGCTATGATGCGCTACTTAAGCATTCGAAAAAAGGATCTTTTCGTTAATGGAAAAATCCAAGAACCAGTGGATGAAGATTCCGATGAACATGAGGCATGGTGGATGGGGTTGTATTGTCGTGGATCATTAACACGGTGGAGAAGCACATTGCTACCACTCTTCAGTATACAACTAGTGTTTTCATTGTCTGGAAAGACTTGGAGGATCGTTTTAGTCAAGGCAATGATCAGGTTAGGTATCATCTTAGACATGAAATATATAAACTTTGTCAAAATGATGATACTTTAGTGTTTACTATCACAAGTTAAGAACCATTTGGGACAGTCTAGATGATGTAATGGTAATACCTGATCTTGTAAGTCACTGCGAGATCGAGCATTAAATTCTGGAAACAAGAGGTTGAAAAAGATAGGATAGTTGAGTTCTTACTAGGATTAAATGATTTCTATTCAACTGTAAAAAGTCAAATAATGGCCACAAAACCACTGCGAAATCTTAGTGAAGTTCATGCTAAAATGATCAGTGAAGAAAAACAGAATCTTAATGTTAAAAGTCGGGTGGTTGATAATACATCTATGGATTCAGCAATGTTCACAAAAAGCTTCAAAGGCAGTAGACCTAGATGGCCACTAGAATCAGATAAATGGAAGTACAGCAAGAAAGGGAAGAAGTTAAACTGTGATTGATAGGAATTAAGAGGAGGTGAATTGTAGAATACGATGGAAGAATAAGAAGAATGAATTGTGTAATGGAACCGTGGTTCAATCCACTGGATTCCCTATCCTTTTATAATAACAAATAGATCTCAACAACCCACACTTGTGGGCACTAACTAACTAATTCTATTTAACTAATTACAGTTTTATATTTACACTGATACACCCCCTCAATCCTGTGAGAATGGTTTCACAAGATTGATTCGTTGTTGCGCAAATCCTTTAGGCGATAATGCTTTAGTAAGCAAATCCGTTTTTTGTAACGTTCCCGGAATATGAGATATGTGTACCGAGCCTGCATCAATTCTTTCTCTAACATACTTAAGATCAATCGCGACATGCTTTAGTTTGGAGTGACATGCCGAATTCGTAGCTAGAAAAACTGCACCTCGATTGTCTGACTTTAGTGCAATTGGGATTTTCACACCGACTCCCAATTCCACTAGTAGATTCTTGACCCACTCTAACTCTTGAATAGTTGTGGCGATGGCTCTATATTCCAATTCGGTGCTCGAACGTGAGACCGTACTTTGCTTACGAGAACTCCACGCAACCAATGTATTATCGATGTATATTAAATATCCCGTTTGACTTTTTCGATCAATTTTATCTCCGGCCCAATCGGCATCGCAATATCCTGTAATTGTGAAATCATTAACTTTCCCGAGTGTAATACCCCAAGATTGAGTACCCGAAAGGTATCTAAGCACTTTTTTTATAGCCGTCCAGTGGAGAGGCTTTGGGGAGGACATGAATTGCGACAACTTATTAACTGCAAATTGAATGTCCGGTCTTGTCAACGTGAGATATTGAAGTGAGCCAACGATACGTCGATAATCTGTAACTTGTTCTATCGGTGTCTCATCGGAGTAGAGATATTGGTTGGTCAACATAGGTGTAGTTGAAGGCTTCATATTGTTGAGATTAATTCCCTTGAGTAAATTCACCAGGTATTGAGTTTGGCACAGATGTAATCCATCCTCTGCCTTTCTAACTTGAATTCCTAAGAAGTACGAGATGCACCCGAGCTTTCGTACTGCAAATATATTCTTTACCTAGTTGATCCATTACTTTTTCCACGGTGGATTCATCAGAGCTGGTGATAACGATATCATCGACATATACAAACAGATATATCCTGCACTCAATAGGATTAGTCTTGTATAGTAAAAATAATGATGGATCCGAGTAACTTTGAATAAACCCCAACGTGATCAGAAATTGTCGAAACCGTTTAAACCACATCCTCGGTGCTTGTTTTAAACCATACAAAGCCTTATTCAGTAGGCAAACGTGATCTGGAAAATTCTGATCAATAAATCCCATAGGCTGCTGTATAATGATTCTTTCTTCGATATCCCCATGCAAAAATGCATTGGAGATATCAAGTTGAGAGAGTTTCCACGAATTCAAGACTGCGATGGTAAGGACCAATCGAATAGAGACCGGATTAACTACCGGACTGAAAGTCTCATTGTACTCCGATCCCTCTATCTGCCGGAGTCCATTGGCCACTAACCTTGCTTTCAATCTTTCCACTGATCCATCCTCTCTTTGTTTTACTTTAAAAATCCATAACGAATTAATCACATTGTCACCTGGACTCCTCGGAATTAATTTCCAGGTGTTATTCCTCTGAAGTGCCTCAAATTCTTGTTCCATGGCGGCCTTCCACTCTGGAATTAACAGAGCTTGTTTTGGCGACTTCGGAATTGCAATGTCGCAAGGTGATATTGAGAGTGCATATTTTGGATTGGGCTTGACAATCCCACGTTGAGCTCGGGTCACCATTCGATTTTCCGGAATAGGCCTTTCTGATGAGGCACTCGAACCCGATCTGGCCGGTGAGCCTATGGTCGGCGAGAAATTCCCACTCGACGTTGAGAAGACCTCCTCCGTAGGTTGAGCAATTTCTTGACTTGGACTGTCAAGCAATTTTTCCACACTATTATTATTATTATTATCAACATGAATTGGGCTTGGGCTGAAACTTTCTGGGCCCTCGTTAGACTTGGAAATATCTGAATTAATTTCAGTTGGGCCGGATTCAATAGTGGCTGGGCTTGAAATTGATTCCGGACTCCCAATAGTGACCGGGCTTGAAATGTTAGTCTCTGGAGAAATATCACAATTATCCCTGTCCAAGCATTTATTTAGAGAAAAATCGTCTTCCTCAAACCTGACATCTCTTGATATATATAACTTCCCAATAACCGGATCTAGACAGATATACCCTTCATATTTTGCTGGATACCCCAAGAAGATGCACGGTGTAGATTTGCGATCCAGTTTTGAAGAGCGATATGGTCGTAAACACGGGTAACATTTGCACCCGAACACCTTCAAGAAACCATAGTCGGGCTTTCTTCCAAACAATTTCTCCAAGGGGGATTTTCCTGCATTTACAACTGATGGATTACGATTATAAAGATAAGTAGCTGTTAATACTGCAAAATCCCAATATTTGTCAGGTAATGATGCATGTTGGAGAATTGTGACTGCAGTATCAATCAAGTGTCTGTGACGGCGCTCAACTGTCCCCATCTGTTGATGACTGTAGGGGCACGAAAAACGATGTATAATTCCAAATTCTTCAAGCATTGGGGTCATTTTCTCAAACTCTAATGCATTATCAGTTTGAAACTCTTTAATTGAACACCCCGCTTGGTTTTCAACAATCTTTTTAAATTTGAGGAATATTTCCCCAACTTGTGATTTTCTTTGAAGTGAAAATACCCAGTTGTAACTGGTACTTGTGTCTACGAAATTCACGTAGTACTGATATCCTTCAGATGAAACACACGGGGCCGGACCCCATATATCGGCTAGAATTAATAACAAAGGCTTATCATAGACCGTTGATTTAATATGATGAGGCAAGGCTGACAACTTCCCTACCTTACATGAATTACAACAGTTCAAATCCTTACATGATATTTGAATTACTTTTTCTCTTACTAACTGATCAACTGCCCTCTGATGCAAGTGACCCAACCGGCAGTACCACATTTTATTTGTAGTTCTTTCACCCAATAGTGCGGTAGGATCTTGACTTATATTCACCGGTAACCGATACAAGCCATTTTCTTGATCCCCTTCCAGAAGCACCTCCTTAGTGTCCACATCTTTTACCTTGACACTCTGAGAATCAAATTCCACAAATACATTATTATCGACACAAAATTGATATACCGACAATAAATTTTTGGAGGCATTAGGAACAAATAATAATTCGTTGAGCATGAATGATCTCTGTCCACTTAGAAATTCAGACTTCCCTGAGTGTGAGATTTGCATATCATCACCGCTAGCTGTAGTTATGATCGTCGGCCCATCATATGAATAAGCTTTTTGTAAATTACTTCTTATACCTGTGATGTGGGTGGAAGCACCCGAGTCTGGATACCAGATAGACGCTCCTCCCTCAGACTGATTGGCAGCAAAATTTGCCGACGGAGATGCTAGCCCTACTGCAACCAATTTCCTGTTGTGAGTAGGGGAAAATTTCTTAACATTAAATCTATCAAAGCAGTTTAATGCCCCATGCCCCTTTCTGTTACAAATTTGGCAAGGGATATTTCTGACAGTATTTGCGCGATTTCCAGCATAGGCCGACGGATTGAAATTTCTGGCACGATCTTCTCCAGATGACAGACCGGCGCGATTGCCCTCAACTCGATCTGACTTCAGCGCTGCCAGATTCACGGAGAAGGCGGACGACGGCAGGCGGTTCTCTTCAAATTGGCGCAGCTCCTGGTCCATAAGCAGCTATTGCAGGTCGACGAGAGTCATGGATGGGTCGAATCGCGTGGTCACCGAATTTGAGAACGCGGAGTACTCTGGACCTAAACCACCGAGCACCGTTATCACTTTGTCTGCCTCTGTGATCTTCTCCCCAATTAATTCCATCTCATCGATTAGCCCCTTGGCGTGAGCAAGATATGCCGATATTGTCATCGCCTCCTTCTTCATCGTCAGAAATTGACGCCGGAGGAATAAAATCCGGGTGACCGAACCCGACGAGTACAGCTTTGCTAAAGCTTTCCAGACCTCAGCGGACGACGTCAAGCTCGCCACTTGAGACAGAATGTTCGGCGACAAGGATTGAAAGAGCCATCCTAAGAGAAGCTGGTCCTGTCGCATATACATTGGTGATTCAATTAAATTGATTTCACCTTCCACATACCTCAACAGATCTGTGCCGATGAGCACACAAGTGGCCTGAGCCTTCCACGAAACATAGTTATCCTTGGTGAGGGTAACAAACGAGAGCTTCTTCACATGAAGAACTTGATCTCCCATACGAGTGACGGCTCCATCAGAGTTTGCGGAAGAATCGGTACCGGGCGATGATACCATGATAGGAATTAAGTGGAGGTGAATTGTAGAATACGATGGAAGAATAAGAAGAATGAATTGTGTAATGGAACCGTGGTTCAATCCACTGGATTCCCTATCCTTTTATAATAACAAATAGATCTCAACAACCCACACTTGTGGACACTAACTAACTAATTACAGTTTTATATTTACACTGATAGTGATATCAGGTGCAACATTAACCATTACCACTTTTTTGGACATCTTAAAGAAAACTGTTTCCAAATCACAGGGTATATATCCTGAAAAGAAAGAAATAGGGCAAAAAGATGAAGAGTCTAAAAGGAAAAAGCCAAGGGTGGAAGCTACCAATGTAGTTGCTGGATTAAGTGAAAAAGACTGTCAAATGATTGCTGAATACATCAAAAATTCGACAGGTAAAAAAGTTATTAATTTTAATAAATTAGGAGATATATGGGTGTGTGTCACCAGTACCACAAGGCATATCAGTGGAAATAGAAGGTTATTTAAAAACCTTAGAAAACCACTAATTAGGAAAAGAGTAATAATTCCAAATGGAAAAATAATTGAAGTAACAAGAGATTGGAGACAGAAATCTCTCCAAATCACACACTTTATACCATCTTTTGAAATTAATTTATTATCAATATATAGATTAACTAAGCATAATAAATTGATTATCATATTTTGTCACAAGAAGTGTATTTTTCAGAAAATTATCTTAAAGAGAGTGACCGGAGTAGCTAATGCCCAAGAAGGATTATACTACAAATCAAATAAGGCATCCATGGCATGTTCTGCAGTAGATATTCAGACATGGCATAGAAGATTAGGCCATATTTCTTTTAAGAAAATAAGACTTTTAGCAAAAACATGTAATGATGTAGTTTTAAAAGATTCTATGAATAAATTTTTTTGTGATTTTTGTGATATTTGCTTACTTACTAAACAACAAAAGTTATCATTTCCAAAGAAAAGTTACACACAAACTCATGATATATTAGACCTAATTCATGTGGATATTTGGGAGAAATTCCCAATCCAAACATACAATTTAAAACAATATTTTTTTAACAATAGTTGAAAATAAAAGTAGAAATGTTTGGGTACATTTAATGAGTAAAAAATCAAATACAATAACTTCATAACAATGATTAAGACTCAATACAATAAATAAATCAGATCGGATAATGGTCTAAAATTTACATCAAATAAAATAAAAAAGATACTAAAATCCAATGGCATGTCCTTATGCACCTCAACAAAATAGTAAAGTTGAGAGAAAGCAAATGACCTACTCAACATTGCAAGAGCCCTTAAAACACAGGCTTCTCTACCTATCAAATATTGGGGGTTGTGTGTACTAAATGCAGCCCGAATACTTAACAGGGTACCATCTTCCTCTCTGAAAGATAAAACTCCATATCAAGTTCTGAATGGAGCACATACAAACTATAAAACTGTCAAAACCTTAGGCTGTCTTTGTTATTTAACAGAAAATAAATTCTCCAACAGGACTAATAAAGGAATATTTCTTGGATATCCTCAAGGTGTTAAAGGGTATATGGTCATGGATCTAAACACACTAAAAAAGAGCATTTTCAAGGATGTAATCTTTAAGGAAGAAATCTTTCCATTCAAGATTATTAAAAAATCTTTGAAACTGGATATCAATTCTGAAAAATCAATTTTTGATAGCTTCATAAATAAATTGGAAGCATCAAATAATGACTTGAAGAAATTAAACAAAACTCCAAACACAAATTTAATTCAAAAATTAGAAAAAACTTCAGAACACCAAATTATAAATAATCTTAAAGTAAATCATATTGAAAAAGCAATCATATCAGATGGAGATGATCGATATGATGGTCAAACAAACAATAACCTTAGATAATAATAAAACAACAAATAATACTGTATGTAATAAAAACAACATTACAACAGCAAATAAAGACAACTCAGATTCATGTTCTGAGGCAAACATTGAATCTGTAAATAACACAGAAAATATTGAAAATTCAGCAAACAATCTGAATGAAATAAATGAAGGTAGCATAATAAGTAACCGGTCATATTCAGACACCAAATGAAAATCTGAAAAATAAAATTACAGAAGAAGAGAAAAGTAAAGAAATAGAAATCAGAACCTCAAATAGAATAAAAAGCACAAATCATAGATATTTAAATATGTGCTATTATGATGATCAAAATTATGATAGTGCAAATTTGAGCACACATCATCCAATTCAGAAGTATGTATTATATCATAGATTAAAGAATAAACACAAGAATTTAATCAAGAATATTAGTTGCATAAACGAACCCAAAAATTACAAAGAAGCTGCCCAAGATCAAAATTGGGTAAAAGCTATGAAAATCGAAATGAAAGCACTGCATCAATTGAAAACAACACATGAGAATTGGTGAAACCACTAACAGATAGGAAGATAGTTGGATCAAAATGGATCTACAAGATAAAGTTTAAACAAGATGGATAAGTTGAGAGGTACAAGGCAAGGCTTGTAGCTCAAGGCTTCTCACAAGTAGAAGGTTTTGATTATTTTGAGACCTTTGCCCTTGTGGCTAAGATTACAACAGTAAGAATGTTAATAACTGTTGCATGTATGAAGGAATGGAATTTACATCAAATGGATGTAAACAATGCATTCCTTCATGGAGAGTTAGATAAAGAAATCTATCTTAAACCACCCATAGGATATCTAAATGATGGGGACATGAGAATGTGTAAACTAAAAAAAGTCCATCTATGGATTAAAACAGGCTTCCAGACAATGGTTTGCAAAGCTAATTAAAAACAATATTGGTAAATCTAAAGTTTAAACAGTGCAATTCAGATCATTCTCTATTCATAAGAGAAGTAAACAACAAGATTACATATACATTAATATATGTAGATGTCATAATTGTTACTGGTAATTGTGAAGATGAGATTAATTAGTTCAAAATTCAATTGAAAAATCATTTCAAAATTAAAGATTTAGGAAGATTACATTACTTCCTTGGAATAGAAGTAGCTCACTCAAATAAAGGGATTTTCCTATCACAAAGGAAATACACAATGGAAAAAGGGATAGATTGGAGAAACAATCAAACCAAAGAATTAAATGATCCTTTCATCTACAGAAAGATCATAGGAAAATTGATATACCTTAACATAACCAGACCTGACATTGCATATACAGTCAGGCCGGATTCTAAGTCAATTTATGGAAAAACCAACACAAATGCATCTAGATGCAGTGCACAAATTAATTAGATACTTAAAACAAGCTCCTGGACAAGGGATTATGATAAGTAAAGAAAAACCACTAGAGTACGTTGGAAGGATATTGTGATGCAGACTGGGGTGCATGCACTCTCAGTAGAAGATCAATGTCTGGTTTTTGCATGCTCCTAGGTGGAAATTTGATCTCATGGAAATCAAGCAAGCAACAAACTGTTTTTGTTTCTTCAGCTGAATCTGAATACATATATAGCTCTGTCAGCAACAACAAGAGAGGTAATATGGATAAGGCAACTCATGAAAGAGATGAAAATTCCACTAAATAATCCAACACCACTGCATTGTGATAACAAATCTGCGCTATACATAGCACAAAATCCTGTTTTCCACGAGAAAACAAAACACATACAGATGGCATGTCACTATGTGAGGGGGAAAATAGAATCAGGTGATATAACCCTCAAACACATTGGAACAAAGCAAAACCTAGCCGACATATTCACCAAAACAATGGGTGAAGTCCAAATGACTGGATTTCTGTTCAAATTGGGCATCAAAGACATATACTCTCCAATTTGAGGGGGGAGTATTAAGTATAGCAGTATTAAAAATTATAAACAGAATGGAACCTAAGGTCAAGTCAAGGTTACACCAACTACAAGAAGAGGCGAGGCCAGCTGGAATAATTAGTTAAATATTAAGTTGTTTTATCTAATTACTAAGACTAGTTATTTCAGTTAAAGGGGTATTATTGTAATAATAATAGCTAACCCAATAATGTCTATAAATACATTTGTAAACTATTAAAAATAAATATAACAACTTACTGCAATTTTCACCTTCTTCTTCCTCTATCTTTTACTGTTAAGGGAGTTGCAGGTTGGGTTCAAGTAATCTTGGTGGTAGAAAGTCCGATTGGGGTTTTCTGATTGTAACCACTACTGCCGCGATTCCTGACGGGAACAACTGCAGATCTAGGGGCAATTCTTTATATCACCATTTTCTGATTGTAATCAACTTCATCATTTTCGCATGTCTGGAATGCAAATTTAACCTTCCACATTTGACTGAAAAATAAGTTTGAGGTTGGATAACTTGTTCTTATATATAATAAGTTGAAGTTTAGATATCAAAGAGACAAAGAACATGAATTATTAATTATTCATATAAAAAAATATAATACCTGAAAAGACATTTGTAAGATCGTAATAAACTTTAAGAAATTTACATACAACTTCACACTTATCCTATTCATCAGATATTGGTAAATAGTTATAGTTTGGATCACTTAAACTATAAGAATCAAATACTCTCATCCAACATCAAACATCAAATGTCACGATCTAACATCAAATATGTTGAATTTCATCTAGTGCTCACATCCAATATCAAAACCTTATTTGTGGAAAATCCCAAATCTTTAGCAAATTTTCCAAATTTGTATCATTTTGAAGTTGAAGCTTTTATTAACATAATAGATTTTCGAATATTAGATAATGTTGTATCCAAGTGCGTCAAACCATCTTTAACAAGTAGGTTAATGATGTGAGCACAACATCTAATGTAAAATAATTGTCCTCCACAAACCATGTTATCTCTGTCAATCAATATTTTTAGTTGCCTAATTGCAACATCATTATTGTTCGTCGTATTATTAAAAATAATAGAATAAACACTACTTCGAACTCCCATTCTTCTAATAGTTTATTTATCAGAATTTTCTTTTTCAACTTCCATAAATCATCTATGAAGTGGCATATAATGCACATGTAACCAATATTTTGGTTGGATGTCATAAATCGGTACTGAGTGAAATTCTACCAAGACATCTAAGAAGCTCTTTTAACTTAACTCTTTTCGTTGTGTAGACTTTCTTAAAATCTGAAATTGCAGTTGTCCTTGACCAATGTTCGAATCATGGATTTAAGGTTTTGCAAAATTTAATAAATCATTGATGTTCAATCATCCTAAATGAATACTCATGAACACATACCATCTTTGCAAATACCATCCTCGTAGTCATCGGATCATACATTGTTTTTACTGTGCTTGATGATGCATTGTCAAAAGCCAAAATTTTCTATTTTTTAGACGGTTTATCCGCTTCCCACTCCTTCTCATGAATTCAATAGTGACGTAATAATGTATATGTATCGTCACCTCTGATTTTGACTAATAAACTCTGACAATAGTTGCATTTCATACGAACTACGTCTTTTGCATTCGGTGTTAGAATAGTAAAATGATTCCAAATATCTGATTTTTTTTCTAACTATATTTTGACTTTGAATTTCAGATTCTTTTATATTGAATATTTTGATTCTTTTATATTGAATATAGTAAATGAAATTAAACAAAAAAAATTTAAATACGTGACCACTGACCACAGAGGGACATACCACATGGCATAACTCATATGTGTTGAGTGCACAGAAGCATAACACATAAAAGAAATTTAAATTGTGATTTGTGAACAGGTATTGGTATGCGTGAACCGGTGAACACTTACATACTTAAATAGTAAATGAACAGCAGAACAGAATAATAAAATCCATCGGAATTATAAACAAAATAAAACTCACTGTCACGATGTTGAACTCCAAATCCTTAATTTATGCAGTCAGCAGCTCCAGCTTCCAAATCCCCAATTTCTTTTGAACATTTAACCTAAATGATTTAGGGTTTATTTATTGGTAGGATTTTTTATATATATTTTAGACCAAAATTATTATATACATGGTATTTTTACATATTAACATTATATATGTATATATAAATAGGCTGAGTTTCAGTTGTGCCACGCTCTGTATGAGCCATAATGTGTCAAAAATTTCATATATTTTTCGACGATTCACATTTCGTTATTCATTACCAACTATATCAAGTACAACGATTGGGTTAGATCTCGAGATTTATGTCTGACAACTTAACATTGTTTTGGTAAAGTTTTTTATTACATAGCTAATTAATGTTTTTGATAATGCTATATTACACTTTTTCTTTGATTGATTGATGTACATGTCTTATTCAATTTCTTTTTCTACTTATCATTATCATATTTTTTCTTTTCTTTATTTCTTTCATAACTATCAACAAATGAGAAATGAGGAATTTATTTTAAGTATGTTGTTCTACTGTTATATCATATGTTATTTTATATTTTAGTTTTATCAATTTATGTTTTATGTAATATGTTGTATTTTATTTCAACTTATCAACTGTACCTCGTTTTACCAATCAGTAGTATGTGTACATTTTACATTTCTCTACTAAATATGAATTTCAGTTTCTCATCAATGTTGTTACCATTTCGATAATGAATATTATAGAATAGAGATTTACTTTAATTTTGTACTTATGACAATGCATTTTAACTGTTTCATTTACATTACATTATCTTCGTTCCGTACTCAATCCTACCAATGCGTCGTACTTTGTATTTATCAATTCCTTTTCAAACACCCTACTGATGACTTGACATATACTAGACAAGACAACTCCTTATATACCTATTACATCCTAGAGTTGCTTATTAAAAGTTATTATAGATACTAACCCTAAATACTACGATAAATCCATTCGATAATAACTTTACTACCATCCTTTCATTAATTATATACCACTAAAATCATTATTTATATTACAAACGATTGTCATTAAAGTATTTTGATCCAACGACTACAACGTTTTGGCTCATTTAGCACACCAAGATTTGACACACCAGAAATGTGCCTTATATAAATAATATAATATGGTATATATAATTCTTTACATTTTTTATTTTTTATACTTACCGAGCCCACTCGAGCTTAACAAGCTGAGCTCGCGAGGTGGGCTTTATTTGACACCCTACATACCGTACAAGAGAGTATAGTTTAAGTGATCCAAACTATAACTATTTACCGACATCTGATGAATAGGATAAGTGTGAAATTGTATGTAAATTTTTTAAAGTTTATTACGATTTTACAAATGTTTTCTCAGGTATTATATTTTTTATATGAATAATTAATACACTCCGCATCACAGACGGTCGCCCGTATCATGCGGCTTTTGTGATGCGGAGTGATGACTTATTTATTTTGGGTTTTAATTTAAATATTCCGATGAGGAATAAATAATTTTCAAGATTAATATTTCAAATATTACCCCTTTCTCTTTTATTTCGGCTTTCGCTGCCATCCGCGTCTGGCTCACTCCACGCCAGTGATACCACAGCACCGCGACGCGGCTGTCTATCTCCAATCGAAAATCGGCGGAACTGGAATCTTTGGAGCCGTAGGAACAACAATCTTCGAAGCGAAATCCGCGGATGGAACTGCAATCGGTGTTGATTCCCTTTTCCAATGCAACATCAAGAAAATCCATAAACCATATCCCAGATTCTGTCTGGAGTGCAGAAGAAGAAGTGCGTATTGGATAACAAGCTTTTGGGTACCTCCCTTCTTCCATTGCTAGTGGTCGTAACACTTTTACTTCAGAAAAAGTGGGATGAACTGAAGCTTTTTTTAACCAGAGACGATATTCCATCATCGTCTTTATTGGAATTGGTTGATTTCGTCAAAACAAGACTTCGATTGACTGAACTTCGCAACGTATTATTTATGATCATCCCTGACTTCCTTCTCTCCCCATCCAATGGCATTTTCCTCCCTCTCTTCATCGGCGTGCAGGTGCCGGATTCCAAATTCAGAACAGTCGGTTGAATAACAACAACACCGTCATCGTTCCTCTCTCACGAGCCTCTCGGATGAACTCTACTAGCACTCACGCTCCTGGTTTTTGTCGTCAAATCCGACGATCTTTCACCTTTGTGCACGGGAGTGCCAACAAGTGGGTGCCTCCCCGGAATCGGCTTGGTACCCTTCATGATCGGAACAGGCGGATGGGTGCCGGAAATGGAATCACGATGGGTTCCGCGGATGGGTGCCGGAACTCAATCTTCGGCATCGCGGAATCGAACTGCAATCTTCGCGGTCACGGAACTGCAATCTTCGCGGTCACGGAACTGCAATCCGGTATCATATAACACATC
The DNA here is from genome assembly GCA_001185155.1 of Zostera marina. NCBI lineage: Eukaryota > Viridiplantae > Streptophyta > Magnoliopsida > Alismatales > Zosteraceae > Zostera > Zostera marina. The sequence goes on along the minus strand of LFYR01001077.1, from coordinate 86,882 downwards.
GCTCGTCGGAGTCGTCGTATACCAATGAACGGTTGCGGGAGACTGAGGAAATGGACGGCCGGATCGACTGCCCGCAAAAGGGACTGTTACAAAAACCGACCGTCCCAAAATCGCGCCGATAATTAATAATTTATATTCTTTGTCTCTTTGGTATCTAAACTCCAACTTATTATATATAAAAACAAGTTATCCAACCTCCAACTTATTTTTCAGTCAGATGTGGAAGGTTAAATTTGTATTGCAGACATGCGAAAATGATGAAGTTGATTATCTAAAAGATATGACTAAATCTATGCTAACAAAATTTAACAAGTATCGGACCGTTTAGTCTTCAAATATATTTCTGGATCCAAGAAATAAGATTAAATTTATGAAATATACTATGAAAAAATTGTATGTTAATCCTATAAAGGTTGATAATGAAATGAAGTGTGTCACCAAAGCTATAGATGACATTTATAAAGGTTTACTCTCTTTTTAAATCTGAAAAATTTTAAATTATGATTACATTGTTTTTAAATGTTTGTTCTTCTAAATTGATTGTTACATTGCTATTTTTAAATCAAATGTTGAATTATTATTTTTAATTTGAATGTTAAATTACTTTTTTTTTAATTTCAGGTTAAATTTATTTTATTTTTTTTAAAATTTTCAAAATTATAGCCACAGATTATACATATTAATGAAATAACAATTGATGTAATTAATTGAAACAAACAAAACTAATTGTATAAATATTAATTTTGTGATTATGTTTGATTTAATGAAAATTACAGAGATTAAACACATTAATCAAACGCTCGTCTTAACGGGCTCAAAGTTACAATTAATACTGTAACCCTAAATTCTGCCCCTTTTCTATGTAACCATTGTCCGTGCTTTCTCCAAAGACCTCGCGAGTCAATACTCTTTTCCAAAGATTCGTCAACTCCATACGTTAACACAATGTACACACTATCGGATAACTAATTAAAAGATTTTAGCAGATAACTCACAAAAGCAGTATCTGTTGGGGACTCTACCGGACAATATCTGTAGTAATCGCATAGAGTATCTGAAATGAAAGAAATAAAGGCCTCGTTGAGGAAGCACGAAAAGCAACAGCAGTAGTTGAGAAATTGATAATGCAAAGCTTGATATTTATTTTCCTGTATATAATTCCAGGAAAGATCAAAAGAAAAGAAGAGAAGCTAAGCTAAGATCATTGAATACCGGATCTCGTAAATCTTAACCCTAATCCTAAATCTGGTAAATCCAAAAAACACTGATATACCGGATTTATCTCTATATAAGAAAGAATAAAAACGGTAAAAAGAAAAGGGAATCGTAAATGCATCAGAGTCATGGAAGTATACTGATTGTAACAAACACTACCTCTGCTGTAAATCAGCCTGAGGATTCTAATATTCAGCAGTCTCATCATTTGCATTGAACCAAAAAAAAATCATAAGAAACGAAAAACAACGAATTATTAATAAAAGCACGGAGAAAAACAAGAACAAAAGATGAAAAATGCGGCATCTGTAAATAAAGATGAAGAAAACAAACGAAGAATGTTGGTTTATTTATAGTCTGATATGACATTTTGGGCTTTTAGGGTTTAGATATAAATGGGCCTTGCAGTCAGGTAGATGAAAAAACAAATTGATGAATACATAAATGCTAAAAAATAAATAAAAACCTCTTTAGGGTCATATGATTAAATAAAATGAAAAATGTTCAGGAAAGTCTATTTAATATGTGTCTAAGAACTTTTACTACATCTTGATCATGAAGTAATAGACGGCTAAGATGATCTGAATGTTTTTAGACTGACCAAAGAATGACTCACTGAAAATTGCTCTAAAGAAATTAAAAGTTTGATACAAATTGCGATTATAGATAGACTAAGGGGGAGATCTGACAGGTGTACTATCTTGATAATAAATATTTAGAATTAAAGACTAATTTCGTACTATGTTTAATAATCTATAAAAAAAAAAAAGGTAAATAATGAATTAATTGAAACAATAGATTTAATTAACTATAGATATTAAAGGAATTGATTAAATAATCAATTTATAACCGTTTACCAGTATAGAAAGAAAAAAAAGAAGATCATATTGTACAGACTCATGGTCGACGTGGGGCAGCATTCAAAGATCTAATCGACTGCGCTTCTAGATACGAGAAGTGGGTCGATTTGAAACGATCATCCTCAAATAAGATATCTACTAGACTTATGTTGGTACTAATTAAGGTTCGTCCAAACGGACCATGAACTGAACATGACTATTGGACCGAATATTGGGCCCAGAATTGAAAATGATCGATTATTAATGAGGGCAATACTAGATAATTGTGTGTAAGTATCCTAACGCGAGCCCACACACCATCAACTTGTAAATGGTATATCGAAATTCGTATTCGCTTTTGAAATAATTTTTAGTTTTTTAGCGGATCGAATCGGGTAGGGTATAGATAAGACAGTGATCGTCGATCCAGACCCTTGCCTAATTAGTTAAACTAATAATGAAATATAACCACAGAATTAGCATGGATGTTTGAATGTATCTAACTGCTATCTAATAAGTAATAATTATGAATGTAAGTAGTTTAGTCATGGTGGTGAAACCTGTTATTTACAAGAAAGAAGCACAGAACATAAGCTAGTGATACCATGACATATTGAATTATTGAAATACCCAAATTAATTAATTCATGAATCAAGTTTTGTGCAAAACATTTTCTCCTTGTTGAACAGAACTGTGTAGATTAATCGTTTTCTCGACTTCTATAATGGTGATGGGAATCATGTTCTTCTTCTCACTTTTCTCCGAATTAATATTTTTGTCGTCGTCTTCATGTTCATCACTTTTCCCCCATATCAACATGTACAATCCGATCACGATGATCACCGCTCCGATAACCCTTCCTCGTGTGATATCCTCAGATAGAAACAAAGACCCTACTGCCGCCACAATGATCAGACACAGAGGATTGAATGCAGTAACGAAAACTGGGCCTCTTTCCCTCAGAACCACTCCTTGCAAGTAGTAAGCTATACCTGAACACATGACTCCTGAATAAACTGCAGTCAGGAGTTTCTTATCCCATCGAATGGCCCATTGCTCACTCCCTCTGACCATCACTAACCCCACAGCCGTGCCCTCCGCTCCGCCAATTAAGCATATCAACGTCGTCAACGACATGTTGGCAGGATACGTTTTCAAGGTGTGTGACTGCATGAGTCGGGGATCAATCAGAGGAGAAAATATAGAGATCGATGAGTACCGCATGGTTTGAACTATATATGAAGATAGATAGATAGATAGATAGATAGATATTCCTATATATATGTTGTACTCACTTGAAGTATGAAGAAAGAAGACCAGCAGAAGCAGCAAAATAATAGCATTAACGTTCCTTTGATGAAATCAGTTCCCTGCATCGCTTCTTCATGATTATGAAGAGGACGGTGATCATCAAAAGAGCTCCTCTTTGACCAGACAAACTCTATAATCGGGCCTTTGTAGAGTATCATCATTAATGCACCTACAACTGTGATCAGTGTTCCACCTAATTTAACCTGGCTTCTTAGGCTCTTGAGATTTATCTTCTCCGTCCCGAGTATGAGGGCCGAGACGAAGGTGATCGAAGGAAGCAGGTTAAACAGCGCAGAGGAATAGGTTGCCGACGTCAACTTGGCACCCATGTAGTAAAAATTCTGATCTAGAACAGGTCTGAGAGAACCATATATACATACATAATAGATCGATCGAGTAAGCAAAAGCATGCAGTAATAAACATATGTACGTATATGTATTAGGACTACGTACGTACTCTAATAGACCAAGAACAGCAATCTTTAGAAAACACTTGAATGTCATCTTTGGTCTGATTTTCCTGTATATAATATTGACAACATCGATCTTAATTTGGTGACTGAATCGAATCGAAGAATTAAACTGTATATATATTACCTTTCAAACCAGAAAGCGAAAGGAAACATGGTAAGAACTGCGACGAGGTTGCGATAGACGACGAGGACGTAATGATTTGTGCCGGTTTTAACGCATGATACTGAGATGATGAACATTCCGGCGTAGCCGAACTGGAGAAAAACCATGAGATAATAAGGCTTGGCTTTCTTCATGATTTGAACAAACGTCGACATGATTTTACTTAATCGGAATCTGGGTGGCTGGGTATGTATGTATGTATATATAATATATAGATCCAAAATATAAACCAGAATTTAATTGAAGGAAATTAAATGAAATACGTATTTACGTTCCTTCATTATAACATCATGAATTTAAATAATTTTCAGAGTTTGTCATCTATAATTAAACTCATAAAAATTAAATGAGATATCTAATCCTAACTATTGAATATACAATGAATATTGATTTTATTTAATCATGAATAATAATATAAAGTTAATTTCAGGTGTTTCAAACCTTCCATACGTCGTTAGGTTCTAATCCGTCGACTGACAATGTATTATTCATCAATAAATAAACTCTGTACAATGAGTTATACGTAATATGTTACATTATCTTCGAGTTGTACTCGTTATTGCATGACGTATTTTGGTAACAATCTCGAGTAAATTATTTTAAACTAGGTAGATTAAAGTTGAAAATAAATGAACCGTTAAGATCAAAACAGTGCATGTGGGTTTTCATCAAAAGTACGTTTGGCATGACTCGCTACTCTACCTCTAACTGTTAGAGTCAGACTCAACTCTAACTCTCAACTATTTCCTAAATTTAACACTAACCGTTAACTATATATGTACGTCACGGTTATAGTTTATTAGTTAGTTTGTTATAGGATTCCATCACACGCATTTTCTTTTTGATAAATTTAGTTAGTTACCACAATTGGGTTAATCGAGTTGTATAATTGGTTCACAATTCTTTTTCATTATGTCAATGATTGAGAAGGTTTTTCAAGGAAAGCTTGTAATTTGTAATGGGTTGGAAGTTAGAACCGTTGGATCCAATAATGTTTTAAAAAATAGGGGAAGTTTTATTTGCGCTGAGTTTCAATACGTCAAAAAATCATAACTATTAAATCGACATTTCGTCGTACATAAATTAGTGTCTTTTGTTGTACATTTTTTTCGTCGTACATGTATTAGTGTCTTGTGCAGTACATTATTTTAGCTATGAGATTGAAAATTAATGTACAGGAAGCGAACGGTGCATTTTGACGTACCGATGAACGACACACCTAAAAATTTCTGTAAAAAAAAAATGTAAATGAAAAGATCCAATATTAATGATATATTTATGGCAGACAATCCAATTTCTTCAACCCTAACAGTGTTGATAAGATCCTAGATCTGTCTTAAGGATCACTATAAATGTAATTGCTGATCAAGTAATTTTTTTTGTAAACCAGGAACTGTCACAAATTATTTATTAAATTTTTTTATTTGTTACTGTGTGTTTTTGTTTTGGGATTTCAATGATGCTATCATGTTCAATTGTAGCTTTCTTTTCAAACAGAATCATTCTTCGTCATCTCCTAATTTCCCTTCCATGGCTTTTTTCTTGGTTTGACAACTTGAACAAAGAAAAGGACCATCCCATGGACGCAATCCACCCTGATTTGATGAACCAGCATGAACAGAGATTCCCTCTCCTGGTTTCATCTCTATTTGGCAAACTGCACACATGAACAACTTGAACATATTGCACACAGGATATTCTGCACCTAACCTGTAAAGCAAAATGGAAAAAAATATATTTTTGTCAAGTTTAAATTTTTGTGATTTGCATAACTAGAAACCTAGAATGATTCAAACAGAATATATTCTCACATCAATTCATTTCAAATTTAATCGCTTCTATAGATATGTCTCAACTTCTATCAACCTTTATCAACCAATTACTCAGATTTTAATAAAAGATGGTCAAATTGCAAACCTGTCTGCAAGCACAGCAGATCCTTCCTCAAATATTTCCTCAACCCTTTCTGGCTCTTCAATACATTCTTTATCTGCATTAGATGATGATGTCTCAGATGTTTTTTTACCAAATATAGCTTTAAACACATGACCTTTCCCTTGCTTCTTATGTACTTGTGGGATTGTACTTGTCTTTTCGGGTGCTAAAATATCAACTACAATACAAGTAGTATCATCTCGTAGTCCAGATGCTTGGATAGATTCCTGAAAAACATTAAACAAAATTAAGATGAATCGAGTAGCTAGAACAAGATAACTTCAATTGAAAGGGTAACTACTTTGATGATTTGAGAAGCTGCATCCTCGGCAGACAAACCGCGACAACAATTGAATGTTATCTCAGGACTTATAGCATCCCATACACCATCACTCGAAATTATAAGACGACCTCCACAACTGGGTGGTAACTAAACAATCTCCAAACCAAATAAGAGTTATATATGTTTGAATGAACTGAAATAGGTTTTACAGTTTAACCAATGAATGGTACAAACCTTCACTTGTTTAACATAAGGAATGGGAACAATGAACTCGCCAACATTCAAATCTCCAATTGATCTTGATAAACACAACCCGCCTGGCCAACATCGAAGAGGACCAACCTACAAATGATTATCAGGCAATTATCATTTCAAAGTACTTGTCTCCGATCATTAACAGGCAGTAATCTTTTAAGAAAATGATAATTTGTAGATAAAATATAACATAAAAACAACTTTTAGTTTTCAATCCATGAAGAGAAAAAGCAAACCTGTATACCAGCACCGGTATTTACTTTTCCAACATCACCACCACTTGCAGTTACTCTCTCCACTCTGTAAGTATAAGATGAAAATAAACATTGTAGAAGAGCTAAGAGAAAAATGTTCTTTGTCTAATACTAAATGGATGAATGGACAGCATACTCTTCTTCATTTTCTTCCAATCTATGATCAGCTGACAAATAAATAAATGTTCCTTCAGTCGATTCAAGCAGACATCTAGAATCCCCAACAGATGCAACTGTCACAATCCATCCATCAACTATCACAAATGTGACAGTTGTTCCTGAAGATTGGGCTGAAAAAAGGAATAATGTTCCTTAGCAGTGTAAATGAACATAATAATATTTCAATGCATGTTGGGAAAAAAACTAAATATAATAAATAAAAATCTATATACCATGTTCTTGAAAATCTTTATCTGTTTTAACAAACCCTGCAACTAGAGCTCTTGGCAATGCCACTATCCATTCATCTCTACTGAGATCTGGAGGAATTGCGCTTAATACATTTTTCAAAAGATTGTCCTTGGAATATTGAGCAGCACCCTTCCCATTATGTCCATCAAAAACCTGCAAAAGAAGAGAGAGAGAGAGATCCGTTAAAAAGAAACTCAATCTAATTCTCCAAATGTAAAATGGGAACAAAGAACAAATCAAACCCTAATTTCTCTAAAAGAAGTAGAAAGCGGTCTATTTATATTATCACCGCGAAAGCAGCAAATGCGGTGTCAGGGTCACCGGGGATACGTTGGCAGTCGGTGTTGATCATCAAGAAATCCTCCCCTTTCTTGCTCTTATTGGCATTTCCATACATAAGATCAGGGTTCTCGATCTTCTCATTTGTCAATTCCCTTTTCAAAAGAACCTCCAACGGCATAGTCGTCGACATATTATCCGTCTCCTTTAAAATTTAAAATTAATAAATAATTCTAAAATAAAACAACCAAAACCTCCCCTGTTTTGTCTACGGGAACACAAGCAGCCCAGAGTCAACCGCACTTCTGCAAGAAGCACCGGAGAAGGCATTGCATCGTCATTTTTCCTCACCGGAGATCGAAAGATGATTTGTGAAGCGAGAATTTTAGAGAAGATGCGCGCGTTTTTCTCTCCCTACTTTCTATTTTTCTTTCCTCTCTGACCTCATTTGGATTGGATTTTACATCTCATGCCATAAATAGGGTTTCTCTCCAATCCGACCAAATATATAATGTCACCATCGTCATCGTTTTCTTTTTTCCAATCTTAAAACTCAAAAAGGCGACGTGTCTAGTGGTTCACTGGGGTATGTATGACTAGGGTTTTTTGTTAAAGGGGACGGCGGAAGAGAGGTGTCGGAGTTGTTACCACCACCACCACCACCGTATCTTTCCAAGGTACATTTGGATCTTTTTTTGTTCAATTCCGTCTTTTTTTTTTCCTTCTGCGAGAAGATGAAGTTTACATATCTGGCAGCAGAAAGAACAAGCCATTGTTTGGTGTTTTTACTGAAGAAAACCCACGACCATTCTTCTCGTCATCATGTTTCGTCCTGCAATTTTTTGTTTTTCCGCAAGCATCCATTTTCCTCCATTAAACCGACATCTGGGGATGCTGATAGTTCTGTCGGTAGATCATCGTCGTCGCCGTCTTCTCCAACTGTCTCTTATTTGATTGAAAAATGTGGGTTATCCACTAAAACCGCCCTTTCCGTGTCGAAAAAGTTCGAATTGAGGTCTATCGAGAAATCTGATTCCATGCTTCGATTTTTTAGAGAATATGATTTAACCGATGAACAGATCAGTTCTCTGATCGTCAAATGTCCTCGTATTCTTTCTTTTGGAACTGATGGAAATCTGAAGCCCAAACTGGAGTTCCTCCTTAGTGAGGGTTTTACTCGTTTGCAAGTAGTTGAAATCATGTTGAGTAATCCGTCGACTTTGTTGAACAACAATCTAGAGAGAAGGATTATTCCTTGTATTAATTTCATGAAAACCATCCTTCCAACTAATGCTGCTATCACCAAATTCCTAAGAAGTTCAACCAATATTGTCTCTTCGATGCAGTTGGCCAATGTCGAAATCCTTCGGAGAAATGGAGCTTCTGACTCTGTCATTACAAAGATGTACACCTCATTTCCAAGATCCATGTCCCGTAACCACGAGTCTTTTGCCAAAGGGGTTGAGAAGACTATAGGTTTGGGGATTGAACCTGGTAACGTTTCATCATTTGCCAACACCGTCGGTGTGCTTTCTTACATGACACTGTCGACATGGGAGAGGAAGATGATGCTCTATAAGAGCTTGGGATTGTCCCATGAAGAAGCACTGACGATGTTCAAAAACCAGCCTTCTTGTTTCGCGCTTTCAGACAAACGCACCAAGATAAAAATGGATTTCTTTACCCAAAAACTCGGGATTAGTCCAAGTCGTTTGGTTTCTTATCCCAATATCTTTTTGTTAAGTCTTGAGAAGAGGATCTTTCCGCGATGTTGTGTATTGAAGCTGTTAATAACCAAAGGGTTTATCCAGACAATATTACTGTATCATTTTCGGATGACTGCACAGAATTTCTTTCATACGTTCGTTGAGGAGTACAAGGATCGAGTTCCAGAGATTGTGGATGCTTACAATGGTAAGTTTGAATTTGAAGGATTGAAACTTACCAATGTGTTGGAATAATTTCTATTCCATCTAGCATCTAGAATCTGAAACACAAGTATTATTATGTTGTTTTTTGTTTTGCATTGAATTCATTGATTGAGTAAAATGACCTTTGACATTGCTGATTTGCTAATCGTAAAAAAATAGTCACATAGAAACAAAATCCATACATTATTCATTTATCCATAGACAAAAGTGAAGTTGTTATGAACTGGGCAGGAGTCTTCCATTGCGCATCTTATCCAGTAACTTTTTTGCATCAGGTTTTCTGAGAAGACCCTTGTTATTTGGTAGACCTGTTCCTAAACAAATAGGACACACAAGCTTCCCCCTACCATAGCAATTGGGACACTCGGTGAATTCATAAATATCCTTAGCACGTTTCCTGTTCAACGCCTTCCATTTCCCTGTACCACCACACATATCACCTGCAACAACCATTTACATACATACATGCTACATCAACCTCAAAATAAATAAATCAATCAATCAAGATCAACGAGCTTACAGATTATAGCACCGCTGCCACTGCAATTTCTGCACACTTTGTTCATGTCATCCGAAGCAACCCCCTTTGGCACTTTTATGGATATTAGAGTCGCACATAAGCAGCATGTCAGACACCGTCGCCGTAAAGAAGAAGGAGAAGAGTTTTTGAAGTTTTCCTCATTTCTACCAGATTCTTCACTATCATCTGCGAGGGCTTTAGGAGTCCCGAGTGCGGTGTGGTGCTGGCGCCTCATCATGGTATTTTGAAGGCTATGACATGGATTGAAAGATTGGAGGAGACGTGCTGTTTCCATCGATGGCGGTGGTGGTGGTGGCTGTAGAAGCTAGAAAATGAGTAAATGGCGAGTGTGGTGTTTTTTTTATAACTGATCGGTCGATCGACCGGGGAGACGTGGAAGGCTTAGCAACCAGGATGGCACTATGGCAGGATAGATTATAGATATCATATTAGATAGTGATGACTGATGATTGATGAATAAATAAATTAATTAATTACAAGGGTGTATCTGCAATAATTACAAACGTGCACACCAATACACCATTAGGCCGCACCTGAGTCCATATAGGTGATCAAATACAGAGAGAATTGAAATACAGCTTGTGTGAGACAGGGTAAGAGTTACAGGTGATCAAATATGAGAAAACAGATAAACAACATGGTTCGATCTTCTGTGTTACAGAAGATGCTGCCTTTTCATCCAAAGATCAATATCCGTTCTGCCAGAGTAGTTTTGATTTTCCTTGTTCTATCTATCTATCTATCTATCTATCTATTATCAATATATATAAATAGATTTAAATCATTCAACATTTTATTTGATTTTTCATGGGGATGGCTGGTGATGAATTGAAGATCAAAGATGTGGAAGAAAACAAAAAAATGGGTTTACAGCCGGAGGAATCGAAAATTGATAGAAGAATTGCATTGCTGGAAGATGTAGGTGATCATTATATATATATACAGGACCATTATGATTGTAGTCTTGCATTGCAGGTTGAGGAATTGAAGAAGAAGCTGATAGATGAGGTGAATGTGGGTCGTGTACTTGAGAGAGCTCTGTGTCTCTCTAACACACCTTCTTCTCCTTGCTCTTCTCGCATCCCTATGAAACTCAAGATTCTTCTTCAAGAGGTGGTGGAATTGGAGGAGGATGTGATTGGATTGGAAGAACAGGTTTTGAGTTACAGAGGAGAGATCTATAAGGAGGCAACTTTTCTCCACAGCTCTAAGCAAACTACGGAATGGGATTGGGAATCAGAATCTGATTTCAATTTAGACAAGACTACTACTACTCTAGCAGATTTGCTTTCAGATTCTGAAGAGAATCATGTTGAGAATTGTAACAAGATTGAAATGGGGATTGATGAGAGTGGAAACCCGAACAGGATAGCTGAAAACATGTTGAGATGTCTTATAGCTATTTTTACAACCACAGGTGGTGATGTCAACTCAACTACCACCGAAGATCCCTATGGAATCTGTCTTGCTGTGGAGGGAAGAGATCATATTGATCTTTATAATAATAATGATAAACGCAAGTTCATTTCCATACAGTCCCACAACATCAATTCAAAATCCACAACTCCCCCATCGCTCCTCCATAATCTCAGGTAAGCATGTAATTATATTATGAATTCATCTGAATATTTTAATTAAAATCAAGGCAGTTGATTAATCTTGAAATTTGTTTCAGGGTGTTACTGAGGAAACTTGGTTTCTTGGATTTAAATGGTCTTGATCACAACCAAAAGCTTGCATTTTGGATCAACATCTATAATTCTTGCATGATGAATGTAAAAAAAGAATTTAAATATAGTATGGACTTAATTGGGGTCTTCAATTGACACTGTTTTTTTTTATTAATTACATCACAGGCATTTCTAGAACATGGAGCTCCTACTTGTTCCCACATGGTTGCTGAACTTATGCAAAAGGTATGGAAATGTAGATTTTGTTTGTACTACATATGCATATGAAAATACAATAATAACATGAATGATCAGGCTATGGTGAATGTGGATGGGCATTTTCTTAGTGCAATGATCATTGAACATTTCATTCTAAGACTACCCATCTCAAAATCAAACAATGTAAGAAGTTGGATGTATTGTTTTTTAATTAGAATTTAGATGAATCAATGGTTGAATCTAATTTACCATCAATGGTTGGTCGATCAATGAAGGAAAGCTCTCTATGCACATCTAAGGATGAGATTATCAGGATTCAAAGTAAAATGGGATTGGATCACCCGGAACCACTTGTCACATTTGCGCTTTCCTGTGGAAGCTGGTCATCTCCTGCGGTAATTCCATGACTACTAATTCAATTTGGATTGATTATATGTATTGGATGATTATATGGATTGATGGTAATATGGTATGGAAATGAAGGTGAGAGTGTACACTCCATCTGACATTTACAATGAGCTTGAAATGGCGAAAACAGACTATTTACATGCTTCGATTTGTATCTCACAACACGGCAGAAAATCTGGAAGCAGCAGTAGCAGCACGTTGTTCATCCCAAAGCTGTTGGATTGGTACATGCTTGATTTTGCTGAGGATATGGAATCGTTGGTCGAATGGGTATCCTTGCAGTTATCAAATTCGGCAAGGTTAGAAGAGCTTACAAAGTGTGTGAAAAAAGAAATGGATGTCATCCAAATTGTACCCTACGATTTCAGTTTTAGGTATATTTTTTTGTAAATAACGAATTTCACTGTGTGTTTTATGGATTTTTCAGTTTACTTATTCTGAATTCTGATTAGATCGTGAATGAAACAATGATTAGATCGTGAATGAATCAATCCCCAATCTATTCATCGCCATGGGTTCCCAGACGGTGCTCCGATGGTACCGACACTCGGAACCACGAGTACAGTCGAAAGTATGATCGGACGTCAACTTTCACCTCAGAATTCAAGGCGAGAGATGGATGGCTGTGAGTGAGCCTGTATATCGATCAGATTCGGATATGCAGGTATCTAGATCCAGATAATCATATTCGAATTTGAATGTGGATTTAAATACAGATTTCGGTATGAGTGGCTTAATCGGCAGACCGCAGTTATCGGCAGCATATAGGAACAAAAACGCGTCCTAAATAAATAAAAACAAATAATTTAAGTCAATATTTGCGGTTTACCTTGTACAGATACGGAGTTGTCATTTTCACTTTCGTCGGCAGTGCTTCTTTGATTACCATTTATAAAAGTCAAACTGTACTTCATTCCTTAAACATTTAACGAGAAGAGAAGAGAAAAAGAGGCAATAACGGCGATGGTGGATTACCGATTCAACGGCGAAACTTCTCCCAAATATTACGTCAGTGCTCCGACAACACCAATCCACACCGAGACGTCGTCCGTGATCATTCCTTTCGATTGGGAATTGAAACCCGGTACACCAAAGCACAGCATGACCCAAGGACGATTTGATGAAGAAGAAGAAGAAGATGAGGATGATCCGTCAATGGAATTTGCTTTCCAGTTCAATGGACAGAAGAGCGACCAAGACTATTTAAGTGTTACAGCCGACGAGCTCTTTGAGGAAGGCAAGATCTTACCATTGAAACCTCCACCTAGTTTCCACCACTACACAGTTGCTCCCAAGTTGACATCTCCGAAATCGCCACTGTCGCGGTTCTTCACTCGAGGAGGAGATTTGAAAGTCACAGAAAAGGAGATGGATCCATTTGAGAAGGCTATCCAAGAAACCACACGAGGCAGAGATCGAGATCGATGGCTGAAGAACCGTAGCGTAAGACAAGGCACCACGAAATCACTGTCTCCTTCGCGGAAAAATATTTCTAACGTTAAAAAGTTGAGAGACCTACTACTTTTCCGAACCTACAGGCGTACGTCGAAAGAGGACGGCAAGAACACCATGGACCGTCGCAAAAATCTCGTCAAGATCAAAGGGATGTCGTTTCCGGTCGTCAAGAACAGTCCTCCGGTGATATTCAGAAAATACAGTTCACAAAATGGTGTCTTGGCAAAAACCACCGACCCGTCGAAGAAGGTGATTACAGACAAATCGTCCCCAAATCGACGTGGTGTCTTTGGATTTCTCGGGTTCAAACGTTAAACGGATCAATTTTGCGGATTCTAATTTCTTAACCTCTCTCGGATCTCAAACTCTCACCCCATGTATGGATTCACCTTATTTAATATTATCATTTACCCGTCAGCGAAATATTATTTCGGTATGGGCTTATTGCTAGGCGGAGCAAACCCATTGGGCCAAAGCCGTCCAAATTCATAAATTACAAATACAAATCGAAGATTGTTGTTAAAAGTGTCTTTTAATACTCTAACTTTGTAAGGTGAAAAATTTTTCCGTAAAAGTTTGAGATATTCTATAAAATTAATGGTGATACAGTATCCCGAACTTGGTCACAACTCACAATACACCAGCAACTAAAGATTCAGACAGCACAAGATAAATTGATGTACCCTTATAGGTTTAAGGAGGTTCCAAGTCAACGCTTGGGAATGTCGATTTCAACAGAAGTCGACTATGCCCAGCTCGACTTTTCTAAAACTCGACTTTCTTAAAGTTCGACTTCTGAGAAAGTCGATCCCATGAAGTCGACTTGAAATCAGATCTAGGTGATTAGATGGTTACAACCCAAATGATCAGATTACCCCTATAAAACTCTTATAAATAGAGAGCACCCCTCATTTATTAGGGCAAATCATTCAGTGTAGAGAAGTCTCAGCGAAGAAGAACTCTGAGTAAGTGAGAAGTTCGGTCTGATTTCCCCACAGAGTTCCTCGGCTGACATTTGTTTGAAACGTCGTCAGGCACTGATCGGGTTCCACCCTCATCAGTTAACTATTAAGTTCTTAAGTAGCTACAAAAGCTTACAAATTGATTCCTTTGCGAAAACCTCCATGCTAATAATCTTCGTGCTATATCGAAATTGGATTAGTCATTTCTCAGGGAATTAGTATAAAATTGGATTACACACTTTTATTTTTAGTTAAATTACTTAAAATCGATTAAGTAAACGAAGATTCAAAAGAGATGATCATTCAATTATCTGATACTAAGATTGAGGTTTTTTTCTTCATCTATCGAACCTTGTTTCAATTATCTTGTCAATTGATTAAGTTAAATTTTTATCATAAACCTCGAGATTTTATTTATTGGTTATAATTAGAGTGTCAACTAAAGCTTGACTCATTAAGCTCGGGCTCGTGAGCCCAACGAGCTCGAGTTTGGACTTTTCAAGCACGTTAAAGCCTTTCTAATAATTAAATAAAAAATAGATATTAAGAGTTATAGATAAGGATGAGCGGGACCCGTCTCCGATCCCAAAATTCGTCCCGTCCCCGTACCCGGTCATTTGATCGGGGACAGGGATTCTCGGTCAAAATATTATTATTTTTAAAGTTTTTTTAAATTTATTTTAAACAGTAATTTACTAAAAATACTGATGTTAGTATGTTACTACTTATTATTTACTAATGTAATTAAAATATCGATTTAAATGTAAATAGTTTAAATAATTACTAGATGGTCAGCGGTGGAACAAGAATAAGAACTAGATGGTCGGCTGTGGTTATTTGAATATTTAGAGTTAAAGATTAGTTTTAAGTTTTTAATTAGGATATAGATTTAATTTTACGATTTTAAATATAAATTTATCTATTTAATATATTGTATAAGATTATTTATATAAATTATATAATATTAATTTTTTTATAGGGTTTATATACAATTTTCCCTGGATACGGGGATTATCTGGGGCGGGGATTTCGGCCGTGGACAGGGACGGAGATTTTTCTATTTCGGGTAGAAAAATCCTACTATTAATTGATAATGACTATTGAATAAATTAGAATAAAAACCTAAAAAAACAATATAGATATAGATATTTTTCAGATGTTAATTTTTTTTTGAAATAAACCCGAGCCTGAACAATGTTTTAACAAGTCGAGTGCTCGACCAAATCAGGCTCGATTTTATAAGCAAAAACTCGATAGAGCTAGTTTGACGTGACCCAATTATAATATTAGTTTGGACATGATCCAATTATCTGAAGACATCTTACAAGTTATTATCTGACATGAAAAAAGAGAGTTGTTGGGTGAATTAAGTCCCCGGTCAAACAAGTTAAATAGCAGTGTGTCTGTCTGTAAAGAAACAGTTTGGATGTCGGTTGGGAATTTGGAAGGGTAGTTGGAGATAGTTTAAAGACGGGCAACTGTATTTATTGAATGAAGATTTTAGTATATTGGGAAGAATAAAATTAAATGTGCTGTTTCATAAATAAATATCTAAATCAACAATAAAAGTTGGACGGACCGTTGGAAATAAAATAAATAAATCCTGACTTGACATGTGGAAGAACGGACGGACCATGAGTATTGGTTTGGGACATTGGGTGGGTTGTTCTCTCAAAAAAGATTTGACCACATTTATTAATCGAAATAAAATCAAACCCGACAATGACATTGGATTCTAAAACCCGAACCCGATGGGACGGATGAGAATTGACAATATCGAAATCGATTCTGACATCCATTTTGGGAGGGGGCCTAAAGAGAAATCGAATCTAGTTGCACCAATGCATGCAGATTTCAGACAGGCCTACAGAACCTAATATTGCGACTACAGAACCTCATATTTGTGCCAGTCAAGATCTTCAGATCTCCCTCCTCCTCCTCCTTCTTTCTATTTACTGACAGACATAAGACATGCTGCAAAAAAAAACACAATCTGATTTCCTCTCTTTTTTTCACACAGAAGAAGAACACAACCAACAGAGTATCCAACCGAATCTATCTATCTACATCTACGGATCTACCAATATCCATCGATTCCATCCATGATCCAAGATTCGAAACACAACAAATCCAACCCATGCTCTATGACTGTCGTTTTCCATCTCCCAACATATTATTATTAGTTAATACAACCAGATCTTCCTTTTTCTTTATTTATAAAACGCCACAGATTTATGTCTTCTTTTTCCACCTCACAGACTTTTGTTCTTCCTTCTCCTCCTGTTGTTGTTTCTTCTACTTGCCAACAACCGTCGATGAAGGGCTACTCGGATTCCGGGAGAGGGCCGCATGCGGTTATGGTATCTCTGCCAACACCTGGTCATATGAACCCTATGCTTAAGTTAGCGAAACTACTACACTCCAAGGGTTTTCAGATCACTTTTGTGGTTACTGAATCCACGCATCACCGACTCCGGGATTCGCTTCAGCTTGATACACTTGATGGGTTTCGATTCGAGACTGTGCCGGATGTGCGTCTGGTTTCGTCGAGTAGGGATTGGATGAAATACATTGAGGAATTCGGTGTTTACTTGAGAACCAATTTTCCGGCTCATTTCAGAGATTTGCTCACTAGACTTAAAGCTCGAAGTACAAAGCCAGTCACTTGTGTCGTCGCCGGTTTTATGAGCTCTGCTTTGCATGTTGCTGAGGAGTTTGGGATTCTTAAGCTTCTTTTCTGGACTTCAAGTGCTTGCGGCTTTATGGGTACTCTCCAGATCGAATCTCTTATCACCAAAGGTTACATACCACTCAAAGGTAGAAAAATTATAAACTTCAGACGAGTACGTTTTTTCAATTCAGTTTAATTTCTGCTCCTTCCTTCTTAATCAGTTTCCACTGTTTTTTCTTTCTTCCTCTGCAGATGAGTTTTGCCTGAGAAACGGATACCTTGAAACGGAACTCAACTGGATTCCAGGAATGAAAGGAGTTCGTCTGAAAGACATCACCCGATTCGTCAGAACGACAAAACACGGCGACGTGCTACTCAGCTTAGAGAAGGAAGAAGCGGAGATCGGATATCAATCGTGGGGTATCATACTCAATACTTTCGACGAACTTGAGTCCGATGTCATTACAGCTCTCCGACACAAGTTCCCTCGTCTCTACACTCTCGGTTCAATGTCGGCTCTAGTGGATCGTGTTGCCTCTGTCGAATCCAATCCCATCCATCTCAGTCAGTGGAATGACGACACTGATTGCCTTGGATGGCTGGACAATCGCAAACCATCGTCGGTCGTCTACGTTAATTTCGGTAGTATAACCATTCTAACACCAGGTCAACTGCTAGAATTTGCCAACGGACTCGCCGCGAGTGGTCATGCTTTTTTATGGATCATACGTCCCGATCTGGTATCCGAGGAGTCGTCGGTTTTAATTTCAGAGTTCAGGGAGAAGACGAGAGATCGAGGGTATCTGACTAGCTGGTGTTGCCAAGAAGAGGTGCTAGCACACCCTTCCGTGGGGTGTTTCTTAACACACGCCGGTTGGAATTCAGTTTTGGAAAGCATAGAGAATGGAATTCCGATGCTCTGTTGGCCTTTCTTCGCGGAGCAACCTACCAACTGTAGGTATTTGTGTGGGGAATGGGGTATTGGAATGGAAATTGACAGTGAAGTAAAGAGAGAAGAAGTCGGGAGATTGGTCGGCGAGGTTATGGGTAATGGTGAGAAGAGCGTTGAAATGAGAAGAAAAGCTTTGGTTTGGAAGCAAAAGGCGGCGAAAGCTGTAGGAATCGGCGGTGGCGGGACATCTTATGTAAACTTGGAAAATTTGGTCCGTGATCTAAAGGAGGAAGAGATTAAAATAAAGTGTTTGTGATTGAATTGAATTTTGACTGACAAAATGACAAGTGGCAAGTGACAGTTTTATTTTATTTTATTTTAAGTAAAATCATTTAATTAGTTTCTAGAAATAGACGTCTGTCGGATGTCGGGCTGCCGGACTGCCGGGCTGCCGGATTTGGTACTTGCTATGATGACGATGTTTCGTGTTTAGTGGGTTTTGTCTGCGAAAACACAGATTTTGACAACAAATGTTTTTTTTTTAATGTTTATGTCGCGTCTTAAACCCGCCGGCTAACTTCTCTTTCAATCAATGGCTTCTACGACGAATCGAATAAACAAGTTTCGATTTTTATTATTATTTTACATTCAGAAATCATATCATCAAATTTTATTCTTCTTTCATTATAAAACATTCCAATTTATAACCTTATCTTACGACCTATGGCGGTGTTCGATTTAATATTTTTCCTCAACCATGGTTTTCTACTATAATTAAAACCATCAATCAAGATCAAGAGTTTTTTTTTCATATACCTTGGGAGTGCATGAAGCACTAGGTGTGCGCCGACATTGGGGTACAAGGTGTAGAACTTGAGTTGTTCAAGGTGAAACCCTAGAGTGAACGACCTTTCGAATACCATGGAGTAAAATTTGATCCAAATGATCCAAAGTAGTCAATCTTAATCTTAAGATTTGATAATTGAATGTGGATTTCTTTTAAATTTTTATTTATTTATTTAACTAGATAAATGACAAAGAATACAAGAAATATTGAACTTTAAATACACAACTTTCGAAAACTCCTCTCAACAAATGTTGGACAGCTTTCAAACTTTGAAGGCTAGAGCGAGAGCAAGTGAGAGCTTGGAAGTTGAATGAATGATTGATAATGCTTGCAAGTAATGAATATCCATGTGTGTTTGAACCTTTATTTATATAGTTGAAGAATCACTCAATTTTGTGAGTCATACAAGGGAGGAATAAATGACCATCGCAGCCAAATTTTAAAATTCTCAAGCCAACATATAACCAATACGGTCCGTATCAGGTATGAAGGGTTCTTATAAAAACCCTCTACCATCACGGTCGTCCGTTTTATAAGAGCAACAGAATTGTCGATTTTTTTAAGCAGTTACCTGTAAAAGCAGTACCCGGTTATTGCATGGTACCTGTTGGGAAAAAAAATTAAAATATTAGATACTGACATAGAAGGTACTAATAGCTCAGCAATAGATTACCTAATAGCTCCCCTAGTAAAATTCAAAAAAATATGTAAAATTTATTATTATTCAAAAAATATATAATTTTCAGTTCCACTCTCCCCTCCAAAAACCCTCCCACCCCCAGGCGATAAACCCATTTTCCGACAGTGTTCGTCTGGTGTTCCTGTTTTTTCGCCTACGTCTTCTACATCGAACCAGAAATCTTCCCCTACATGTTGTCATCTACGCTTCTACCTATCATCGTCCGTCCGCAAGAAACTATCGGGTATGTTTCCGTAGAAAAAATGGAAACCCATTTTTTCCCCTCAAAACCTTCCCAATCATTGTCACCTCGACGAGTCTGTTGTCTCCTACCACCCCAGTTAGGCAAGGTTGCCTCCATTCCCTGCAACATGTCATGTATCCGTGAGTGCTTACATCACTCAGTATGTAAAGCATAAACACCAACAATTATCTAACATTATCAATTAACATTATACATGCGTAACAGTTGAATAGTATTAATCATGCATCATTCATGAACCCATATGGGTCATCATTCATCGTTCGTCATTCGTCATTCGTCATTCACCATTGGATAGGCGTCATAACACCTCGGTCATATCTCATTCATGCATCCTTTCATTCATTCATTAAACCATTCGTACATGTATTTCTATTCTTATTCCCTTGTCCATTCATGTAAATTTCCCCCCTTAATCCTATCATCATTTTAACTCAACATGTACTTAAAACAAAACCACATGATAAATATCTTAACTTCTAACCAAACATACACCTCTATAACATGTTCATTATCTAAACAGAAATAAATTAATCGAAACAGCCCGCAATGATAAATGACTTTATGCAAATCCAACATGCCCTCAATAGTATATAAACCATATCTAAGATAGGGATAAATCAATAATCTGCTATATCATTGACGACCACAAAACAGGACAACAATGTGATATTTAACCAAGACAGTTAACATGTCAATTTAGCATGCAATCCTATAGTATCCAACCCTCCCACATGATAAGTATTTGACCTGCTACAATGAGTACCCCGATAACATGTTAATCTAACATTAGAAATAATTAATAAATTGCAATAAAATTGATAGCAACATAAGTGGACAGCAATATAATATATAACCCATTAAATCCCATTATAGGCCCAACATTCCAAAATATAGGCAGCAATACATATAGGCAAAAATATAGGCAGCAACAAGATGAAGATAGCAATATCACATTAAACTCTATTAAACTCAATCATCAATAGAAATCAACAGTAACAAAATAGAGAAAATCATGATACTCAACCATAATATAGGCAGACATAATATAGGCAGCAACAAGGTGAAGATAGCATTATCACATTAAACCCAATTAATCCCAATGTTCAACAGTGAGCCAACAATAGCCAAATCCATGATTCTACCATTTAAATACGTCATCACCCATGATCATATTCATCACGATATAATAAAATAATAAATGGCAGTAGAATGAAACAATAACATACTAAAGATGACAATAAAATATTAAACCCATCACGATATAATAAAATATTAAACGGCTGTAAAGCAAAACAATAACATACTAAAGATGACAATAAAATATTAAACCCAACTAAACCCAATCACCCACAGCGAGCCAACGATAGTCAAATCCATGGATCGGATGACCCAAGGTGTTTGGGTATCCTACCATTTCACTCCTTTATCATCCATGAACACATTCATCAAGATCGGATCTACTCCCGATGCTTCTTTCATTCACATCTACCCTTTCTTCCCATCAAGATACCCCTTATCTCATTTCCAAATCTAAAACTCTACATACCTCTTTCGCTGCCTGTCGAGCCTCACACCTACCACACCACGACACCGGTGCCCCCAAACCGTCCTCCCTTTCTCCTAGCCGCCCTCCTTCTTCCCCTTCTTCTTTCCGTTTTTCCTTTCTGTTTTAATCTCTTTCTTTCTATCATTTTATTTTTATATTCATAGTATTTTACGTTTTTACCCTTAATCGGGTTACATCCGGCCAATTAATAACCGGTTATTACAAGTATTCTAGATCGTTCTTGAACCACATCTACATGCTGTCTAAATTAAAATAATTTCTTCACTCAAGACAAACAATTTTTAACATATTGTTTTTCTATTTGTTCAACAGAACAACATCACAATGCTTTTTCAGTTGTTTTCTGTATCTGTTTTTTCTTGTTTAATAGAACCTTGATTTTAAACATTGCATATTTTTGTACCCAATATATCCTCTTATCTGTGTTGCTGCGGCGGCTGTTTTTGAGAGCTTTCCAGAACGTTTTCGCGATAAATATGCAACTGAAGATTCTGCCATGATTATAGTGAGCTTCAGAATTTCTTTCTTTTTCTTTAAAGTTTAAATTTTGGTTTGGTACTGAAGAACATGAACATGTTTTCATGAAATAATTAGTTTTATTTGCCAGGTTGCCAAAGTTTTGAAATCTCTTGTTTTTGATATAATATTATGTGGATCACACAGTCGAACATTCTCAATGCTTCATGGATACTCTGCTTCTCAATGCATTTTCTTTGTTTTCATAAATATTCTCATTTTGAAAGAAGAAGAAGTGGAAGAAGAAGAAGAAGAAATGGAATAAGAATAAGAATAAGAATAAGAAGAAGAAGAAGAAGAAGAAGAAGAAGTGGAAGAAGAAGACGAAGAAGTGGAAGAAGAAGTGGAAGAAGAAGAAGAAGAAGAAGTGGAAGAAGAAGAAGACGAAGAAGAAGAAGAAGAAGAAATGGAAGAAGAAGAAGAAGAAGAAGAAGAAGAAGTGGAAGAAGAAATGGAAGAAGAAGAAGAAATGGAAGAAGAAGAAGAAATGGAAGAAGAAGAAGAAGAAATGGAAGAAGAAAAAGAAGAAGAAATGGAAGAAGAAAAAGAAGAAGAAATGGAAGAAGAAGAAATGGAAGAAGAAGAAATAGAAGAAGAAGAAGAAGAAGAAGAAGAAGAAATGGAATAAGAAGAAGAGGAAGAGGAAACCAAGAAGGAAGAGAGAAATATGAAGAAGAAGGTAAGGAGAAGAGTTACCTTTGATGACCACAACAAAAAGAGACCGGAGGAAGCCTAGCTTGTCGGAGGAGAGTTGGGGAAGATTACGGAGGAGTGGAGAGGAGTGGGAACGATTTGGGGGGAAATGAAAGAATCTGAAATTTTTTTTACTTATATAAAAAATTCGATTTGACTAGGTTTGACTGTACGGGGGAACCACAGCGGCGCAAGTTGTAAATTAGGGTTTCCAAAAATTTCCAACGGCCAGGCCGCCAGCAATTTCTCTTCCCAACCGTTGGGGAAATTGGAGTTGGCGGCTAGGCCGCTGGCATTTAAAAAAAAAAGACAGACCGTCGGCTTGGCCGCCAGCTCATTTCTCTCATTTACGAGGGAAAATTATGCCGGCGGCCAGGCCGCCAGAACTGCGCTGGTTTTTTATAGTGGGTAAACTACATAATAGTGTAATTGGTAAAAGAATGGTTAGTAGGGTAAATAATCATAATAGCAGAAGTACACTAGATAGTAACGCGATGGATGAAAGAATTATTCGTCTAAATAATAATATTAGCAGAAGTACACTAGATAGTAGCGTAATGGGTGAATGCATTATTCATCTAATTACTAATATTAGAAGAAGTACATTGCATAGTAGTGTAATCGGTGAAAGCATTGTTCATCTAAGTACTAATAATAACAGAAGTAAACTACATAGTAGTGTGTCGTGCGAAATGGGCGAGACAATTTTAGGGTAAATAAGGGTTAGGATTATTGTACGAATTGAAAGTAATACTGACAAAATAGATGGAAGAAAAAATAATAAGGGTTAGGGTTAGTGTTATGGTACGAATTGGAAGTAATACTGACAAAATAGATGGAAGGAAAAAAAAAGGTTAGAATTAAAGTTAGGGTTATTGTACGAATTGGAAGTAATACTGACAAAATAGATGGAAAAAGAAGAAAAAATCTGTCAATGATGGAGACAGATAGTAAGGATAATTTAATTTAGTTGAAATTTTTGACAATAAAATAAAAGAAATGATAAAAAAGATGACATTGAAAGAAAGAATTTATAATAGCAGAACAATACAGTGAATTAACGGCAAAATACCAAATTATAGAGTAATAAAAAAGTCATTAATAAGACAGATTTTAGAAGATATTGATTAGATGGCATAGAAGAAAATAAATAAATGACATGGAACAGAATATGTCAAAGGAAAAAGATGAGTAGATGACATGGAAGAGAATATATCAAAGAATATGTTTTTTTCGATCAAATTCCTATGGATGACGAAAGAGAGTAATAGATATTTATATCTAATGTATAAGATTAATTAGACATTAAAATTGAATTAGACATAAATCAGTTCATACAATTGGATCGTTGGTATACTTTAGAATACAAGAACATATTTTTAATTTCTTAAAGGTTGGCAGATTGATTTTTTTTTATAACATATATATTTTTTTCAAACAAATTCACTCAAGCCAAGTAAACTTCAAGTTGAACCTTGCCTACTAAGCCTCAAGTTCTCAAGTTTAGGATTGTTTTGCTTGTTGACAAAATGAGTCAGGCCATGCTTTTTAAATAAGCTCAGCTCATTTAAAAAATCAAGCTTAAACTAATTTGCATCCCTAGTAAAAACACCAAGAAGATCTCAACAACTCGTTTGTTGTCCTTGCCTACAGATTACACATTCAATGAAGCAATAACAGTTTTCCTTTGAGTTTTGAATCATCAAAATAAACTTAAATATAAATTCTTGAATGGAATATATTCTATTTTAAGTAGATGGAGAATCAGTTTCTGGCTTATCTGTTTCCATTGGATCAGACGAAGGAACTGGTTCATTCACTTCACTGGTGTTGCCATCTGCGGCATCCATAACCTCATCTGTGGTGCCATCAGGTTGTTGCTGGGTTGAAGATGCTGGTGGTGGCTATGTACGTAGAGTCTGTGGCTTAACAGGTGCTGGCTTGGGTTTTGTCATTATAGGCTTGCAAAACCTAAACCAACAAGCAGTAATTAACTAAAAAAGTTAATAATTTAAAACAAATCATTTTTATTCCACAAAAAAAAATACATTTTTTTACCTGTCAATAAACTCAATTTTCATTTTCATATCAGCTGTTAGGAAGAATGAGATATTGTGAGAGATAGGGAGAGAGAGAGAAAAAAAATTACAAAAGGACGGTGAGAGTGAGAAGATGTAAATAATAAAAAAAATTGGATTCTGACACATACCAGACGGAGAGAGAGAGTGGAGGAAGAAAAAAAAAATTCAATCGGACAAGCTCACGTATAGAAAAAGAGTGAGAGGATAAAAAATAAAATTTAATCAAGTAAGGGTGCAAGAGGAGAGAGAGTGCAACTGGTTGGAGAGGGTTTGAAACGAGTGGTCTGAATTTGTCAGAGAGAAATGGACGGACTAGATAAAGTTCTTATTTTTTGATAACCAATAAACCTTTTCAGAGGATGTCCTCCTGGCTGAAGAACTCAGAGCACAAGTTATTGGCACATAATGCTTGTAAAACTCTTGTACACTACATGGAAATGATCCCTGTTGAACTCAACCTCCATGGAGGCACGCTCGGATGGTACAAGTGATATTTAAAAAAACATGAAACCCACCCCTATCTCGATTGTATAGCCCCTGGTTTCCACACCCCTTTTTCTCATCCCGGTTTCATAAATCCTTCAGAGAGTTTAGATAATGTGTTTAACCTCAATATACTTGTGTTCACCCGAAGGCTCGACACTCTCACACAACCACAGTCCATCTAGGGCTTTCTTCTCGAAGGAAGGCAAGACTTGAAATCGTCAGACAACAACTATATCGACTATTTAAAAAAACATGAAACCCACACCTATTTCGACTGTCTAACCCCTGGTTTTCGCACCCCTTCCTCTCATCCCGGTTTCATAAATCCTTCAGAGAGTTTAGATAATGCGTTTGCCCTCCATATGCTCGTGTTCGCCTGAAGGCTCAACACTCCCATACAACCATAGTCCATCTAAGGCTTCTTCCTTGAAAGAAGACAAGACTTGAAATCGTCATAGATCAACTAAGTCGACTAGTCAGTCGTAGGATGGTCACCGCCACCCGTCCATTCCAACTAGGATCCACCCATAAGAGGCAGATTACGACCTGACTAAACCGCCCCTCGTCAAGTATTTTTTTCATACCCGATTTGGGACAATGCTTGTAAGACTCAATCTCATGGTACCCTTGGTTTCAAAATTTGTTCTGAAATTAAAAGAATTAGAACAAATACTAAAATCAGGAACAGAGTTCGACTGTAATCTCCAGTAAAATAACAAACACAATGGATGACTTGCATAAAATCACATCTGAATTAGCTTTATCTCTGAATGATAATCCACGGTATCACCTGATTTCGCCCTCTAGCTAGGTTCTCCAGAACATCTGACACCCGATATACTTTCTCTTGGTCATATCCTCCATCCCTGTAGGGAAGGAGTGAAGGTGATCCTCCGAATCCTTGGTCCCAAAAATATGTATTTATCTACTAAAAACTAGAGACGAGAACGGAACCGGTAGCTTCAAATATTCAAATTATAAAGCTACTGCTGTATCTTTAACTTCCAATGATTTGGGTGGCTTCGAATCTTTGTTTTCAAACATGTCCGACATCTGAAGGTAGAATCAAACATGTGTGGAAGGAATATGAGTGTTGAGTTGGATATTTTGGGTAACTTCAGCAATATTTTGGTTAGTTGGATCTCCACAAAATCTAAGCATCAAATTCATTCTTTTTTTTTTTGTATCTAGCTGTCATGCTTTTGCTATATCTTTCAATCTTTCAGGGGAAACCAAATATTCATTACTTGTATCCTTCTTCAAATCTAACAGTTGTAACTGTGGATGGCCGAATTTTCTTCTTCTGTCACCACTTACTCAGTGCTCGATCCTAATGAAAGAAAAAGGAGCCAAGAATCCCATTCCTCATCCTTTTAGTTTTCGATCTTGGTTTCAGATTTTTGGAATAAAGAAAACGAAGGACATATGTGATATTGAATGTGAATCGGAGCTAGCTAGGTTTCTTCTATATACAGCTATCTACGCTACTCTCTTCACTTGCAATGACCGCAATGTCTGAAATAACAGAGCGCTGTAGGAGATGCCGACGATTGTTGCTTGTGCCAACAAACGCCAAAACCATCCGATGTGGAGTTTGTAGTCAGGTTTCCAACGTTAGTTCGCATGAGAACCCCTTCCGACGTGCCAAAAACTATGCCAAGAGGATTTTAATACGTTGCAGAATCATCTCCGGTGAGCAGTATCAACCCAACACCATTATAAATACACCTCCTTCTCTTTCTCCTTCCTTAGCTGGTCCGCAATTAACCCATCACTCGTACTCGCCATCGTCGGTTCATGGCAAGAAGAAGGCTCTTCTCATCGGAATAACATACACGGGGAAAAGGTACCAACTTAAAGGAACCGCAAACGACGTAGTATATATGAACCACTTTCTTCAAAAATTTGGATTCAAGGAAGAGTTTATCGTTGTTCTCACAGGTAAAATTATATACTCGAATAAGTAATAACTGTCTAAGAATGATATGGTAACTGTGTTTAATTCTGTTGGCAGAACAAGAGAGAGATCGGCGGCGTACTCCGACGAGGGAGAACATGCTAATCTGGATGGAGTGGCTAGTCAAAGATTGCCAAGCCGGAGACTCCTTGGTGTTCCATTTTTCCGGCCATGGATCTCAGCAGTTAGACGTGAACGGAGACGAGCTGGATGGATTCGACGAGACATTGTGTCCCACTGATTACGAGACCAATGGAGTGATCGTAGATGATAAGATCAATGCCATCATGGTTCGTCCTATCAAAGAAGGAGTTACTCTCCACGCCATCGTCGATGCTTGCCACAGTGGTACCGCTCTCGACCTACCTTACCTCTGCAAGATGGACGGAAATGGACATTTTCAGTGGATTGATCACGGTGCAAACTCCAGATCGACTAACAAAAACACCAAAGGTGGGTTGGTAATCTCCTTCAGCGGGTGTGACGACCACCAATCCTCGGCCGACACTTCTGTAAGAATCAAAAAAGATACATGCCATCTTCTTTATCCACCATTTTAAAGTGTTGATTTGATTATGTTTTACACGCAGGCACTCGCAGGTGATATAACCACGGGAGCAATGACATATGCATTTATCCAAGCCGTGGAGAGGAAACAAGCTGGAACAACAACAACGTATGGATCATTGCTTTTTGCCATGCGAGCAACAATCAGAGAAGCTCACACCGGCTTCTCTATAAAAAGAATGTTCCAAACTGGAATAATAGCTCAGGTCGATCTCCATTTTTAAGATCGAGTTCAGGTGCTATACTGCTATACATCCATTTTTAATTTAATCTCCATCGTTTTGTTTTGCAGGAACCACAACTGTGTTCCTCTGACAAGTTTGATGTTTATAAAAGGCAATTCACACTCTAATTAGCTATAAAAGAATTCCATTGATATTAAAGAAGCAAATAAAATTTTCAACATAGATAGCTAGCTAGCTTCTGAATGGATACTATCTTGCTCATTTATTAATAATTCACAAGGAATTAGTGTGAATAATCATCAATCTGAATAGCAGCAGCAGCACAAGATAGATGATGAGGAAAAAGAAGTCATCGTCTTCTTTTAATTGTGTTCAATGTTCCACCATTTGGGAAACAATCCTTTAAAATGCAACTTACCGTTGTGAGCTTCCTCAACCTCCGGAACACAATCTTTGTACTTAGCCACAAACACACCCAAGAACTTATCCTCAGACATCATTAAATTACTGAGGGAAATGGTCTTGATCAATCCCTTGGCTATCAAAACACCCAAAACAGAACAGCGCGGACGTATTCTTTTCTCAAGACTCAATCTAAAGAGATTGGGATATGAAATCAAACGTTTTGGACTGTACCGGAGTGTATGGAGGAAGAACTCCAGCTTCTTCTTGGTGAGCTTGTCTGAATATCGAAAACAGAAAGGATGAGTTTTGAATAGCAGGAGTGTCTCTTCAGTAGACCATCCCATGCTCTTATAAAGCATCATCTTCCTTTCCCATGTTGATGGACTCATGTACGAAAGCACACCGACGAGGTTGCTAAATTTCGAAACTTCGGAAGGTTCTATCCCCAAATCCATGGCTTTCTCAACCCCTTTGGCAAACCAGTTGTTGTCACGAGTCATGGATCTTGGAAATGAGGTGTACATCTTTGTAATAACAGAGTCGGGAGCTCCATTTCTCCGAAGGATTTCGACATTGGCCAACTGCACCGATGAGACAATATTGGTTGAACTTTTGAGGAATTTGGTGATAGCAGCATTAGTTGGAAGGATGGTTTTCATGAAATTAATACAAGGAATAATCCTTCTCTCTAGATTGTTGTTCAACAAAGTCGACGGATTACTCAACATGATTTCAACTACTTGCAAACGAGTAAAACCCTCACTAAGGAGGAACTCCAGTTTGGGCTTCAGATTTCCATCAGTTCCAAAAGAAAGAATACGAGGACATTTGACGATCAGAGAACTGATCTGTTCATCGGTTAAATCATATTCTCTAAAAAATCGAAGCATGGAATCAGATTTCTCAACGGACCTCAATTCGAACTTTTTCGACACGGAAAGGGCGGTTTTAGTGGATAATCCACATTTTTCAATCAAATAAGAGACAGTTGGAGAAGACGGCGACGACGATGATCTACCGACAGAACCATCAGCATCCCCAGATGTCGGTTTAATGGAGGAAAATGGATGCTTGCGGAAAAACAAAAAATTGCAGGACGAAACATGATGACGAGAAGAATGGTCGTGGGTTTTCTTCAGTAAAAACACCAAACAATGGCTTGTTCTTTCTGCTGCCAGATATGTAAACTTCATCTTCCCGCAGAAGGAAAAAAAAATAGACGGAATTGAAGAAAAAAAGAAGATCCAAATGTACCTTGGAAAGATACGGTGGTGGTGGTGGTAACAGCTCCGACACCTCTCTTCCGTCGTCCCTGTTACTTTCGTTTAACAAAAAACCCTAGTCATACATACCCCAGTGAACCACACTAAACACGTCGCCTTTTAAACCCGATTTTTCATTATCCGATTACCCGAATATCCAAAATTAACCCAAAATTAGACTATATTTATCGATTCTATTATGATTTGAATTTTGAAAAATCGATATACAAGAATTAAAATAATAATTTTATGGAGTTTTCCATTTTGTTTCAAGATTTGATTGGTTTGAGGGCTTTGGATCTTTTCATTGCTCGTTTCATCGGAACAATCTTCTCTTTGATCTTTATGATACAAATGAATAATATCTTGTAAATCACCACCATCCCAAACACGATTATAAGATCGACCCATTTGGAGTATCCAACTTCCATCTCCAGAATGTAACTCAAAACTAGCTCTCCGGTAATCATTGGCGGGAACTGTTCCTTTTTGTTAATGAAAGTCAGTCCGATGAACTCGTTTTTGCAGAAACCTTGGAATGTATACTTAGCTGATGCAATGTAGTACAATGGAAACTTCCAAACCGGCAATGGAAGTTCGTCAGGTAGTCTAAAGAACCCTCCTGTTAGCATCAGAAGTCCTTGGATTCCGGCACCGGTTATGATGCCAAGTATGAAATTGGGGACAATGCTGGCCACCACCATCATCAAACTCTCCACGATGAGCATGCAGGCGTAAAGGTTGAGTGTGAAAAAGACGAAGTGGACGATGCCTTCATGGAGACCAACTACGAAGTAGGTCGTGACCGCCGGGATCACCGTGACCAAAGCTACAAACGGCATTGAGGAGAATGTGTGACCGATGACATAGGCCACCACCCCGTAGTGTCCATTCAATCTTTCTCGCTCGAAGATCTACATAGATAGATAGAGTTCATTTTGAATGAAGATTACGAAGAAGAAGGAAAAAACAATACCCAACCTTGATATCTTCCACGAAGGAGGGGAAACCAGAGATTGACATGAAAGTTAAGAACCCAGAAACAAAGAGCATCACCGCCACACGATCCTGCCGAGATTGACATTGATTTAGCCTAAATGAAAATAAACAATTACTTGAATCACGCAATTGGCTTACGGCGATGGACGTAAAAGTATTGTCAATTCGGTAAAACAATGCGTCAAGAGTAAGAGCTATGGTGAAAAAGATGGCTAATCGGAGACGATAATATCCGATGTCTCTGAACATATTCATCCCAGATCTTTTCGTCAGAACAACACACTGGTTTAAGAAGCCTGATCTGTTTCCTTTCTTTAATTTGCCGTCTTTCTGTCAAAGAATCAAATATTCGTCAATACAAACATCCATCAAATCTATCTATCTATCAGATAAAACAATTTATTTACTTTGTTCAATTCAGCTGCTTGTTTTAGAACTTTCTGTCTGTAATCTGATGAGTAGTAAGACATGACCAGAATTCTGATGGCTTCAACCGCAGATGCTTCTTCAATTCCCTTATAAATGCACGATTTAAGACTTTCATCAATCAATCGATCGATGGAGAATTAATAAAACTATTTATATTTACTTGCTCAAAGTCTTTGTTGACTGTTTTCAGATAGTGGTCGGCTGGATTCTTCAGAACTGGACATGCATACCCACTCTCCGAGAAGAACTGCATAAGATCGACCAAATCGGAAATGAAATCGAATTTCTCAATTTTGCTAGTTATCATCGTTAACGATTAATTTACCTGACTGGCAGAAGCAGCATTGCCGAAGTAAATAGTCTTTCCATAAGCAAGAAGACACAGATCATCAAACAAACCAAACACATCAGTGCTTGGCTGATGGACGGAAACAACGATCGTCCGACCACTCTGTCTTGCTAGAAGAGCTATTCTACTCATGACATGAAATGAAGCCGCACTATCAAGCCCACTTGTTGGCTCGTCCATGAATAGCAACCATGGTCTTGTCAATATCTCTTGACAAATACTCACTCTCCTCTTCTGCCCACCACTCAATCCTCTAGAACCCCCGTTGCCGATCCTCGTATCCATTGAGCTTTGCAAACCCATTTCCTTGATCACCATCTCCGCTCTCTTCCACTTGTCAGATTTACTCATGGTGTCCGGGAGCTGGAGCTGAGCGGAGTAGTACACTGCTTCTCTCACTGTCAGTGTCGTCATCAGTCTATCGTCTTGGGTCACGTAGGCCTGAGGAGGGACAAAACGGTGACATTCGAATATAGAAATATAAGATCGATGTGGTTTAATTTGAATTTATATCTTACAGATGTCCCAAATGCTAGTTCTTGATTTCGTCCGTTCACTAAGATCCTACCAGATTGTTGTGCGTTTGATGCCAACCTACCGGCAAGAGCATCTAGTAGTGTAGATTTACCGCATCCAGAAGGACCCATGATGGCCAGAATACGACCAGGATGAGCATACCCGGTGGAACCTTCCAAAATAGAACGTGAGGAACCGCTCTTTTCGGCAGCACACACGGTTACGATTAAATTGTCCCACGTCAAACACACTGCTCCAACATCCGATATTCCTATATCAACGGCATGGTATCCGGTCAGTGACGACGTGGTTTCTTCTTCATCGGAGATTTCCATTCCGGCTAGTTCGACGAGTTTTCCGTTAGGTAGGACGTCATTTGTTGAACCCATTGCCGTTGACGATTGTACGTTGTGTTGGAGAATAAAATATAAGTCAGTGGTATATATGTAAATAAAAATTAAATTAGGTACTATTTCTGAAAATGGTAGAAGGTTGTTTTCCTTGGTAATACTTTAACAAAGACTGGGTCAATTGATTTGGGTGCGAGTTTTAATTACGGTCAAACAAATGGTTAAGACTTGAGGTCACCTTTAGCCTTCAAGTTAGCTCAAACTTCAAACTTGTCTATAATAAATGATAATACTTAATGTCCAATTGTCTATAATAATTTTCCATGTATTGATTGTCTATAATAAATGATAAAGTTTGAAAACTTAGGTAACCATTTAGGATACCTCAAATTAGATCTGAACGAATTCGATCTGAATAATCTTTCTTGTATATGAATTCTTTTAGTATCTGAAAAATTCGAATTCGTGGAGAAAATTTCGCAA
Organism: Zostera marina; assembly: GCA_001185155.1. Classification (NCBI taxonomy): domain Eukaryota; kingdom Viridiplantae; phylum Streptophyta; class Magnoliopsida; order Alismatales; family Zosteraceae; genus Zostera; species Zostera marina. The sequence goes on along the minus strand of LFYR01001077.1, from coordinate 54,079 downwards.
AGGCAAAAAACTGCGAACATCAGAACCTCGCTTATGAATTTATGTATGGAAAGGATCGAGAAGTTGCGAAAATACCTGGTGTTTGAGTCGTGTTCCCTTATAAAAGGAGGACTACTGATTCATCTTCCTTCTCATACACTGCTCCACGCATCATTCGTAGCTCTAACTCTATCCTCTTCTTTAGTTGTGCTTTCTCGATCACGTTCTTCAACTCTCACAAACCCTAATCGCTTTCTTTCCCTTTAAAAAAAAATTTAGTCATTCTCGCTCGTTTTTTTTTGTTTTTTGTGAGATAAAATATCAACCGGACAGTCTCACATAGAGAGAAGAAAGATGTAATTTTTTTAACCGTGGATGTGAGATCCAAAAGTCTAGATTTAACTAATATTTTTTTGGTTCATTTAATGCTCGGCTCCTCTAAAAATTATTGTATTATAATATCAGGACAATTTTCAAGTGAGTTCGATCCTTTTATATAAGTCCAAAAGGATCGTCAATCTATTTCATTTGAAATTTTTTTCTTTCATCTTACACTAATTTCGAGGTGTATTGTTTTTAAAAATTATAAGAAAGATTTCAAAGCCATTTTTTTGAGCTCATTGAAAATATCATGCATTATAGGACTTCAATTATAGGACTTTGGATCGAAGTAGGAGGAGGGGTCGATGGTAGGTCTAAGTTTGAGTACCAAAAAACCTCTGCTCGTGAGAGTGAGCACGCCTCCGCTGTGAGTGCGAGCACGCCTCCGACAGAGAGACGCGAGCACGCTGCCGTTGTGAACCTCCGCCATCCGCGAGCAACGCGAGCGTTTTTGAACCTCCGACAGAGAGACGCGAGCACGCTGCCGTTGTGAACCTCCGCCATCCGCGAGCAACGCGAGCGTTTTTGAACCTCCGACAGAGAGACGCGAGCACGCTGCCGTTGTGAACCTCCGCCATCCGCGAGCAACGCGAGCGTTTTTGAACCTCCGACAGAGAGACGCGAGCGCTTTGAACCTCCGCCATCCGCGAGAGGGACGCTTTCCGATCGTTAGTCTTCCGGTCATCCACGAGCTCACCTTCCTTTCACTGACTTCCGGCCAACGAGAACTCCTCCTACCGCCAAGACAGATTAGGGTTGATTCCACAAGGGATCCCCAATTTGGGATCGGCGAGTGGAAAGGGGTATCAGTGAGAGAGAGCACGAGAACCCATCCAGCCGCCTAGACAGATTAGGGTTGATTCCGTAAGGGATCCCCAATTTGGTATCGGCGAGTGGGGAGGGATATCGGCGAGTGGTGAGGGGTATCGGCGAGTGGGAGTGAATCTACTCACTTTAAATCGGCGGGAGTGAACTTGGTATCATTCACTGTGGAATCGGCGAGTTGGAAGTGAATTCACTCACTGCGGAATCGGCGAGTGAGAGTAAACTTAGTCACTGCGAATCGGCGAATACACTACAAGAAAACAGGGAAACAGCCACGGCCAAGTTCACTGGCTAAATGGCAAAATCCGTGGCTAATTTAGCCACGGGAATTAGCCACGGGAGCTGCCGTGGCTGTAAGTCTGGTGGCTACTGTTTTTTGGCCACGGAAATGGTTTTCCGGCCATTTATTTTAGCCACGGCCAAAATCCGTGGCTAATGTTAAAAAATTAGCCACGGTATAATCCGTGTCTAATTTTATTTTTCCGCGGATTTTGGCCGTGGCTAATCCTTAATTGGCCGTGGCTAAATCCTTCAAACAGAGTGGAAAGTGAAGGGCCACGGCCAAAATCCGTGGCTAATCCTTAACTGTCCGTGGCTAAATCCTTGAAACAGAGTTGAAAGTGGAGGGCCACGGCCAAAATCCGTGGCTAAATGTCAAAAGGCCGTGGCTAATTTCTAAAATATTTATAGGAAATATTTACATTTTAGAAGACGCCTATTGAAGGTCTTACACATTCATATAACCTGAAAAAAGCATTCAAACATATATTCATACACATTCCATTCATACACATTCCATTCATACACAAATATCCATAAAAATTATGCAAAACAATGAACCAATCAATTCCAAAACATTCCATTCAATTCTTCAATTCTATACCATTCCAAAAGATAAAAGAAAAGGAATGAATTCTAAACCATTCTAAACCATTCTAAACCATTCTATACAATTCTAAAACATACCATCAATTCCATACCATTCCAATTTTCATACAATTCATGTCATTTAAAACAAAACTAAACGAAAAGATAAATAAAGAGGAACCTATTTGTTAGTGTCGGTCATGCTCTTAGTCGCGCTATTCGTCCCACTTTTAGTCGCTTTTTTGCCTTTTTTGCCAACATTTTCGACATTTGAATCTCTTATAGTAGGCGTGATTATGTTGTCGTGTCCTTGGCTCGAATGTAAAAAAAAATTGAAATTAGAAAGAAAATATGAATATTGATTTATATATAAATGCTAATTACCTCAATCGTCTCTCGACGTAAGTCTTCCCTTAGTTCCTTTAGTATATCCGGCATCTGTTTTCTAATGGCCTCTTGAACTGCCCGATCAAAGTCTTCTTTACTTTTTTGTTGTTGAATTTCTATATAATTCGTCGTTGTGTTCTGTGAAGTTGCCATATTATCAGGAATTAGTAATGGCATTGGATCACTTGCTCTGGTTCCAAGCACACGACCTTTGTTTTTTCCGTTAGTAGCTTTGACCCATAATTCTAAATTATCAGGGAGTGTGTGTGATCCATTAGATGAGTTGATCTCAGAATTTTCTGCTTCCATAGCATTTCTTTGAAGCTCATTATAGTCAGCCTATAAAAATGAAAATTGATGGGGGTGAAACCCGACCAGTACTCCAAGACGCGCAAGCAAGCGCCAAGCGGGGAACTCCGCGGGAAACCGGACCGGAACTCAAGTGTGCAGAGCTCTGCTTCGCTAGAAATTCTTCTCCTCCAAATGACTTGCCTTTAATGAGTGGGGGTGCCCTCTATTTATAGGGATTCTTATGGGGGCGATCTGGTCATTTGGGCAGTAACCGCCTAACTGCCTAACTGATCAGATTGGGTCCAGGGGTCGACTTTCCAGAGATCGACTTTCTGGGGGTCGACTTTTCCTGGTGATCGACTTTACTCAAAAGTCGATCCCAGGGAAGTCGATCCTCAGGAAAGTCGATCTTCCTAGGATTCGACCTGGGACCTCCCCAACCCTAGAATAGATACCTCAACTCATCTTAGGCTATCCGGACTTCTAGTTGCTGGTAGGTTGTGACCGTGTTCGGGATACTGTATCACCAGTACTCCCCCCTCCTCTGCGTACTAGGTACTTTGGGATACGCCTTTTAGTACTATGGTCTGTGTGTCGGACCCTGTACTATCAGTATTCCCCCCCTCTTTGCGTGCTGGGATGTGGATTTCTGGTGATGTCCCTGGATGTACGATCCTCTCTCACCAAAAATCAATAATAAATAAAAAATATGACTTAAATATCTTAAAACGAAGCATTTCTAACGAATTTTCTTACAATGAAGCATCCTCCCTTTGGATGGGCCCAGTCGTTTGTCTTAGCCAAACTATGTGTTTTCTTATAAACCTCACAGTGACCGACTTCATAACCAGCTTCTTCATTCTGATTGTTATACTCAAAAAAATTAGAATGATAAATGTAAAATATATGAAAGAAATGTTTTTTTACCATCTGC